>OY804519.1:26066557-26556557 GCA_963680855.1 Lepeophtheirus nordmannii
TACCTTTGGGCGAGCCAGGACTCTATGCTCGGTTACACACTGCTGTTCTCAGAAAAGTTATTCCCTTTATAAGAGATGGAGAGTGCAAAACCCATATACCCACTTTGAAAGACTTGGGCATTATTCTTCGAAACAGAGTTTCAAAGAATAAGAAGAAAAAAGCAAAAGGGAAGAGACCCAAAATTAAATTTAACATCAAGAAACTAAAACTTGAAAGAAACATGAAAACTTAAGGAATCTTAAATACAAATCATAAATATACAAATGTACCGCAATTATCAGGGTTTTTGTGATTGCAAATTTTGCATGTACATATATTAAATAAGTGCAGAATATTAAAATAATTACAACTGTTTTTCTAGACAATACATAATTCTATAATCATACATTTCAAGGTGGTTTTTTTTATGCATAACATATATCATCTTTAACTTTAATTTACACACATACACTGATTTATTATATTTCATGGTTATAGTTATAATATTTTAATGGACTCGAGTCTTCGTGAATGAACACGAAAATTAAAATTTTGTACACTTTTCCCAATTTTTTTTATTTTTTTAATTATTATATGGATTAAAACATGCCTTTTTTTTACCCCATGTCATAGATTTGAATGAAATTAATTATTGAAGATCCACATGTGATGCGTCAATACAAAAGCAATCTTGAACAAAAATTAAAAAAACCCGAAAATTCCCAATATATTTTTGCACTATATAAATATGTACAAAGGATCCAATAAATGTTTTATTGACATGTTGGCTTTATGTTCACACTTCTGAGATGGATTGAGACACCCATGGCTGTTTAGATCAGGGGTCTTCAGACGGTGATCCTTGAGTAGCTTAGATATGGAGTAGAAATTAATAATGCAGTCTTCATATTATTATTCATGTGTTATGCCTTACATGGGAAAAGAAATAATATCACTGGTCTATATAAAGCAGTGGATCACAAACTGTGCTTTGGTCTTTCCTGGTCGAACAGATGCACCCCAGATGTTTCTTGTTTTTACGACCTTTAAGTGCAATTTGCTGGTTAATCCGAATATAAATAGAAGATAATAAAATTAATTAATTACCGAAAGAATATAAATGATGTTCAAACTCATTTTTGAGAAAAGTTTGCTTTTGAGTTGATCGGCCAATTATATGGTATATGACTTTCTAGGTTTCATTTACTCTACAACAACAATAACTATGAGTCTTTGAAATAAAGTACTGAATTTCTACCAAACATTCACCAGTATCTAATTAACAATTATGTATAAGAGAAAGGCCTTACTCCAAAGTCTATTCGTTATAATTAATACATATGTGTCCTATTATAAACAAGCTTAAATATAAGAGTCTATATATACACTAGTTTCTAAATTCTACTATTTAAAGTTTTCAACTTTTAATCCGGGAGTCATATATTGAGTCAAAACGTACATATCATTCCAATTATAATTATTACCAATCCCTCTATTTAAACACATACAGCCACTGTCTCATGAAATATAGAATGTTGATGTGGGCAATAGCGGTGTGGATCTTGAGATCAGTCTTGTTTCGAGACCATTTTTGACCAAAGACCAAAGCAACGTTGTAGATTAAAAATGTCCTTTTTTAAGATATTTTTTTTTTCACTTGATTTCAGTTGAGGTTACTATATATTATGAAGAGTTTCACAATATTTTACACCTACGAGAAATTCACAGGAAATCCACACATTTAATTATTGCATAATGTGTATAAACTTCCTGTATGCAATTTATTAAATGAAAAGTTGAATACATTGTGATGATTTACTTAAGACATTGTTTCGAACAGTGTATGTATACTTTGGCAAAGATATGTCATGTGCATCGACAAAAAATTATGTCCAACGCAACGATCAAGCACCAAAATTTCGAATTCTTGACAAAGACTTTTTTTATAACAGACGATCTTCATTCTATTATTTGGGTCTAAATTCCTATTTCTGGAGTAGTATGGAATTTCTCATATTTTTATAAAAAACTCCTATTACTAGATTATGGGTTTTACTTCGATGCTTTACATATATACTCATTTAAACAAGCATAAGAGTATATTAACTATTATTAATATATAATTAGCCATGCACCATTCATTGACTATTTTATCTATGTATTACAAATATCTTTTCAATAAGTGGAAAAAAATTGGTTTTTTTTTACAAATATATGAGTAAGGCATGTTTAAAATTTATGTTTTCTTCTTAAAATATTGAGTAAATTACATAAATTTCAAAAAATTCATTATTAGTAACTATTAAATCCTGAAATTTAAAAATTGATTTTCCTGGAATCTCACATTTGGAAAGGACAGTTTATTAGCTATCAAATCTAAATTTTCCAATTTTTTTGTACCATGTACATTTGTGACAATTATGACTCCTTACATTCATGGATCCTATTATTTGTGTCTTGGATATTTAATTTGATGAACTATAATTAGAGTTAGTTAAGTTGTCAATATCCCTATTATTATATAAATGAATATTAAACGGATTTGATTAATAATTATAATTATTATGATTTATATGTGACATTTTTAAGCATTCAATTACTCTGACTCTAAAAGAATAAATATAGACTTATTTGCTAGGAATTGAAACTATTGGGTGTGCTTCATTGATTTATTTACATGATGAGAATGCGGATTTAATTTCTATTTTCTTGCTGTAGGCTGTTTCATTCATGACTCCCTGGTTAGTCATTCATTTCTTGCCTTTAAGCAATGTTTATAAATTGTACTTTATGATAATGCCGATGGAATAATCCTATAAGAAGTCTATGTATAATTATTTTAGGATTTAGTCTATTAAACATTTCAAATGAATAAAAGAAGGGGTTAATGGGTAATGTGCTTAATTGGGGAATAATGAAGTCGTGTATTAGTTGATAATTGAGTTTGAATGAAAGGAGTATTCTATGAATCATACTCAAATGGCAATACATTTATTTATTACTTAAATATTCTTCGGCAAAATGTCCATATCATAGGGTCTAAATGACCCTTCCCCTCAGTATCCGCACAACCAGGATCTTTTTTTATTTAAGAAAAATATTTTGACTTTCTTTACAAAATCTTTTGGATCCATGGAGACTGTTTAAAAAACACCTGACGTTAATAAAGGCTGTATCAATGACTCCCCTCCATGATGCATAATATTTATTTTTAGAAAAAAAAAAATATTCGAGATGCAATTAACATAATATGTACACAGATGTGTCATCAAATAATTATAATTATTTGTCTCTACAACTTTTTTAAGGAATTGAGGTAACCTTCTGAGATCACATAGCAAAATATAATATCTAGTAAGTAACCTGAAAGTAAAGTAAAAATAAATAAATAAATATTGTTGACCTCATATCCACATATATATATATATCAAGTTTTTTAATAAGTCCAATATTATGGTTATAAGTGCTCCTTTGATGGATCGGAAAGGATGCATTTTCCTTTTTCCAATTAATGTCCTTTTTATTTTGCTCTCTCTCTTCCCCATTTTTTAACAAAAGGTTGTGTCTTAGTGTATTTACTTCTTGATAAGTATATAATTTATGTACTTATGTGTAACAAAAGAGATATGAAGCATAGAAGGAGATACACTATGCGATTTCTCCTCAAGAAAAAGTTTCTCTTATAACTGTATTCATTAGAAAGAAAGAAAGAAAGAAAGAAGAGTATTTTAAGAAAGGGTGCATTTAGAATGGATATCTTCATTTTAATTGCTTGAATAGGATAAATATTTACATTTTTTGTTTTGTTTTTTTCAAGGAGAATACAAATCAATAGTCTGGCATCTGTTGAACCTCCTTTTTAAACACTTATGGTAAGAAAAGAAAGAAATTTAAAGCCTTCAACAAACAAGATACATACATGCATGTTACTTACTTACAAAAATGACTTGAGAAATGTATTTTGTTTCCTTACTTTTTAGAGTAAGGATAAAGAGATTAACTAATTAGTTTAAACCATTTGTTCTCCTCACGTCCTCAGCATTTACATACATATTTATGTACGTAATTTGACCAACATAATTGTTTTGAATACGACTGAAAAAATATGTACATATCTATACCTATATATGTGGAACTTTATTAGAATGGACCTTGACCCTAATCAAAAAGTTACACTTCACGTCTTTGATAAAGATAATATTTATTTCAATTCATTAAATTACATAATTTAAATTATAATCATGTAAAAAAAAAATATTTTGTTTTTAATTGTATGGCCATATGCTATGTAAACGTACACAAAATAAGTTTCAAAATTACAAAAAATAATAATAATAATAATAGGAGGAACGAACGAACGAACGTATGTATATTATGTAAATATGAGTAGTAACAAAAAAAAAAAAAAGTTAAAAGTTGTACCTTTTTCAGAATAAATAGGTAGTATGAATGTAGGTAATATGTAATTAGTAAAGTTTCATAATAGATCCTTGTCTAAACCACTTAACCTATCTTCATCACAGAGTTTAAAAATGTCTTTACAAGGAATGGGCTGCCAACTTCTGTATGACTCTGCAAATTCTGTAAAAAGTTCGTAGCCATCAATTTGAGACATGATGAGCTTAATCCCCACACTATTGAGTCTTGCAATAAATTTAAGGACACTATCTTCTGAGTAGGACAGAGTGTTTAATTCAATACAGTATTTCTGCCAAATGCAATCCACTCCAATTGGCTTATCACTGTCCTTCATTTTCTTTAGTTTTTCCAGAAGTTTGACATACTTGGAGAAGGTGAGGCTAGAGGTTGCGGATGAAAAGGACTCATTATTCATTCTATCAAATAGAGACTCCAATTCAAGTATGGAGGGATTAAAGGAACGATCCTCCATGGAGGATGTCTCATCTTCTCCCTGAGTCTGAGTAAGTGCATTCATTATGAGTATTCCAAGAGAAATAAAAAGAAGGGATGATGTTGAATGGTGATCGATGTCACGACCCTGAAATGTGTCTGGGACTTCACTCTCTGCCCATGGTCCATTTTTAGTGAGTCTGTCTCTAAATTTTGTAATGAAACGAGCAAATATATTCTCTGGATGATCACTGTAATTCACTTGTACTTTTTTTGGCTTTGAGGATTCATGAAGCAGAGGTGGAGGAGAGGGGAAACCTCCCCTTGCATTTTTTCTTATGGAGGAGTTCATCTCTGTTTGAGCATTATCCACGAGTTGATAAATGTTGCTAATAAGGCCCCTATGTAATTCCTGGTTTCCTTCCGTTCCTACCCGAGATACACCGTTATCCCTACGATATTTTCTATCGATGGTAAAATTATAATTTGTTTCTGAAGACTCAGAAAAAGGGCCGTTTGGTGGAAAAGGGAGGCGACCTGGTCTTCGATCCATCAATGTTGACATGGATTCAAAACCAGTTTGACGTCTTATTAAAGGATTATTAATATTTTCTCTAATGAAGCCTCGGCGTCTTGCTCCAAACTGTGAATAATTGCCTCTATTTACATTTGGGTAAGGTGTAAAGGGCTTAAATTCCCTCTCAGACATTTGAGAAGGCGCTACAAAATATCTTGATCTCTTGGAAAGAGTAACAGACTCGATCGTGGATGATACCGTTGATGAAGGAACGGTAGATTTAACGTAATGATACTGTCTATTGATGTTTAGAGGTGGTTGATTGGTTGAGGTCGTTACTTCTATGTTCTTGTAGTAAATCCCATGCTTTTCCTGCAGAGGTCCCTCAGGATCTTGACCGTCAGTATATTTAGTCCTCATGGGATTCCGCAAAACAGGCTGAGGAAAAAACGGAACAACTGGAGGGTCCTCACTTTTTGTATTGCTTTTTGCAGTGATGTTTTTAGTCTCAAGTCTTTTTTGTTCGTCAAATGAAATAAATTGTGGTTGGGATGACGCAATTTTGTCATTTGTAAAGGAGTCGGATCTGGAAGGGAAAATTATATTTTTATAAGCTACTTCACTTTTTATGGTATTGCTATACAATTGGAATAAAAAATACAAGCATGTTATCATTTAGAATTTAGTGATCATTTGAATACAAAAGTAGCTAAAAGAACTCATTCCTTGGCGGTGACTCTGTCGTAACAAGATAAAATGCGATTCCAATTATACAAGCAACAGCTATAACAGTAGCAATGATGCAAGCAGCAATTTTTGGTGTACTTCTTGCATGTATTGACGAAACATCAGAGGAGGTGGAAAGGGATGGAAGGGATGGAGAAGAGGCTCGTGATCTCCTATCAGAATTGATTTTTTCATTCTCTATCATTTTCAAGATTTAATAAATAGGAAATTACTATACAAAAGGCATACTCTATGCTAGAGACCTTCTCAATAACAATCATTCACCAACTGTCGGTCAGAAGATTTAAAAGAAACAAAATCTCTGGTTTTACCTTTATCGGCCGGCGTTTATGTCTCGTGGAAGCCTCCGTTTTTTTTATATTATATAAGTAATTAGAATATCACAGGGAGTTGAAGAAACAAGAAAATCTCATGGGAATAATTTTTATAACCGTTAAATGCAATAAATAGGTAGATAAATCACACATTATGTTGGCATTATAATTATAGTTATTTTAAAGTTTGCGGAGTTGAATACAAGTAAAAAGAGAAATTTCTACAATAAAAACAAAACCGTGGTTTTGACATGAAACAGCTTTGATGAAACACGAGGAAACAATGGAATCAAACAAAAGAAAAGTGTACATATATGTTTATCTTTACATTTTAATTTAACGATTAAATGCAATTTTTAACCATTAATTATTTTACTTATTATTATTGAGGAAAGCAGTTACTTTAGTGACATTCAATTTCATTATCAAAACAACACTCGGACCAATTTGTAAATGAACGTTCATTCGAAATATTATCTCTTCATATATTTGTAAGTACAGTTACTTGCTCCCTAGCAAGTGTTTGTTTTACTTTCTACATTTTCATCTTGAAAACTCAACATGTGCTTCCTTTGGTGTGTGTGTTTTTTCACATACGAAAATAAATACATATTGCAACAGTCAAAAATAACGAATCTACTACAAATACTACTCATTTTTGATGATGTCAAGTATATGATCATTACATATGTATATCTAATTACCAGTGAGAGTCCTCATAATTTTTTGCTTGAATCCAGCTACACTCATGATCGTCCTTCAAAATGCCAATATTTTAGGAAAAAGAAAACTTGGCAATTGTGTAATAATAATAATAATAATCACTGTACAAATTGTGCAAATATGATATTATAATCTATGTATACTTTATCATAGAACCATCAGTGATAAAGGGAAAAAAGAAAAGAAAAAAGGACCATTTGTTGTCATATTGTGTATATAGAATTAATCAAGCAGTCTACTTGCTACCTATATATTTTAATATATTTAATTAATTATAGTATCAGTATAATAATATATTTCCATTTCAGACTTATTGCTTCTTTTCGTTTATGAATCAGACATCAGACACTTTAAAATTATAATTATCGAACTAGAACAAGTTGTTACCACAGAGTCTTCTTCGTCTTCTTGGTACACGTGAAAATGAATGTCTTCGTTCGTAACAGGAATGTTGACTGGTTCGTTGAGTATCTTTGAATGACAGATGTTAAATAGTCTACTAACTACGTGATGGTCTTTCCTTGAGTAAAAGAAAGATTTATTTACATAGGTACTTATGGAAAATAACAGACAAAATAGCTCTTAAAATACAAATGCAACGAATTCAGTGGCATTGTTAAGTGACCTCATCAATTCAACCTCGGAAATAGTTTTATTGAAAAATGATCAATTTCATTTCAAAAGAATGACGATGATTGATTCTATATAGAAAGACACTTTTGAAGGGACATGAGGAAATGTGAATGGGGGCACTTATTTTTTTTTTTTTTACTTATGTTTCTTTTCTATAGCTGCGAAATTAGCACTCAAGCAGATTTCATAGAGACTTAAGCTTATACGTATACATATGTAAATAACTTAAGGTCGCTGAGGTTTGCAAATCCTCTGACCACAATAAAGTGGCAATCTCTCAAGGGCAAAACTGAAAAATTAAAAGCAATTAAATTTAAGTATATTTACATCATCCGGTTTTTAAGAACAAACGGCAGAATATTTATCTAGATTGAATATAATTTTTAAAAAACCCAAAAAGACACACACACACATGCATTTCAACATAAAAGAAGACAAATTCGTGCAGAATAACTATTTTAATATCATTTCCTGACTTATTCTAGCACCATTTCTAAATAGTTTCATTTTGGATATTATTAAATTTGTACGTATATAGTTAGTACTCTACAAAATTTAGCACAAAAAAATTTCGCAATATTGAATTATCAGGAGCTGAAGGAGGCTTGATCATAATGATGTATTCATTACAACCAACCATATCCCCGAATCAGATGATTGTACATACTTGTTTGAATATAACTATTTAGGCACTTTTCATTATAGACGACAGGCCGCTATCCCACTTACGATTGGTTCCGGGGTCCATTTGATAATTTTGTTTGATTTTTATCTCTTATTAAAGATATTATCTTAGAAATATATGTATAGTGAACAGACATAATAGGTATAGTAAAAAGAAATCCATTATTTTGGCATAAAGTTGAAGATTTTATTGTGTTCAGCCTTTTTCAAGGGATTTCAAATGGTTTTTTATGCAATGTTTAGCTTTTGCACAATCAAAACTGTGGTTATATGACAGTCGGACTCGACGATTTCTATTATTTTATCTGCCTTTTCGACAATTTGATAATGGATTTCTTTTTACTACACCTAATATTATAATTTATAATAGCATGTAGTGGTTAGATTAACTAATGGTGTGGTACCCTATTTTTGATTTAATTTATGGATAAAATATAATTCAGAGCTAAAAATGAAATGTAATTCTTGAATAGAAAGAAATCAAGAATCAAAATATATTTACCTAATCCTGTTACGTAGATACGCAGAGTAAAAAAGATTGAAAATGTTTATTAATTTCTGCCTCATTCGCACATCGAGCTTTTTTGTCCACTCGCAACCTCGATTGACAAAAGGGAAAGGAAAAATTTGGAAAAACATACGGTAGCGACCCTTCTGTATTTTCCTTGTTGCCAACTTGTTAATATTTGGCAGAATTTATTATTTAGATATACAATATATATTTAATCAATAATCACAAACCAATCGTTACTACTTGTAATATATTCAAAATTCAAAAAAAGGGGCGTGCAATCCTTGATTTAATATATTTTTTATGCATCCAGTTCAGAAATAATAATAATATCCTTTTTGAGTTCATATTACGTAGAATAAGCTGCTTTGAATCAAAAGAGTCAAATGATGAAAATCAGCTGAAGGGAGAATACTGTGTGTTTTTGTTTATCCCAAAAAGCTCGTCGTGTCGATAGACAATTTAGATAGTCCTCTTCTTAACAACCATGATTTCTATGATATCCAAAGGCTTAACCTTGAAATATAAGTAAAAAAAGTAAAATCCTTCATACTAATCATGAAGAATAACCTCTGCTGCATATTATATCATTATTTTAAAACTAATTACCTTTTTTGACTTCACATTTTACTTATCCGCCCTAATAAGTCTCAAATATACTTTAAGTAAAATTAGGAAACATGATGAAATATAGAATACATAAAATAATAATAATTATTTTTCATTCAAAAGGAATCCATCCTAGATACTTATATTTTTGAGCCTTCATCTTAAGCCTGAAATTACAATTATACATAGTAATATTACACATGTTGGGTTTTTGTCTGTGAAAATTTAATTTTTTTTTATATATCTATACTAAATGAACATAGTCAGTTAATTAATTAAAACTATAAGAAGAAAATGAAAAAAAAACGGATCATGCTTTTAATATCCCCATTATTGAAGAAGTTTGCTTATTTCTATTCGGAAGTTTGTCAGTTCCACTATTTTGTGGTCTACACCTTTTCAAGTTGAATATGGGAATAAGCAGGTTCAATATGGGAATAAACGTACAGATTTTATTGAAAGATTACTACTTTCCTATCAGTCTCAAAATTTACCCATCTTGTTATCGGACGAGACTAACTTTCATCTCCATACTTCAAGATCAATGGGTCGTTCACCTCGTGGAAGCAGATGCTTTATATTTGGAGCAGCCTCTAAAGGGGCCAATGTTTATTTTATTGGATGTATTGGTCTAGTCTTGGGGCTTGTTCATCATGAGGTGAAACAAGGAAGTTTCAACGAGGATACAGCAATGGAGTGGGTGCATGAATGCTTAAGAAAAGCAAAGGATATATATGGAGGGCCCGTAGTACTTGATATTGATAATGTTCCGGTCCACTCCAGGATTGAAGATCTTTTGAATGAAGAAAAGTTTTGAATTCACAAAATTGTAAGACTAGGGCCTCACAGTAGTCCTATACTTAATCCAATTTTTTTATTTTCATGAATTATAAAAATGTTTATTACGTTAAATTTTCTGAATATGTTTTTTATTATTTATTCCCATATTGAACTACAAAAACAGGCACTCTTCTATATAGTACTTAAAATAATTGAAATCGATGACTAATCACAAAGGACAAATTGTTTGATTATGCAAATCATATATTCTTTACCATAAACCATTTAAGTGAAGTATACTGCCGACACTTTTATGAAAATGCAAATCATATTGACATTAAGAAAAAACTATGTTAGATAATATAAAGAACACGCTAACGGATAGATGTCCCACCAACTTAGCATTTATTATAAAAAATTAACAACGAAGTCGTGAAGTCTTTTAATGTTTTACATTGCCACTTACATCCTTTGAAATCAATTCCATCAAGTTCCATTATAGAATTTAGATGAAAATAAGGACAATTTGTATGGAAAGGACTGTTTTGCAGGGAACTTGATTTTAAATATCAATAAATTTAGATATAAAAACGGTAAAGGAGATCCCAATGGTTTCGTCATTTTTCTTATTGAGAATGACATTCCAAAGAAAATATTACCCCAAATATATGTAGAGGTATTATTTTTCACATTGCCGGTAAATTACTGTCATATGAAAATCAATTTCAAAGTAATTTTAGTAAGGTCTCTTCGAGTGGTGAATTAAGAAGCGCCATACCCGAAGAATTAATAATAATAATTATTATTATTAGTGAAAGCAAATAATCAAAAATGAAAAAATTGAATTTCCCTCTCGGAAAGATACAGGTCGACACGTCATCATCTACATAATAAACAAATAATTTTATGTAACGCATGACGTCATTTCATTGAGAAGAAAAAGTTTTAATTTTTTTTTAGCCCAAAGAAAAGTGAAGTTTCAGAGTCAGTGCCGTGACACTGACTATTAGTTGAGATATTAGTTACTTACCCAGTAATTGATTTGTTTTGCGTAGAACATCAAATAAACGAAAGATGGAAAAGGAGGATTACTCCGAGTTACTTCCAGATCTTGTGGAAATGATCTCTAAGAAGCATTTCTTTGATCTCTCCAATCTCCCCATTCATAAGGATTTCCTGGAGGATGTGACTCGCTATGCAAGATTGGATGATGAGTTGGATCCTTCCATCCTTGTCCGCACGGAGCCAGCACCTGGTCTTTACACTCTAGGTCATAGGAGAACACTCTCTGGTTATGTGGACTTTGATGATCTTGAAATTATTGAAGTACCTGTTTTGGAACCTGGAGCGACTGCTTCAAATTCCACATCCCTCAATGTAATTCATATTTATTAATAGTAATGACTAATTCGTATCCCTATAGTTGAGTATGTAGGTCATTCATTATTTGATTTATTTTTCCACAGCGCGCCACAGTCAAAGGTCCTCAAAAGCCATTGCATAAATCGAACAACCTTCCTTTTTGGCCAGGAGGACTCGATGTACCTGATGTAGTACCTGATAAAGAGCTATTTGGTGATGATGATCCCTCATCTCTCTTTGATGAAATGCTTACAATTCCCCCGGGATTCTCCGAAGGAGTTAATTTTGAAACCGAAAAGTCAAAACACAGTAAAATCAATTTATCTGATGTTCTAAACAGTGATCCTTTCAAAGACGAACCTTTGAAATTCAATTTTAACCTACCAACGAGTAAGGAAAAAGAAGAAGAAGAAGAAATATCACAAGAAGAAAAAGTGATCAAGGAACCAGAGGGAATGGAAGAAATTGACAAATTACTCGAGTCTGAGAAAGTGGATTTTACATTTTTAGATAAAGTAATTAAAATAGATGATGACTCTGGCGTTCAAACAAAAACTCCTGTTAGTACTTCCGAGTGGATTAATGTTGTAGATATCTCTAAGTCAGCGGATGTGGAGTTCTATGATGAAATTCCTTGTATGGCCAGAACATGGCCATTTGAGTTGGACACTTTTCAGAAAAGAGCTATTTTAAAGTTGGAAAAAAATGAGTCCGTCTTTGTTGCTGCTCATACATCGGCTGGAAAAACAGTTGTTGCTGAGTATGCCGTCGCACTCTCACAAAAGCATAAAACCAGGGCCATTTATACTTCTCCCATCAAAGCCTTATCCAATCAAAAGTTTAGAGAATTCAGCGTAAGACATCAAATCTCTTGTTCAAATTATCATATTTTTATTTAAATTATTTTTCTTATAGAATGAATTTAAGGATGTAGGCCTTATTACAGGAGATAATCAAATCAATTCAGAAGCTTCATGCTTGATTATGACAACTGAAGTTCTTCGTTTGTTCCTTTACAACGGAAGCAATATTATTCGTGATCTACAATATGTCATTTTTGATGAGATTCATTACATTAATGACGAACAACGAGGTGTTGTTTGGGAAGAGGTACTCATTCTCATTCCAAGTCATGTTATCATTATTATGCTCTCAGCAACTGTACCCAACACTATGGAATTCGCTGATTGGGTAGGTCGTACAAAGAAAAAGAAAATCAATGTCATTTCTACATTTAAGCGACCCGTTCCCCTGGAACATTATCTTTACACGGGAAATAACGCTAAGACTAAGGATGAAAGATTCTTAATAATGGACTCGTCAAGAAAATTTTGCCATGACGGCTACAAAAAAGCCGTTGAAGTGATGAAAAACCACAAAAAGCCTTCAGCTAAAAAAAATTATGGGTCCAAGTCCGCTGGATTGTCTCCTCAACAAGAAAAGAATATTTGGATCACTTTAATTGATCATCTCAATAGACAGGATAAGTTGCCTGTTGTTGCTTTTACCTTAAGTAGAAATGGATGTGATCAAAATGCTTCCATGTTGACAAGCTTAGATTTGTGTACAGAGATTGAAAGGCATAGTATACATAAATTCATAAATGATCATATCAATGTTCTTAAAGGCTCTGATCGTATTTTGCCCCAAGTCTTAACGGTTACAGAGCTTTTGAAGCGAGGTATTGGAGTTCATCATGCAGGAATACTTCCAATTCTGAAGGAACTGGTTGAAATGTTATTTCAGAAGGGATTAGTCAAGCTTTTGTTTGCTACTGAAACATTTTCTGTCGGAATTAATATGCCTACTCGAACAGTAATTTTCGATAATATAAGAAAAAATGATGGCAAGGGGTTTAGGAATCTTTTACCATCAGAATATATTCAAATGGCAGGAAGAGCTGGTCGACGAGGTTTGGATAGTACTGGTACAGTCATTATTCTAGTGAAAGACAAAATGTATGATTCAGACGAACTTCAAAGGATGATGCTCGGAAAACCTACGAGACTTGAGTCCAAATTTAAACTTACATATTCTATGATATTGAATCTATTTAAAGTGCGACAACTTCGAGTGGAAGATATGATGAAACGGTCATTTTCTGAAAAGGATTCACAAAAGAATCAATCTCTTTATAAGGAGCGAATATCGAAATTGAAAAAAGAAATTGTGAAATCAAATGATGTTGGACTTGAAAGACTATATGATCAGGTTGAAAGTTTTTTCAAAATAAGAAATCCTTTTTGGATGAAGCTATTTGTATTATCTAATGTCCAGAAATCTCTCATTCCCGGTCGTATTGTGTTAGTTCATTCGGATGGGGTTTTCAAATTCGGTGTTATACTGCGGGTACATCAAGATGTATCTCCTCGAACATACGATGTCTTTATCTATAAGCCAAAGACCAATGTAATTTCTAATGCCGATAATGAATTCTCTCTATTTGTCAATTTTGTAAGAAGGAAACAACCTATATGGGATCCCTTAACAACTGGTCATACGAAGGACTATTGCTGTGTGACTTTAAAGGACATTGATATTATGGAAATCACAAAAAAAGTTATAAAAAATATTGACTCACAAAAAATCATTGATGATATCAAGAGACGTGAGATACCTAGATTTAGCGATTGTCCTCCTGGAGCATCATCTTTGGTCGTTCTCCAAGAATTATCTAAATTTTCTCATGAAAATCAATTAATTTCGTCTTGCACCTCAATTTTAAATCCTCTGAAGGACTTTAAAATTCAAGATATTGATGACATTGAAGATTGCTGTAGGTTGAAGAGCATATATGAAGCCAATATTGATGCAGATGTCACATCAATAGACTTTATAGATAGATTCAGAAATGTCTATGAAGAAAAGAAAAAAATGAAAGAAGTCGAGAATCTTGAGTTTTTACTCTCTGACAATTCCCTCAAATTCTTACCTGATTTCAATAATCGAGTGAATGTACTAACAAGTCTTCAATACATAAGTTCTGATAAAATTGTTAAATTAAAAGGAAGAGTTGCTTCTAAAATGAGTAATCATGAGCTTTTAGTCACAGAGTTGATCTTCAGAAAAGTCATTACAGATAGGCCCTCTGAAGAGATAGCAGCACTTTTATCCTGCATTGTATTTAAAAATAAAAATTGTTCAAAGCCACAGCTTACTCAAAGCTTAGAAGAAGGTATTGAAGAGGTGAAGGACATTGCAAGAGTTATTGGGACGGCTCAAAGAGAATGTGGTTTCGATGAACCAGTTCAACAATATGTTGATAACTTTTGTTTCGGTCTGACTGAAGTTGTTTATGAATGGGCTAAGGGTCTTCCATTTTCAGAGATCATCAAATTAACGAATGTACACGAGGGAACAATAGTTAATACTATTCAAATGCTTGATGAAGTTATACGCAATATTAAAGATGCGGCACTTTTTGATATTGGTGATCCCATTCTCAAACAAAAAATGGACGAGGCCTCAAAGGCAATTCGGAGAGATATTGTGTTTACTGCATCATTATATACCATGTAATTGACTGGCATCATTTGTTTTCTTAATAAAATATAGGGTCAAGTAATTTATTGTTTGTTGTAAAATGATTATCTACGTGCATTATTCTTTCGAAATTATTTATTAATTACTTGAACAAAGAGTGATTTCATCTCGTGATAGTTTTTAGCTATTTCTTCATACTGTATACAAATTTGAGCTAATCTCTATAATTAATCAATCGTCCAATAGAAACATAATGTTATTTAATGATTTATTATTATTATCTATTGTTTTTTTTTTAAGTTTTTTCTTTTAATTGAATTTGTAGAGAGCTTTATCGTTCTTAAAATCCTTATAAAAAAGGTTCCTCTTTGGAGAAATCATTCATACCAGCTTTTGAAGTTTGATTTTTTTAGTTACTGGAGGTACTAACTTGTATATTGAAATAAAATAACATCTGGCGACCCTGAATTTTAACTCGTTTTCGCTAGCTCCATAGTAAATAAATTTATTTTTTTCAGCCAAAAAAATGGCGACATTTTCTAGGAATACATAGAATGTTGATCACTCTCCTAATATTATTTTTCGTATTCTTTATCCTTAACAAGAAGCTTCACACAAAAGAGATGGATATGAGCCTTGGGTCTAGTAGGGATTCCAATAAGGGTCGAATCCGTGTTATCGAGCGAGAGTTTATTTATGAGTCACCTGAAGATTTTAAGAAGTTGCATGGGTCATATTTGACCAATAATGCACAAGGGTATTCGATCCCTTCCCCGTCTTCCCATAAGGTATTATATTCCTAATTTTACACATATGTTTGTAGTATCCATTTACGCCTTTAATCGTTTTACTAATATGTATGTATATTGAAATGGTCAAAAAAAAAAAAAAAGAAAGAAAGAAAGAAAGAAAAGAATATTAAATATATATACATTTTAAAAAGATAGTAGATGTAACATTATAGTTGTACCTAGGCATTTTGAATTTTCTTGAATAAAAGGGGAAATTATTCATTCTATGATGTTAATGGAAAAGTCTAAAATGTGCATGAACTATTCTATAAGGAGGAGAATATATTATGTACATTATTATACCTTTGTATATCGAATAAAATTTCAATAATCTTCTACCTCCTCAAAGTACAACAAAAAAGTTCAACATTCTTTTTGGAAAGAGTTTATTTTGTTCTGTTTTTTTTTTTTTTTTAAGTCGATATATTATGTAAAAATCGATCAAGGAATATATTTTATTTTATTTTTTACTCTAAGGAATCAAAGGAAAATCGAACACTCCCCATCTTTTTCAATAATGAAGAAGAAGAAAATGAGCAAAGTTTCAAAAACTACCTCAACGAGACTAGATTAGATGGTGAAGAACTTATAGAGAGGCCACGGGAACAACCCAAACCCTCAAGTGTCATGGAGGTAGTATAATTTAATTTCATCTTTCAATTTCCAAAATGATATCGATTAAATATAATTGGATTATATGATTTATAACTCTCAATAATACATCATCCCTTGTGGTCATTTCTAGGAACTCAACAAAGCGTATCATCGAATTAAAGATGGACGCCATGGAAAGACCACATCAAATTCTACAAAAAATAGTACTTTATTTTTAGAGGAAAGTAATTCAGAGAGCAATAACTCCAATCCAATTGATCCATCATCCTTCTTCTCTTCGATGGATAGTGGTATATTCGATATGAATCCTCCAACAAAAAAGTTCAAAATGAACTTTAGCTTTTAATGTACATATCTAATAAGTTCATTCAACAATATTATATTTAGAATAATATTTATCATATCTGATTGTAAATTGAAAATTAATT
Source organism: Lepeophtheirus nordmannii (assembly GCA_963680855.1). Taxonomy (NCBI): domain Eukaryota; kingdom Metazoa; phylum Arthropoda; class Copepoda; order Siphonostomatoida; family Caligidae; genus Lepeophtheirus; species Lepeophtheirus nordmannii. Next base: position 26,083,586 of record OY804519.1, read on the forward strand.
AAATTGGATATTACTTTTGTAATCCTTTAAATGTGCTATATAAGAGGGAAAAAAATATCATTAGGAGCGTTCAAATACATATGAATAATCAATTAATTAATTTCTCTCCGCCTCTTACTTCAAAAATTATTCAAAAAGAAATTGTAAAGAAGGTTGATATCCTGGTGCAATCAGTATTACAAGGTCCTTGTTTAATCTATTTTATTCAGACACCCAAGAATTGACACTCATTGTCACCAATGAGTGAGAAAAACAAGAAGAAAGATGCCTTTAATATTAAAAAAAATTATAGAGTAACCCTCATTCCATAACTTGAGAAAAACAGCCCAGATCCGAAGAAGCTTTGAACCTTTTCAGTTTTACAGATACAAGATAAGTCTATAAGTGGGCCGATCACGTTGATAATGATGCAATTGTGGCTGATAATTTTAGTAAGGCATTTGGCATAGTTTGCTACAAATTAATATCGAGATAGGTTTAAAAATATTTGGATGACTACATTTTTAGCAAGAGTCCATGGAAAGAGGTTTTATTTCTATCGCTCACTTTTTTCTTATAATATCATGTAGATGGAACCTATTAGTTATTACAGGGAGATATTGTGTGGAAGGGGAAGTTGCAAAGGGGACAGAATGTTCTCATTCAATCAAACATTTATTGCTCAAAATAGATCAGATCAGTAAATACAACTATCTTGTGGTAGAGTAAATAAATTAATTCTCAATTTTATGTAGACGATAATTGTATCTTCGTGGAAAGCTCAGCATATGAACTCATGAAAAAAAAGGAAAAATATCAAATACTCTTGATGGCAAAGTTAAAAAAATTAAAGACAACGTCATGAGAATAAGAGCATTCTGAAAAAGCTTTTCAAAATAAAGTGTGTTGGTGGAATTTCTACGTCATCTCCAAATTACTATATAATTTAATAGGAAACATAACTAGAATATCGAAGACCATCAGGAGATAGTAAAAAAATAAGTCAACTTCTATTTCCTAAAGAAAACATAAAGAAAAAAAAGAGGTAGCAAGGAGTTTAGAATGAATTCACGAGAACAAATTATTTCAAAATGTTTTGGAAGTTTGTTGAGAAGAATATTAAATGAAAATGACAGGATGTGAGACAAAGCTCTACTTTTAAACTGTTATGATTTGTGTCAAAAAATCTGATTTGAACGTTACATTTTCAAAGTAACATAATCAGAGAATTTGACTCGGCCCTTTATTTGGGGGTATATGACTTTTCATAAGTGTTGAGGGGTAACTCCGTGGGGGAAAACGTGAAAAGAGAGCGGATTTAGAGAAGAAAGCCATTACATATGAACAGAATAACATACTGAGTTATTTTGATTGGTTGAATGAGTTGAGGGGAGATACTAAATTCAATTTTATAGACAATTAAGATTCCATAATGTTTATTTGTCATCAAACACCCATTGAAGAAAGTATTCGGTAAAGTTTTAATTTAGAAGCTCCTCCTGCGTTAAAAAGAGTCATCTGAGTGTTTAATTTTTAATTTAAAGTATTATAAAATAAATATTAATCTCTTATTAAAATACACTCTAATACCCAGGAAGGTGAAGATAGAAACGAGAAAGTTGAGGCAATTTATATATCTTTAAATAATGTTTGGGAACGCTATACGTAGAAATATCTAATTTTACGCAAGTAATCGAGCATTTTCCTGCAACTATTCTACTGGAAAGTCTATGGGAAAAAAGTTGGTTATATTTGTATCTAAATGGGGATTAATGAACAAGGAAATCATGCATGTCCCTCTTGAAATCTACTTAGTATAACTAAGTATACTCGCAAATAAGAAATAATGACAACTGAAAATAACATGGATGAAATAAAATGAATCGCACAAAAACATCAACTATAAATATGAATATAATTAGGTAACATTAATCACATGCCTCACTGAAATTTCATCTTGAAATGTACCTCCTCCTTTCTTTTCTCCAAATTGTAAGTATGTAGGTAATTAGGTAAGTAAAAACACTCCTATAATAAGTACTTTCATTTGCATACATGTATGTACAATGTATCCACCAAATGTAACTAATCAATTTATTCTTTTTCCTAGAACATCATTTTAAATAACAAAGCAAAAGTACCAATTATGTAATCAAACAGATATTTAAGTAACATATAATGCAAAAATAAAAAAACAAATAAATTTCTTAAAAAATAAAAGTTTGAGAGATTTTATGGAATATATATATATCATTTTTATATGTAAGCATCAGGTTGTAAATAATATGTAAATTAAACAAAAATATGTTTTATAATATAAAGTGACACACTTTTTGATGGCACTTTTTTGAAAGACCAAAAAAAGAAAACAATTAATTGTAATCATTTGAAAAAGTATAATAATATAGGTTATATATATATAAAATGGAAGACATTATTAATTTGAAAATTAAGAGGCATAAAATATCTACAAATTAAAAGAGAAATATGGCATTTTTCCCCCTTCATTAATATGGCATATTTTTTTTTTTTTTTTCCAGTTACTAACTGACAAAAGGAATGATGTATAAAATATTGTACAAGTGAGTTAGAACACGACGATTTCTATCATAAAAAATTATATATGATTGTACTTGAAAACAATAAGAAGGAGCATAGGGTCAAATTGGATGACTTTGAGCGGGCCTTAAGATATTCGTATAAATCTTTTGTAAGCTTTATATCCGTTGAAAGTTGTTTATTTTCTCTGCGCTGAGAAGAAGAGTGGCAAGCCTTGGAAATATTCTCTTTTGTACTGACGTTTAATACTCGAGGAAACTTTGTTTTTTCGTACTAATTAGACAAATAAATAAAGCATTGGTTATATACATATTTATAAATTACATTATTTAAACTAAAATATACGAAAAATTATGTGAGTTAAGTCTATAAATAATGCTCAAGAATCAAATAATTTTGTTTTCATGTATCCTCCAAATATAACTAACTCACCGGAATAATGGGTTTCCTCCCATGGGCAAGACAGAGACTAGAGTGATCTCCAAAATAGAGAGCTCTCATAAAGTCTTTCCAAACAATTGGATTGGTCCAATCCATCGAGAAAAAATAGTCCCCAATTGTGATATTGCGATACTGAATCGGATCCTTGATTCGTACATTGAGCAGCATTTTGGGTAACATTGTTCTGAAATGGGAATGAAAAGTGAGGCTTTGTGGTAATATTAAAAGAACACTTAAACCTGTAATCCTTGGGCGGTTCCTTGAGTGAGCTGGACGGCGATTCTACAGTATAAAAAGGTTTCTCTAATAAATCTGCTTCTGATAGAATGACTATTTCTTGTGGCTTCTGGCGTACTGGCTTTGCTTGATGAACACCCGTTTCTCGATAGAGAGTATCAATCAATTGCTCCAAATGATCATTACCTACAACCGTATAGAATACAGATTTGAATCTTATTATGAACCCCAAAAATATGATATGGTAACCCATAGATCCCTACCCATATGTCCATTAGATCCAATATCCTTCATAAAGGCAACCAACTTCTCAAAGGCCGTCCCATAAATTGACTTGATTTTAAGGGCAGACATGACTGTATCCAACGTGGGCAAAGAGCGACAGTCAGCAAGAGGGGATCGAGGATAGTAGAGTACAAAGGCAATGCACATCTCCTCACGAGTCGATAAACCTAGATAGCAAGTAGAAACATATAATTTATATATGTAGAACCAACAACGTGTACAAAATCACTCCTCCTCCATACATCAAATACATAGAGAATCGATTTTATTATTCTATTTCATAATAAATTTTTATTTCCTAGAAAAAATGATTTGACAGACGAGATAAAGAAATGATAAATCCATCATCCCTCTTCTCTCCTATATAATATAATATTATTTATTTTAATTTATTTCCCCTCAAACAATTCCTTTTTCCACTACTTTTCTAGAACAGAATGATACCTACACTACTGAGTTATTCTATCTACATACAATAGAATTATCATTACCTACTTTTAAAAATGGATTTGTTCCTTTTTTTAAACTGAAGTAACGTTTAAGTCAAATTAATAAATAAGCAATATAAAGCTACTCCAGAATAATAAAAATATAATTTAAAACTCTCATTCCCAAAGGAAAGGAAATATGTTTCATATCAGGAGCAAGGTCATTTAGGGATAAAGTACTGAATAGATAAAATGGGACACACACAACACCTTAAGAGTAATTACATGTGTAATAGATAATCTAATAAATGGACCTAAAGAAAGGAATAGGTAGAAAGAGTTTATTATACAAATGAATAATGAATTAAAACAACAGCCATCAATCACTAACTTTACTTCAGACTAAATATTGTCGTTTAAAATCTATCAAACACATAGCTGCACATATATAGATAGGTAAATAATATAAACCAGGGCTAGGGGTCCCCAAACAAGGATGGAGTTCGCTATTTGAAACATGTCATTTTGATACAATTGAAACATTATGGTAACATACTCTTGACGGCATCCATTTATTTCATATAATAAGGGTTATTTGTTATAAAAGACATCCAAACCTTTAAAATCGTTGGGAAAAAACGAAGTAGAATAATTTTTTTTTAAAGATCCCTTTTGATTCACAGAAGTCGTCATTACTCGATCAGAATACTAAATAAAAAACTTTATTAGCAAATTATGATTGAGTTCTTGAGATGGGATAACACTTCCTGAGGATAAAAGAATGAGAAAACATATGTGTCAAGTCAATAAGAAACCAAGTTTATCTGGAATATTTCAAAAATGAACTGCACTCATATTCTTGAAGACATTCTCTTTCGTTTGTATTTATTGATTATTTCGATTAATTAAAAAATGACTTCAATAATTGCAACTGTATTATAGGAAAAAACTAATTGCAACTAAATAAATCTCTGGGACTATGAAAAAGATGAACGTTCTTTCAGAGACTATGTGCAGTCGTAACATTTATCCAATTGCTCTATTGGATACACAGCAATCCTTTGTTGTTTCTCGATATAAAATGACATTTTAGCAAAAACCATGCGCAGTAGGTCTTAAAATGATTTCGATATATTTGGCCGTTATATTTTATGAAGTAAATAAACTACTTAAAAGTGGATTTTCTCCTCTTCAATATTTGAAAACAAAGTTGCTTTCTTGTTGACTTGACACATATGTAAAAGTATAGGGAAACAATATCCTTGAATACAAGATTGCAATCTTGAAAAACCGCACATGAACATGATGATGACGCAGAGTTTGGAACTTAGGTTTTAATCTGATGTAAGAAAAATGGCTAATTTGTCAATTACAATGAAGACTTAATTCATTCAAAGACAAGAAAAGATCCTTAAAAAAGGTTTGGAAAATAAAATCAACGAAATGACTCTTAATATCCTATGTTCTACGATAGGATATTTAGGAAATAAATCGATCTTTTTAAAGTTTTGCTTTACGGTACTAGTATTAAAGGTAAAAAAATTTGCAACATGTTCAGAGCGTATATAAAAGATCACTCCACATTCCCTTGATATTGTCTTAAAACTTGAAAATACAATTGTAGCCTAATTTTAATATCAAAAAATATAGACAAAATTTTAATATTTTTAGAAGTATTAAAGTTAATATCGATAGATTTTTCCTTCTTTAATACCTAAAAAAAGTTGTACTTCATAAAGAAACCTTTCAAAAAAAATAATAGATGATTTAAGCAACAAAGCCCACAAAAAACATAGCAGTATTCGCGGTATGGATCTTTGATATAAAAAGTACGATAAAAAGAACTTATCATGAAGAGAAATCCCAAAATGAAGTGAATGGGCAAAAATAAGAAATAAAGGAAAAGATCACTTTAATCGCATGTATTACAAATATATATATATATATTTGAAATCACCTAGAAATAAAAAGACTAATAACTAACGACTTTTACAAAAACTTCATCAATGAAAAACTCTAAGAGTAAAAAAAAAAATTGATTACATTTACATAAAAATAAATGTACATACTCAGAAGTGGGGAAGTGTATGTAATAATTTCGATTAGAAAGTCTCACCACGAATACATGTTGTGTGCATATATGTATATATGTACACACACATACATATTGAAGAAAGAAAAGTTTTGACACATGGTAAGCAAAGGCAATAAATTAATAGCTAAGAAAATTAATGAATAAAGGTACTTGATTTATGACTATTACACAATAGGTATATATGTACCTAGAAGAGGTTGTTTATAAGATGAAAACTTTCTATTTATTTTTTGGGTTCATGGCACCACTTCATTTAAATATAAAGGGAATTTACATTCAATCCAAGAGTGAAAGAAACTTATTCCCTACCACATATATGTAAACAGATTGAACATCGTACTATATGTACATATGTAGAAAACAATATGGCTACCAATATTATTTGTATGTAGTTGGAAGGCCACTAATTTGAGACTCAAATGATTGATAAAAATACACCTCATATAATGAGTAGAGCTTACCTAGGCCCTGATTCCCGCAACATTTGGCATGTTAATTTTTCTACAAGCCCATGTCTTACTCAGTGTCCGTGTTTGAGTGACACTTATATATGTACATGTCAATAAATATTACATTAATGGCCTCTGACGTCACTACTTATTATAGTAGTATCTAGGAGGCCACTTCCCGGGACGGGTCGTCTTTTTGGGAGCTCCCTTATAACCGCAGGAAAGCTTCATCCTTCCTAGAGGACGAGAATAAATAGTACGTCTCTATGGATGGATATCTCTTTGATAGATTGAAGAACCTACTATTGTTCTATTCTATAGATTACTCAGTCTCTGTTTTGAATGTATGTATTTTTAGTGTGTCATATTACTAAAGCATTGGTAAATTGTTCTTAATTTATTTTATTTGTATTTAGCGAATTCTTTGTGGGATTGACACATTATAATTTCAATTATTTCTTAATTGATTTGATTTAAACTTAGTTTTATTTTGTTTTTGAAACGATTGAAAGAGGGGGCGACAAATATTTTCATTCCGAAAAGAAACATATCGATCAACTTACTTTAAGGACTTTAAAACTAATCTTAAATAATAATAATAATAATTAAAAACAGTACACTCTAGGGCACATTCTTTAATGTGAGTTATTCCGGTATAAGACATATTTTTTAAGGGCTTATATATACTATAATTATTATATGTATAATAATAATTGGAAAAATTATCCTAAGCCTAAAACATGTAATATTCTACCTGTGAATTTTTTTTCTTCAAAATTGAATAAAAGTAAATTTTTATTGACGGGCTCTTAAGAGAAACTAAAAAAGTGTAGTGAGTCACTCGCTCTAGCCTAATTTTTTTTTTTAAGTTTGGTAATCAAATAATAATTTTCTTAAGTAATCCCTAATCCTCTCTCTCTCTCAAATATACTTCTTCTTAAAACTATTTACTTCTTTTCATTTATTTCTTATTTAGGTTAAATTAACTTCCCCCCCCCCCTTTACTGTCATTTTAAGACTCTAATGTACCTTTCACTTTATTTTAAAACAAACAAACATATAAATTAGACACAAAATCTATAAAAATAAAAAAACCTTATGTCCTTCGAAAGAACAATTCATCGTCAAGTTCTACCCAAGGTTTTTTTTTTTTTTTTTAAAGTATTGCTATTTCAATCTATATTCCTTCAGTCCATTCCATTTATAGCGAGTATTTCAAAAGTCCCTTGTATTTTAACACATATTATATCCTCTAATTTATAAAGTTATCCTTTCAAACAAAAATCATGATTCTCAACATATTTTTTCCAACCCCTGTAGAAAGGGCACCTTATATATATATATATATATATATAAAGTGAGATATTAGAAAGGTTGACTACACCGTGCGTCAGGAAATCGCAGAAAGATATTCAGAGCCAATTTTCAATAAGAAAAAGTAAAATTTCGTGGTTTAAAAAGTTTTAAAGCTCCGAATTTTAGCTTTCAAATAATATTTGTTTGGATCCAATCAGACAATCGCAAGTGTTTGAAATGAGAGCAAAAAGACAACGAGTTGCTGAAACTTTAGGCCCGGTTTATCTAGGACAGCTTCATGTATCAGCCAAAGAAAGACCCCATATTACAAATCCAAGTAACACTACTCAATGGAAAAAGGAGTATGAAACAGGAGTTTGGCAGTTGTTTGATGTCTTATTTGGGTAAAAAAGTGAAGAAGCACACTTGAACAACATCGATTTCAAGAAAGTCTAGTTAATAACTACGTTATTGGTTAGGCTACTGTTGTAGCTGCCACAAGATACGCAAGGAGCTAAAAATGAGTCTTTATTAACGAATACTTTCATGAGTGGATTCACCCATTGATAGATGACTATGTACTTCTCCATTGTATCTCATATTGAGAAGGATAAAATAAAAGGAATACTCAATTTTCTTAAAAAAAACTAATTTTGGACTCCAAAAGTGAAAAATCAAAAACAAGGTAAGAATTTTAATTTTGATTAACTGTTAGGATTTCATAGAAACTTTTTATTCCGTGTAACAGTTCATTAAAGCAACTAAGATTCTAACGAAATACTTTAATAAATGATAAAATAACATATACCAAACATATACAAACAAAGCATTAAACCAAAAAACCAAAGAAGGGGGATTTGATACAGGTGTACTCTCCCTCTTATCCAATAAAAAAAACAATTTCTAAAGATGATTGGAATAGTTTAAATATTTTTTTGTATTTACAGTAGTATGTTACTAGTGTACAAACGCAATGAACTTGCTGCACTAAAGGACCAGAGACAAAAGCGAAAAGGGTCCTTCTATGTAGAAAAATATTATTTATAAATATAATATAAATAAGTATAATTATAAAACCATTTCACTTTAATTCTATCTTGAAACGGTGCATATTGGAATGTATCAACTCTCCCTACCAGGAGGGAGAATTGATACATTTGACAATTTTTTTAAACAGCCTCTATCTCGCACACTTTGATATATGTGCATTGCAACAAACTATAAATATCAATTGTGACCAAGATATTGATTTACAATTTGTAACAATTAATGGGTGAAACTGATGTATATTTCTTATGCAAGAGAAATCACTAAGTGTATCAACTTTCCCTATAGATACATTATATATACACGCCCCAAACAATCAAAATCACGGTCCGATCTTTATAATCAGGAAGTTATTTGGACATACCAAAGTTTTTGTCCACATCTCGAAGACATCATCACTGTAAAGAGCAACTATATTAAATGGATACATACACCAATAATGAATTTATGAATTTTTGAATTTCAAGACTCAAATGTTAATTATAGCCATGGAGTATGTACTTCACATTTTCCACAAATACTCTCCCCAATCCACTCGATAAATTCTAAGAGAATTCCAAGATGGAAAGGAGTATACTAATTTCTTCTTCTTCAACTTTTTATATAGATAGATACAGATATCGGTAGATCAATACAAAAGATATATTGAAAATGTATAAATATACCTAGAAATGAGTTCGATTCTATCAATAATTAATTATACCTATAATATGTATGTATATATGTATCGTGTATGAAACCAAGGAGAGGAGTAACTATTAATTAATGACTACTGTGATATATCGATAATTGGATTCTCTCCACTATCATGGGTTGTATCTATGAGAAGAAAATATTTAAAAAATTCTTACATACATATAAAAGGAACATGTTGCAAGGAAAATGGTTACTAATATATAAAGGAATCACTAATGGGATTTAAGGGATTAATTAAAAGGATATTAATGTTGAAGAGAATGGCTTATGCAAAGAAAATGTAAAATTTAAAATGGTTCATGGTATACATAGAAGGCTATGAATTTAGCTTCATTCTAAAATAAAACTCATGGAGTGAGGGGTTCAAATGGTTTGATACATTTTTTTAATCAAAGGACTTTTAAGAGCCTCCTCTAAAATTCAAGAATGCCAAGGAGTTCTTTGTACGGCGACAAAAGATTATTCCTCTTATCACAAACTCACAGATAAACAAATATCATTAAGAAATAATTTAAATTCTACACCTAAATAAACCCCTAGAGAAGAGGAAACACAATTCTGACTAGTTACACATGTATTTAACAAACTAAAAAACAGTCACCTCCAAAAGTAGGTTTGGACCGATTTCGTGTCTCATATTGACACTCGAGTAAGAGCTCATCTCCGGGAAGAACCCGTGTTTCTCTAGGAGGGATACGTGCCACCTGATAGTTAAAATCATAGTGATCATCTTTGAGTATAACAGGGAGTTCCTTTCCGTTCCGAAGATGTCGTATCTTCATTTTACGACTTGCCAAATGAGAATGAAGAATACCATTAATGAGTGTAATTCCCTCTGATGGAAGCCCCTATAATAATAAAGCATAATTATAAGACAACATATTATACATATATTGCAAATACATAATAGTAATAAATAAAACGAATAATAATATCAAAAAAATCACTTTCTCATCATCCCGCGTCTGGTACTGACATGTGAGAAGACATGTTTAGTTAGAAAAATATAAATATAAACATGCAATCAAATTAGTTGCAGTATTTTATGACTAAAACTTATTAGATTATAAGTCCTTAAGGACTATAAATGAGTGCTCAACCGATACTAACTACACAGGTCAACAAATCTGAAATTTCAAAAATCTCAAGAGATATATATAATATAGTAAAAATTATTCCGTTTTGCACACTATTTTCAAATCTGTAATTTTTTTTTCATGAGTCCGACGGTTTTCAAAAAATTGAACCCTACTTTTTGAGCTAATTTGGCCCATTTTCCAACTTCAACTTCAATTTAAGCCAAGAAAAATACTCATTTTGTACATTAAAATATAATTATCCACTAGTGTATTTAATGCAAATTTCATTTCCAGTCTTAATTTTGACCTAAAGTGACTCATGGAGGCGTAGGGGATGGAAGTCGGCCAAAACGTTTGTACTTAAATAGCTCCTTGAATATTACATAAAATGGATTAATAAACGAGCTTTCAAACGAGATGTCAAGCGCCCAATAAGAATCCATAACAAAAAAGAAATCATCCATCTAAATCTGTAGACTTTCATTTAATTTCGAGCAAAAATGCGCTAGAAATCAAAGACTAACGGTGGAGCAACTAAAGTAGTAACGCACAAAAGAATTTCAGCTGATTTCGTAATCCGCTAATCGATATATCGTTCGAGTCCTACTATCGAGTCGATAGAGTCGACCCAAGAGTCGAGTAGAAACCAACTCTTTTTATAAGTCATGATTGATTAAAGCAGGAAATAATCAAAACATTCTTGTGAGTCATCGAAATGAAGCATTAAAAAAACGATCATGACTCATCATTGATGAGTAATTATACTTGTGGAATTGAAAACAGCCAACCTGAAGTTTAAAGCTAAAAAGAAAAAGAGGAATATATATCATTAGTTATTCATTACTTATTTTACGTATTTCCTTTTATAACACACTAATTTGCCATGGTTTTGTGTTGGATAATAGTGAGATTTACTAACCTTCTTTGCTCTTATTATTTGAAAATGAAAAAGTCTTTAGAATTTAATAAAAAATCGACTTATTTTTTATGCCAAAATAAAGCTTACAAAAGGATATCAAAAAGGTGGGTATACTTATGCATTTATGTACATATGTAAGCATAAACATCTTGTCTTTTTATTTTTTTATCTTACATATGTACAAATAAAGTAATACCTAAAATTGTGAGTGTTAGAATGTAACTACAAACAAATTTCCTTGTTAACGACACTTACTTTAAAAATTGTATTCAGCTTGTGGCTAGATACAGGGGTGTAAACCTCTTCCGAGAGCTTCTCCCCGCCCTTATGATTAATAAAGTGTCATTTTTTAGAGAAAACAACTCCAATCCTGTATCCTTTTTAAAACTTCCTCGTTTCACCTCATGATAAACAAGCCCCCTTTAGAGGCTGCTGCAAATGTAAAACATCTGTTTCCACATGGTGAACGACCTATTAATCTTGAAACATAGAGACTAAAGTAAATCTCGTCCATAAACAAGATGGGTAAATTTTGAGAGTGATAGGAAAGTAGTAATCTTTCAACAAAATCTGTACGTTTATTCCCATATTGAACTTGAAAAGGTATAGATATTATGTGAAAAATAGCCCTCTCAGTGGACGTAAAAACCATGCCTGAGATGAAGTCAAAAAATACAAAATAATAAAATATAATATATATATATATATAGTCTCTCACTGGGAGACATCAGATCACTTGATTAAGCTGTCGACTCTTCAATGATGGAGGGAATGAAAAAGCTGTTATTATTATGCTGTTCCAGCCCTAAGCAACTTTTTTACATAATCCCTTTGAGTACATCGCTACAAAAAGGAGAGAGAAGTCATTCATTGCCAAGTGGATTTGGTGGCACTTTTTATTTGTAAATGGTAAGTTTTTAGGTATTTTCAACTAATTTGTATTGTCGAAATTTATTTATAAAAATAGATGTTTCCTCTACGATAATTAAGAAAGAAAGTCCACATATTTACATAGTAATACAGCTTACAGCAATGAGACGATTTTGGAATAAAAAATGCTCACTGGAAGGGCTCTTTTTTCACATCTATAGAGCCAAGATTGTCCACCATACCTGATTACAAAATATCGTATCACATGCACGCAGCCACGCTTTGAGCTCACCCCTACTCTCAACCATGAAGATAAAGAAACATATTTTCTAGAGATTGAAGCAATGTAATTTGGATTTCTTGTAAAATAAAAAAAATATGGGGTGAACATGACCTCATGAGCCAGTGATGGCAAGACTTTTCAGTTGGTGAGTCAAAAAACTTTCTTTTTATTTTATTTATCTCAAATCTAAATGACAAATATGTAATTTTTTCCTAATACTACATAACCTGAAATTGCATTATCAATTAATATCAGTCATTAGCTTTATACATATATATATATATATGAAGATGAATAAAGGGTTTATGAATGGTTAATTCTCCACACCATGAAAGAAATTCCTATCAGATTTCACCAACGTGTCAGACAGAATGCTTCTACATATCATAGTTTTGCCATCACTGTCCTAGGCTCTCTTGTTTCATAGTAAACCAAGACATTACTGATTGTATTTAATTCAAGGAGAAAAGAAATTCTTTTGAATGCCTCCTATTTGCACAAGAATGCGGCTATAAAAAGACGTAAAAAAGCATAAATATTTATTCACAAATGGAGATGAGGAGGCCCTAGTCGAAATACATTTAGTATATTAACTTCAAATAACTATACAAACAAATAACACAGAATCCTTATTTGTGAATCCTTGGCGTGCATGTAACTTGATACACATTTATATAATATACATACATATATATCTTTATGTATGTTGAGGATATGTTAGGGGTGACACGTTGAGTTATGTCTACGTAGTATTTTATATAAGAACATTACATATGTATGTATATGTTTAAACTTTCTGTAAAATTCTGAGTGAATAAATGAAAAAGAGCAAACAACAATGAAACAAAGTTACAAAGGTACAAAACTACAAAAGCCCTCATCATTTAAAGAAAAAAGAGAAATAATATTTTCATCCTTTTTCATCTTATCTTATGTATGTACATACAATAATATAGATACAATAGGGCTTATGGAAAGAAAATGCTAGGAGCTGTTAATTATGCGGATCAATTTAATATAAATTTACTAGATTTCCAGACTAAACTAAAGGTGGGAATTACAATACAACGTAACGGTAGGCGTCATCAGACCCACTCACGTGGGTTAAAATATTGCTTACACACGACGAGCTTTTTTGTCCACTCGTAACCTCAACTCTCAAAATGGAAAGGAAAAATTTGAAAAACTACAACAACTGGTAGCTACCCTTCTGTATTTTCCTTGTTGCCAACTTTTTAATATTGGACAGTCATTATTTAGATATTCTATACATTGATAAATTCTACCAATATACAACTCAATCGTTAATACTTGTTAATTATACAAAAATTCAAAAAAGGGCGCGCAATTCTTGATTTAATATATTTTTTATTCATCAAAATCATAAATAATAATAATAATACCCTGTTTGATTTCATAACACGTAGTGTCAGTCGCATTAAATCAAAAGAGTCAACTGATGAAAAACATCTGAAGGGAGAATACATGGTGCTTTTGTTTATCCCAAAAAGCTTCTTGCATACATTGCCGCTTGACTTTTAAACTTAGTGGACGCACTTATGCTCCTTTCCTTTCACACGTTCTTATCCTATTCGTGTCTAGCAACCCTTCATTCCAAAATCAATTGGTAGCTGATAGCCAATTATTCCCAACCATGGAATTATTCTATATTTAATAGTAGATAATTGGCCATAACTGAGCAAGAGCTTATTCGAATTGGATCAATCAGCGTTCAAGACACGAATAAGGGGGAAAGAAGTAGATAAATCTAGAGCCGAATCAATTACAGATTATTTTATTTAAAAAGAAATATTATCGAAAAGTAAGGGACGAAGAAGCTTCATAACGCGCGTAAATTGTTAACTTTGATCATGCAACGACTTTTGTCATATTATACACCCACCCTGCCTCTTTACTCTCACAAGCACACACAAGTTTTAATAATGCTTTTATGTAAGTAGTAAATTAATATTCTAAAAATGTAGTTTACATAATTTAAATTTATTCAACAGTTTCATTCAAAAACCTATTTTTCTATGTATGTAGGAGTAGCATTTAATTAAAATAGGAGTTTACATACATACATATGTTGTATAAGATATACATAGCACCATTTATTTTCTTACGTGATAGGGTATGGATCTGTACCACACGTCTCTTATGAGATTGAATAAGTCCTCATCTACTAATAAAAACTTCTACCATCACCAAAGCCATGAGGGATTATCATGCAAGGAAGACTTATTTTTGTATGAGACTGTTATGGGAATAGAACATAACACATCCACCAGTCCAATAATAAACATTGAACTCCTAACAAATAAGCAAACAAAATGGATTGAGTTTTTACATACATACATATAAAAATAACAAGCAAGGAATGAGGACATCGTAAAACAAAACTATGTATGTACATAAGATCAGAGAGACAAAAAATAAGATAAAATGAAAATCATCATTTTTGCTGTAGTATTCTAGAGTCTATGCACAATACGTATACATAAATATGAGCTAAGAAACAAGGATCCTATTGGCTATTTGGTAACATACATAAATATGATTATGAATCTATGTACATATTATACAATATAATATGTATTATGGTTGTAGTATGTATGTTAGTGATGTACCGAATATCTAAAAAATCCGTATAATTTGCTTATAGAAATGGAAGATTATACTCGATACATCACTACTAATATATGTATTATATTTACCTATAAAAATTACGAGAGAGTCACTACTCCGTATATGACCCCTTTACAAGGGATCAAAAACAAATGGATAGGATTTTTAATGTTGTAAATCTTGCATCCTTGCATGACAAGAAACGTGTAAAGTATCTACATACTCTTCAACTAAGGAAATCCAATTTATTTTTTCCTTCTAGTAGACTTTGATGATAAGCTTATCATTTCTAGCCATATTAGAGGAGAGTCTAAAACATTGGAGGTGAAAATTGCAACACCAAAAGGACATGCTATAAAAATAGAACATATTTGGAGTATGCCGCATATTCAGACGGTATCATGGAAACAAACAAGTGAGATATCATTGGTTCCTTTGTATTAGTGAATTTTGTCAGTCTTAGCAGCAAAATGGTGGTGTAAAGGCTTTGTCTTGGGAAAATATTTTGTAAAGAAAGTGCTTATACTTTACATAGAACTACATCTGTAGGGACATTTTTTAAGGTAAGTACTTAACACCATGGAATGTTTTATTTCATACAGGATCCTTTGTAGACAAAAAAGAGTTGGGCAATGGTTCCGATCAAATCAATTTATATAAAAGCTCTTTTTTTGGTAATAGACAATTTTTGGAGTGCCAAGACCCGTGATATCTGTTTTTTTTTTGGCCTTCTGATATACATACAGTTGGTACAGCGTTATAGATAGAAACTCGTGTAAAAACTCACGGTAAAGCTACATAAGTAGTTGTGCGCAGAAGGATTTCAGCTGGTTTCTTAATCCTTCTGCGCGCTACTATTTAAGTAGCTCTACCGTGTGTCATTGATTTCTAGCGAATTTTTGTTAGAAATTGGATGAAAATTGTTAAATTTAGATAAACGATTTCTTCTTGGTTAAGGATTCTTATCGAGCGCTTAATATCTCGTTTAAAAGCTGTGAATATCTGCTCTTTAATGCATTCCTTATTAATAAATTTTATGTAATATTCAAGGAGTTATTTAAGTACAAAGGATTTGGCCGACTTTTGGCCCTACTTTTGTCCCCTAGGCCCCCCTTAGATCAAAACAAAGACTGGAAATGGAATTTGTATTAAGCAAATTACACAAGCAAATCATTATTCTTAATGCTCAAAATGAGTATTATTCTAGGCTCAAAGTGAAATTGAAGTTGAAAAATGGTCCAAACTAGCTGAAAAAGTAGGGTCCGATTTCTCAAAAACAGTCGGACTTTTGTAAAAAAAAATATTATAGATTTGAAATCAGCGTGCAAAATTGAATAACTTTTATTAGACTTATACCCCTTAGGATTTTTGAAAGTTCAAATTTGTTGACCTGTGTTACCAACAATTGGAGAAAATGAATTAATTGGCTAGCTATCATAGAATTTAAAGCTCCCCCCATCCGATTTAGGAGAGTAGATTGAGTGATGTAGAATAACACAATCTCTCCTCGATGAAAAGTTACAATGTCTTTCTTTTTCATATTTGGAATATTAGTAGGTAATATTTTAAAGGCAATGCATGTATGTTTGTAGATTATAAGTAACTTAATTAAAATATTACAAAACCTATAAAGATATTGAATGGTTAAATATTTCTATACATATAGTTTTTTAATCAGAACCTGTCACATACATTAATTATTATTATTATTATTATAATCGGATATATAGGGATTTTGGATATTTTTTTTATTTTTTTTTTGCATAGAATATTGAATCCATTATCTCTATAATATCTCCTTCCAATGTTCCATTGTGATCAAAAACATTGTACACCAAAAAAGAGTTTCAATTTTTTTTTGGTTTTTGATTTGAAAAGTATCTCCAGATTCCTTTATTATAAAAATTAAAAGCTAATGAGTAATAAATGAATGACTTACATTTTGAGTACAATCAGATACACAGCGTCCAAGACTTGTAAAACCTTCTTGTTGAGGGGGTATGAGGTGAAGGAAATTAACTTCTGTTCCAATGAGGAGCATAGCTGTGTCATGCTCTCTTAGATTTGGAGTATAGAATATTCTTATCCCTGAAAATACAAAAAAGGAATTTAACCAAATAATGTAATAAATGATTTATAGGAGTACTCTAGGTGTTAAATAGGTAATTATTTTTCTATAATTAGGTAGTCTTTTCCCATATAATCAAATTCTCATGCCTCTTCAATTCTTTTTTTTTTTTAAATAAAATATTCGCATTATTTTGCAGCATGAAAAAATTAGGTAAGTTAAAATGCAGAACAAAAAAAAATCCTCCGACAATTCTTTGTTGATTTCACATAATATGCGTTTTTATTTCATTATTACGTGAAACAAAAAGTAAAAAGATGAGGACAGTAATGCCCCTATTTGATTGAAATGTGAAAAAGCCAAGGAGCGTCGACGGTCCCTTCAAAATCATTTCAGTTGATAAGTTGCAGAGATTTAAATCTTAATATTTTATTTACGTATAAAATGTTTGGTGGTTGGCAATTTTTATTTTACATAGCTATATACCATTTAAAAACGATCCGTAAAATACCTAATTGTGTGAAATTACAATCCTCAATATAAGTTGTATAAGTTACTAATAGGTCTGAATCTGTGTTGATATCTTTCCACCAAACATCCCACCCCTGTAAAGGAGAAAGGAATAGCTAATGACAGCTAATGATGTTCTCCTCCCAAACATTTATAAAATGGTCAGGGATACCAGATCAATCTTAATTTTTTAAATGGCTTTAAATCTTGTGATTCTTCATCAATTGTACACAAATTGAACTGAATAAAATTGATGTCAAACGGGTATCAAGCTTTGTTGGAGTGAGCGAAGCCCCAGTTGAATTTGAGTTTAATAAAGAGAATAACACATTATTATTATTATTTTTTTTTTTAAAAAAAAAAGAAGTTAAAAATCCAACAAAAGAAAGGATTTGACACTCAAATGCATGTTTGATGAGTCAAATTGATGATTAATATATTATTTGAAGGTTAATTCAAAACTTAGATTTTAGCGTAGTCAACCATAGGAAACTGAGAACTTTGAATGGAAATAAAACAATAAAGTATAAATAACTTAAAAATACATAAAATCAAGCCATTTGGTCCAAAAACTACATAAGGAAATTCAAAAACAAACTTTTGAAATGCGTCAATACACTCATTTTGTCGAGTATTGATCAATAGGAATAGGGGATTCTATAATAATAAAAATGAAATAAATTTGCTGGAATTTATGCATTTAGAAAGCAGTACACCTTGAATTCAATCCGTTTCAATAATATAATGTCTACAGAACTTTCCTGCTTATGAAATCAGGAGGCACAAAAATTACGTGAATTTCTTTCTTTTTCTTTTTACCGACATAACTACAATTTGCAAACTTCTAATAAAAATCTGCAATTGATTAGTATAATTTATTCTTTATATAACTTATAATCACTTTTATATATGTATACAATATTAAAATCAATTCAATATTAATATAAATATACATATATATATATTAAATCAATATCACTACTGAGCAGGATCCTCTATGTAGATACTGCGTGCTTATGAAAATGAAAGATTCATAATAAAATTAATTAGTTATGCTTCAAATGAAACTATTTTTTGATTATCTGAGGATGGAAATTAGAATTTAATTTTAGGGAAGAAAATATGTTTAATTTCAAATGTCACTTTTTACATATGTAAGTATTTTTTTCATTTATAAAAAAATGTCTTAAAAAGGTTTTGAAAGTGCAAAAAAAAAATAACGACAAAATTCAAATTAAAAATACTCGAAGAAAGTCCTTGCAAATTTGAAAAAAATATATTTGTCAAGCACTAGAATCAAATATATGAATAATCTAATTTATTCTCTTTGTTGGGTCTGTTTTGCGTCATTTAAAATCCGTTTATATACATTTTGAACCAAAAGGATGTGTATTAAGATATATAAATTCATTTTTTAATTAAAAACAAAAAAGTAGCAGATGGTACAAGTTGGCATCAAAAAATGAGATGAAACATTTTAAATGCCGAATTTAAGGACCTTGTAAGGAATGATTGGCGTTTTATGATAAGCTCAATATATATTTATCAAGGGTGTAATTTCCAATTTTGGTTGATGAAAATAGCTCATTGATAAGACGTGTATTCTGTCTTGCATCATAATATATATAATACATAAGTACCCAAGATACTTTAACTCGTAAATAAGTAATAAATGAGGCATATCCATGGATCAGAATACAATGAAAGGATAGATATATTTATAAATTTGTAATTAAAATAACCCATGTTCTACTATAATTAAATAAGATATATGTGTCAAGTCAACAAGAAACCAAGTTTATCTGAAATATATCAAAAATGAGTCAGAACTGCCATCATATTTATTTCGTTTGTATTAATAGTATATTTTTATTAATTAAATAATGATTCAAATAATTGCAACTATATTATAGGAAAAAAATATATCGGCCACAATCAAGAATGAAAAACATCTGGTATTCCTGACTATGTAGTTACTATTATTATGATTCATATTGAGCATGACAGCGAATTAAGTTGATTCTTAATAGTTCTTAAACAAATGAACAGATGGTTTTAGCCAATTACAACTAAATAAATCTCTAGGGCAGTGCTGCCCAACCTTTTCCGAACATGGGCCGGATTTATGAAAAAACGACGCCAGTGGGCCGGACTCACATTTCTAGTCTTACATTCTTTAATGGAACTACTTGAAATGGAATAAGTTAAAGACTCACGCGCGGGCCGGATTCTAAGGCTTCGTGGGCCGGATCTGGCCCGGGGGCCGGACGTTGGGCAGCACTGCTCTAGGGCTATGAAAAAGATGGACGTTCCTCAGGAACCATATCGGCTCCAAGTGCAGTTGTGTCATTTATCCGATTGCTCTATTGGATAGACTTTGATTAAATGTGACATTTCAGTAAAAACTGTGCGCGATAGGTCTGTAAATGACTCAGAAATATTTGGCCGTTATATTTACGAAGTAACAAAACTGGATAAAAAGTGGACTTTCTCCTTTTCAATATTTGAAAACAAACTTGCTTTCTTGTTGACTTGACACATATTGAAACATACAAACTTGATCAATCCGCTTGTAAAAGTTACAACTTGTACACAATCCTAACTTTTCACATAATGAACACTTGGATATATTTACCTATCCACAATGTAAATATATAAATAAAAAATACATATATAATAATTCAATACTCAGAGCATAAAGAAAATATCCTGCAGGGGTAAACTCCGTTGTTAAATTAAGTTTATATCATTAATAGGCAAAAAGGAAACGGGGAAAAACCTTTAATAAAGAATTATATCTGACATTAATTTATCCTGAGGAAAAGAACAAAAACCAATATAGCATTGGTATAATCTTTTTACTAGAAAATAAGAATTATAAAGTAGGAATCTAAACAACCATGTACATACGTACCAAAGAGCAAAAGAAATAAAATGAAAAAGAAGGAAAATAATAAACTTACCAGAACTATCTTCAATAATATCTCTAGATGGATTATCATAATGTATTTCAAGCATGAAATATGTGGCCCCACCAAATTCCTCACCCAATGGCATTCCTACATGATCAGGGAGGGTTTCTCCTTCAGAGCCCACTGCCTAGTAAATGAATATATGATATTATGTTTATAATTTGAAATGGAGAGGAAACAACAACAACAACAACATCAAATTGCAAGAGAAAAAGGCAAAGAAATAACAAAAATTATAAATTAATTAAGTTAAGACTTGTTTATGTTCCTTATTATTGTACTTATACTTTTAATGTATGAAATTGGTTATTTCATTCCTGGAGTCACACACTTGGTATTGAAGTATATGTACAAATAATACATATTTATGGTACCTACCAGCTAATGCAGTTTTCACACTTTGAGTATGTACATAAAAGTAATCTATGGGATTACATAGTATATATATATATATGTATATATATACAATAGTCTCACAAATAACTTTTACAAGTGAATTATGGGAATGACCATGCTACATAATTTAGTGCCATCTTTACTACTACCTACAACATAGACTGGCTATATATCTATATTACCAAAAAAAAAAGAAGTTACATACATATTGTAGCATTAAAATGATAATTTAAAAATATCATCTGGTGGTCGGTCACCCCACTTACCCATGCCCAGGAATTCGTTGCAAGACAAAAAGACCATTCTGGAGGCATATTGGGACTGTAGCAGGCCGCTCCCTCCTTTCCAACATGTTCCTCAAACCATTTCTCAGTAGAGCCATCGTGAACATGACACTCGTAGAGAACCATGTGATGAAGATACTTCTCATTACCCTCCTTCAAAACGGGCTCAAACTGAAAGGCAATATATTATCTATACTGAAGAAGTGTTTGTTACGCTACAAATGCTTACACCAATCATGTGATGCTTTCGAGTCATTTTTGGAGCCTTGAATATCTGACACCAGTAGTGTGTATGATCATTGGGGAGCAAAACATTATGCCCCACTAAATCCCATGCTAGAACGTCATTCTCTAGGGTTGGATGAATTTGCTGGAAAGGTAACTCCTTTAAATAAACGGAGCGAACGCCTCTGTAGGATGGAGTATGATATGATGGAACACCAGAGGAATCTCCTGGAGGATCCTCTTGTCCAAAGGCCCATATGAGTCGCACAGTATCTACGCCTAATTGCAAATCCTTTTTTTAAAAAAAAAGTAGAAAGGATTTAGAATGAGGATTTAAAAAACAATTCAGAGTTAGAATGTGTAAGATTAAAAATAATTAGATATTAGAGATGGGGTAAAAGAGTCATTCCCGGTAAGTGTACATACTGAGATGACGTCATGCAAATAAGGTAACACTGGGATATGAAATAAGATAGGGAATGACAAGGTTACATATTAATATTTCATTTTTCTATCCTAAAGTGGCTTATTGGAGTACATTGAGACAATTTTACCCCAAAGGCGGGACACTCTAAGCAAGCCAAGGTAAAAACTATGTTCCAACACAAAACCCTTTCAAATTATTTCAACCATAACTACAACTATTGGTAAAAACAAAAACAAATAACAGTTTAATAAAACTTGATCTATTTAAAAGTAGGCAGGGAGGGAGGCAGGCAGGCAAATATTTATAAGCAAATATTTTCATTTGAATAAAAAGGAAATTAAAAGTTTACGTAGAACTTTTAAATTTTATATTATGCATACAAAAGTATGGAAAAAATATCGAGAATTCCCATTTTTATTTTTGTTTAAGGGGATCTCAATTTTTATGATGAATAAAATATCAAATATGTATGTATGTATATGTAAATTATACAAAAAATATTAAAAAAAAAATATGTAAAGCCGTATCTTTGGATGAAAATCTCTCTTCAACATACATACATACATACTTTGTTTCTATTTCCATATAGAAAAAGTAAGTGTCCTTCAAATCCATCATTCATCTACCTACAACTTCAGCATACAAAACTATTCAATAGGAAGTAAGGATCAGATATCCATATCATTATGGAAAAAATAAATTTCCTTTTTCACAAAAACACACTGTATTCTCCCTTCAGCTGTTTTTCATCATTTAACTATTTTTAATTTAAAAGCAGCTGATACTACGTGTTATGAACTCAAAAAGGGTATTATTAATATTTATGGTTTAGATTTATAAAAAATATATTAAATTAAGGATTGCGCGCCATTTTTTTGGAATTATTGAATAATAAACAAGTATTAAGATGGATTTGTATATTGGTAGTATTTATCAATGTATAGTATATCTAAATAATAACTCTGCCCAAGGAAAATACAGAAGGATAGCTGCTACCAATTGTTTTTTCAAATTTTTTCTTTCTCTTTGGTGAGTCGAGGTTGCGAGTGAACAAAAAAGCTCGTCGTGTGTACAGTGTTGGACTACGTTGCTCAGAAAAAGTAATGGATTACTTGTTACACATGTTGTAGCAATAACAATTTTTTCCAGTACTAAAACTGGTATTTTGATACTTTTTCCACTTAAAAATATAATAAAGTTAGTGGTAACACGTCGAGCTTTTTTGGCCACTCGCAACCTCGACTGACAAAAGGGAAAGGAAAAATTTGGAAAAACAACTGGTAGTTACTCTTCTGTATTTTCCATGTTGCCAACTTTTTAATATTGGGCAGAATTTATTATTTAGATATACTATATATTTATAAATTTTACCAATCACAAACCAATCGTTACTACTCCTAATATATTCAAAATTCAAAAAAAGGGCGCGCAATCCTTGATTTAATATATTTTTTATGCATCAAATTCAGAAATAATAATAATACCCTTTTAGAGTTCATAATACGTAGGGTCAGCTGCTTTAAATCAAAGAAGTCAAATGATGAAAATCAGCTGAAGGAAGAATACATAGTGTTTTTGTTTATCCCAAAAAGCTCGTCGTGTAATTCACATACATTTGTAAGGACACCCGCAGAATCCTTTTTTTTTAAAATAGTTTTTTGTTACGTCATCAGGGGGACAAAAAATATTTAGGACTTAATGGGGCTCTAGCTACGGATTCAATATAAATGTAGTATAGTAGAGCTTTAAATGCGTCAGGTCCCTGATGAAATATAGTACCATTATATCAAACAGTCCTACTCGTTACTTAAGAGCAAAATTAATTAGAATCTCCTAAAAGTACATACATTAGTTTAATTAATGGGGTTTTTTTACTCCATAATAAAAAAAGAAGTAGAGTGGAAAATAAATTTGAATCCCAGACCTTTCTAATTTAACAAACACTGAATTAAAAGTTTTATTATTGAAAAAAACAAAGTAAGGGTTATGACCAGTGATGGATAAAAAGGGTCCAGCTGACACGCACGCCCGAGATAATGTCATAAATGAATATGGTACCCTTGAAGTAAGGCAGAATTTCAGCCGATCACATTTGAAGGGGCGGAATGTAACTTATTATTTTGATGTTTTAATTAGGAATAGATTATTATTATTTTTGAGTGACATTAAAAATTTGTAAAGGATAAAACACTAAATTTGTAGCAACTAATGCCATAGCATGAGAACTGAGTCATTTTAGAATGGACTCGGACTTGACTCGAAAATTAATTATTATTTAATCAATACTAATATAGTATATACCTCAATATGTCTTTGACGGAATTGCACCTCATAATTATAACACTTTTACACATAAGTGAATCCTATAATTCATATTACATATTTAAGAAACACATATGTACAATTAAATGAAATGATTTTATTTAATCATGTAGTGGCTACTTTTTTTTATTCAACAATTTAATTATCATTTAAAACTATTATAAAAACTTCAAACAGTCAAAAGTAACACATTTTGTAATCACTTAAATTTTTCCATAAAAAAATAAAATAAGATGAAATTTCATAATGATTATCTCAAATATATATATATATATATAGTTATATAAGAAAAACTGAACATTGATTCGTAAAACCAATGTGACTCCAATTTAAGTTTTCATAAATAAACACAAAAAAATAGATTAAATTGATAATACGATGAAAATGTACGTCGTAATTACAATTTTAAATTTTTCAAATATAATTAAAAAGAAAAAAGTAACAATTGTCAGGCAATTAATTACATTGAAATCGACTACTATAACAAGTCATTGAATCGATTGCATATGTTCTAAAAAACTAGAAACATCAAAAACAAATAAATAATAAAATATTCCATAAAAATTCTTCAAGTCAATGCTTATCACGGCAATAATATTCTTCAACTGGATGTATCAGGCATTCTTTATACTATCCACTTTTGAATGTTTCAAGTGGAATATCTTTTCGACCATTGTCACACTTGAAGTCCTCAGCCTCGTCCATTGTTATAAATCTATAATTTTCGTCAGTTTCCCGTTTCATTTTGAAAATGCTGACTCTACTTAAGAGCTCCAATGATTGGGCTACGAGAAAACAAGAAGAAACGGATTTATCGGCGTATTTCTCCATAAATTGGATGCATTTTTGATGTCCTCCGACTGAAAGTGGGATAATACATGAAGCAATGAATTACGATAGTTCAGATGTGAAATCAAATGTACCTGAATCTTTACTAATACCATGTTTATTGAATGGATCTGGATTTTTCTTGTGACATCAGCGATTTGAAAGTCTCATGATCGGGAATTTCTTCAAGAAGTCGAGAAATGGCATGGCCGGAATGCCATCACACTCGTATCCTGGACAAATTTTTAAGCGTTGCTACCTCCATTGTCGGCGACCCAAGTCCCTGAATCAAATCCTCAGGCATTTTTTAACTTAATTTAAAAATGACACTTGTTGTTTTTGAATGGAATAGAACTGAGTCATAGAGGAAGAAGAAGAAAGAAGAAGAAAGAAAAAGAAGTTTGAAAAGACAAATGTTGCCAACAACCGCGTATTTTTTGCATGTCAGCTGGACCCTTTTTATCCATCACTGGTTATGACAAGGGATGGGGCGTTCAAAGAGTATGATGAAAAGGCGGAAGCGAGAGTATTAATTCAATAATATTATAAGTACTATTGAAATGATTAGTGATAAAGAACCCTCCAAGCGAGTATAAAAGCCACACCTGAGATGACGTCATGAAAAATATGATAGCACTGAGAGACATCAGGTCAATTGATATCCTCCTGTCGATTCTTCAATAAGGGAGAGAATGAAGAAGCTGTTATTATTATGCTGGTCTTGCACAAAGCAGCTTTTAAATGAGTCAATTTGAGTACATTGTGCTAAAAACAAAGAAAGAATGTATTATGCCCCATAAACTGTGTATTTTATTGTACCCTTTCATTGCAAAGGCTATAATTTAGGCTTATTTAACTCATTTGTAACGTCAAAACTTATCTATATTATTAATGGATCTGTTCTCCACGAGAATTGACAGAAAATTAGGACAGTTTGGGGGAAAAATATCTGCATAATAATATAAATTAGAGAAAGTGAGACGATTTCAGAGTGAAGTACACTCAACGGTAGGGCTCTTTATTTATAACTCTAGCTATGTATTTAACATATACAGGGTCCCCAATTTTATTGCAATACGATTTCATGGTAAGTTTAAATAAGTAAATATAAACATGATAAATATATATTTAACACTAGATTTGATCTAGTAAACTATCGTAAACCTTCATAAAAAAGGAGACAACAATTCAGTCATTGCAAAGAAACTCTTTATTGTAAGTCAAACGGTTTAGAGAGTTTTAAAAAAGTTTAAGAAGACAGGTCAAACATCCAACTGACCGAGTCAAGGCAGAAAGCGATCAATTTCTGCAAAACATTTTTTTTAAATTTAGGCAAACGTTGAGGAAGAATATGCGTCGGTCGGCAGGAAAATTGGTTTCTGAAACAGGAATCAGCCAGACTTCAAAGTACCGATTACTTAAGGACAACCTCGGGATCTTACCTTATAAAATGGTAAAGAGGCATGAGTTTTCAGACTTTTATGGGCACATAAAGCTTGATAGATATCGCCTTATCCTGAATCTCTTAAAAAACGACAATCTCCACAGATTGGTTTTCATTGATAAGAAGATATTTGTCACCCAGCACTGTTTAAATATCCTAAATTATCATATGTAGGGTAAGAATGGGTCTTGGAAGGGCAAAAGAGTGAATATTTGACAGAATTCACGTTCTGTGATGGTCTATACATCAATCAAAGCCATTGGAAGATAACCACTCGTTTTTATCCATTCTGGATTTAAATCAACAGCCAACGTTACACTGAGAGCCTTTTAGATACTCAATTACTTCCCTGAGCCAGTCAACATTTTGATAATGTACAATTGGACTCTTCTACAGGATTCTACTTCACAGCATGCCTCAAAATTGATAACAAAAATTTTTACAAAGGATTCAGAAAAACGTTGGAGGTGAGGAAGCATGAATTCATGCATGCTCGCTATAAATAAATAAATACCAACAATGCATAACTATGAAAACCTATAGCAAGGGAAATCCTTATTCGACATGCAACATTGGTTCAACAAAGTAAGAGTGGGAGAAAAAAAAAAAAAAAAAAAACAAGCTACATTTATAAATGAAGAAAGGCAAAATTTGGCATTTGTTTGTAAGATAAATAAATAAATTAAGACATAAAAACAAAAATAAATAAATTGGAAATGGAAAAAAAATAAATTAAATTTTAAATTTATTTAAATAATTCATACATCTTTTATATATTATATAATTATTCCTCTTATTTTCTTCTTCTTCTTCTTCTTAAAAGGACTTCTACCTTTTAAGAATCCATGCCAAATGCAGTTATCTTATTTGAATAAAGACATTTTTATTCGGATAAAATATGTGGATTTAGAGCAAGGTTATTGCAGCATTCATACACTAAATGAATTTGAATGATCACAAATGACTTCATTCTACTGCACAGAAACCCAGAAATTCATATATATATATATATATATATATATATATTGATACATACATCAGTTAAAATATGTTACATCATGAAAAGATTATATTTTCTCAATAAGGAATTAACTTTTCATTATTTTGTGTTTCCCATCCCTTTCATATTACATGCATAATATATGCCGTGAATTATGCATGCTTCAAAGTCATAGGTATGTAGGTAATTTGATTGTACATACATAAAATGGCCACTTCAAAACCAAGCAAAATAAATGCAGGATCCACACAAGGCAGAGTACAATTTACATACTATGATGTTTTTTTAAATTGATATTTTAATATTTAAAGTAGCTTTGATTGAACTCAAGTGAATCAAATGAAATTTGTATGTATGTATGCATACATCTATAAATGCGTGGATGTGAAGGGAACACAGCAGCAGTTGAGACACACATATAGTATTATCTACCCATAGACACACAATGGGGAAGGAAGCAAGAGCACATATTAGAAGAAGAAGAAGAAGAGGAATGAGGATTATTCTAATAAAATCTCCCTACAAAATATGAGACATCTTTTTTCTTCTATATTCGTATAGTGTACACACTTCTTCCATTCTTGAAGAGTTATACTTTATTATTATTATTACTATTATTATTAGCAGTA
Organism: Lepeophtheirus nordmannii; assembly: GCA_963680855.1. Taxonomy (NCBI): domain Eukaryota; kingdom Metazoa; phylum Arthropoda; class Copepoda; order Siphonostomatoida; family Caligidae; genus Lepeophtheirus; species Lepeophtheirus nordmannii. Next base: position 26,111,982 of record OY804519.1, read on the forward strand.
GTAGTAGTATAACAAATATTGAATTTTATATAATGATAATAAGGAAGGAACATCTGCAAGGCATCCCCCTATAAATAAATAAATAAATATAAAAGAAAGAAACAAAGAAACAAAACTCTCTACGTACAATAAATTCCTTTTAATGAGTCTTAAGTGAAGTTTTTAAGAGACTTTTAAAAGGAGTATGTACGGTAGTTTCAAGAGAGAGAAAACTTCGTAGCTGTACACCATACTAAAGATGGAGATAACTTCTACCTATGTACATCAGGTAAAATAGTTAGGGATCCAAGAGATTAATCGCTCAAAAGTGGGTAGAGAATAAGTATTTGAATCTTAGTAGACTCTGTACGCTTCCAAGATTTGAAAAAGCTAAGACCAGAACGACTTTAAGGGGTCAAGATGATGTCGAAACCAGGATATACAAATATTTTGAATTCAATAGCTTTGATTTTGGTCTCACTGTCGAGATCTGAACCTTCAAAAATTGGACTCAAGACCAAGAAGGCTCTCAAGAAACATTTGACCATTAGTGAAAGCTAAAAGCAGACGAGTCTTTTGCGAAGGATAAAATAAAATTCAAACTCAAATTGTGTACAAGATTTTATATAAATACTTTAGAGTTACTATATCGATACTAATCATCAAAATTTCAAGCAGTTACTACTTTTTATTCCAATTATTACTTGTATTTTATATAAACATTTGCACATATAAAGAGAGGATAAGTTCATATTGTCTATAAGGCAGCCACGTGAGAATGGTTGTAAAGAAGAAATCCTTCCGTCAAAATGGCGGTTACAAAACAACAAATTTAAAAATAAAATAAAAACATAGACAGATTGAAATAGACAAATATATGTATATATGTATATATATTTCCCCTTCCCTTGAGGCGTCCCCCACCTTTCTTCTACTTCGATTCCATGATGCCCTATACTTATCAAAAAATGTATAATAATAAAAGAGAAAGCAGAGCATTCAATATTCTATCTTTATTGTTATCTTTATGCTTCGCTGAGTTCCTTTTTTTTTTTTTTGCAAATATGTTTATGTTTGCTAAAAAAAATAAAAAACTTTCTTTTTTCTCAACAAATTAAGTAGCAAGTAAACTGATACAAATAATAATATGTAATGTTATTAAGAGGTTTCCTTATATGTAAAAAAGAAAAGAAGGCTACTTTAAAAAAAAAGAAAAAAGAAGCAGAAATAAAGATTAAACTTTAACAAGGAATGATGTAAAGGGATGGTTGTTGCCACATTCAAGAAGCCATGAGATTTATCTTATTTATCCATAAATGTAGAATTTGATTCAAAACAACTTATAAGACGACGCTCTTTGTTTGTAGTTTGTGGTTATAGGTGGATAGATACTCCATTTAGATGATTCTTGCTTACATTTTATGTATAGTATATAAATAAATGATTAATTCTAAGGCCATTAGTTAAAAATAAATAATCGTATTTGACTACCTTCACGTATATGTATGACCGAACACATCAAAGTTCAAATGAGCCATAAGACTTCTTTTAAAAAAGAAACCCGTTAAATATAAAATATATCCATAGACTATCTGCATAAATATTGTTTTCATCTTTGGCTATGTTACACTTGCATGTACCTTTGTAGAAACACATTAAAAACTTTTCATTCAACCATATATGCATTGCACATATTATGTATGTTGGTATATACAACCGTGCTGTGAATAAGTAGACATCAAGTTGATGTAGCACTTATGAGGGTATAATCACTTTTACCTACTTTTAATGAATGCTCAGAAGTGGTCATTCACACATATACATATATGCTGGTAGACATGTTCATTGTTCAAAAATTGATCATGAATCAATTTAAAAACATAACTTGACTTGTTCAAAGGAAGCCCCCTATCATAGGGCAAAGTATGCACGTTCAATTACTAGCGTTACACGGATTTAGATAAGTTTTAACACAATTATCCAACTTTTTTAAAAGCCTCTAAGAAAATTCCATATAAAATATGGAAATATCCCAAGAAGTTTTTAGTGTATCTAGATACAAGTCACCGCCTTAGGTCTATTGTCAGTCTTTTCTTTTTCCTTTAAAAACTTGTATTCTCTTTTGTAAAACTAAATATAAAATACAAGCTAAAGTTTTGTTTTATATCCGGGTATCATAGTGATACTATGGCATTTATAATAGTACCATAGTCATTTGGTATTGCAGCCAGTGCTCACAGTGCCATTTCTTCATCAAAAAATTGACTCTCCTGTGTTATTAATTATTGAGCTTTCACAAAGTTCCATGAATACTTTATTTGCAAATAAATTGATATTGCTCCCATAAATATTCATTTAAAAAACCTACTCTAATGAAATTTTATTACTTAATTACATAGAATTATTAAGATGAATAAATGAAGAGGCAGTTACAATAAGTACATGAATGTACATATTATAGTATGGACTATTTAGTTACGTATACATCATGGAAAGACTTTAATTTTTAGCATCAAATAAGAAGACCTTAAATATAATTTAAGACTAAAAAGGAAATTCAATCAGCTAGAATTATACTTACACTTAATGGAGAGCAAACTCAGTATTAATTTAAAAAAAAATAAAAAATGTTTCATTTCACACAATGTATAAAAGATAAATCAATCATTTATGTGACTGGATAATTTAATTAGAAAAAACAAAAACAACATATTCTTGAAATGGGTATAAAAAATAGGATTCCATCATATTTGCCTCAATAAAAAAAGTTCTTGAATAGATAATGACTCAACACAAGGAGAGACAGCGTTTCTCAACCTTTTTTCCCTTTCGGAACCCTCAAAATATATCCCATGTCTCACGAAACCCTTGCGCAAAAAATGATTAATATCCCAAATGTAAACGATTAATTAGTTCTCTTAAGAGCCTGGCTTAGCAATAGGTCACTATAAAAAAAGTCAAAATTCTGGTGACAAAATTTTACCACACAGTAGAAAAAGACTGAAAAGTGTAATAGCTTATATGATCTCATTTTTCTTGCGGAACCCTTAAAGACCGTCTGCGGAACCCTAGGGTTCCGCGGAACCCCGGTTGAGAAACGCTGAGGAGAGATCTTGATGATATCTCTATATTTTTTTCTTCAATAGAGTATTTGCATTTGACGTCATCATTGTGTAAGTTGGTCATCATGTTTTACTGGCGTAAATTTGGATGACGTCATAGAAGAACTGACAAATAGTAGAACTTAAACTTTTACCGTCTATCAAAAATCTGCCTCTCTTTATTATATCTCAGACCTAAATATATTTTTACATCAGCATATATTCACATTTACGATGCATACCTAATAAATTAACTATTACTTTTACAGGGATCAGATATTTTCCCCCAATTATAATCCAATTTTCCAGGCTCCTAATCCATCCAGAACAAAATTAATGGTATACATTTAGAGTCACTTCATGAGGATTTTTAACAACTGTTAATTTGATTTTATTCAAATATCACTGTATTTCTTTCGTATCAAGTTGTATTCAATACAGGCTTAAGCTTTTGTTTTATTTCCTTTTTGAAGTCATTCAATGAAGATTCCATCAGACTTCTTTTTTTTTGGGGGGGGGGGGGAATTTATCCTTTTTATTGTTTAAATAATATGTATATAAACTCTATGTCCCCAAAAAGGTGTCACTTTGACTTATGATTCAATCTGTGACATCCATGAAAACGTTCTATAAGAGAAAGAAAGAAAAAGATCGAAGCAACTACGCCGTTCCCTGGAATTGTTAAGGGCTATTCTTAAAAACAAGGATGGTTCGACAAAAAATACAGATTTTAAATTCAATAGAATCACTTTCAGGACATTAATAAGGGGAAATGGTAACAGTTGATGAAGACATACTTGATCAAATGTGCATGTTATGACGCTATATCAAGACATTGTACACTAAATTAGTCAATACCAAATATATATATATATATAAGTAAATGATTAATTAATTGAATAAAGGTACATTTATATAATTATTCAAAATCAAAAATGAATTTTCCTTCTAATGGACTATTCTTTTCACTTTATATATTATTTAATTATAATTGAAAAATATTATTATATAATTAATAATTAATTAGAACGCATTCCTCTACTCTTATCCTCATCGTCTTCATCAATAAATAAAAAATGACAGTCTCCATGGTATTCAACGAGGTAAAAAGACCAACATACAAGCATATAATTTTTTTTCGCAAAATATTTTTTATATATTACTTAGATATACATATGTAGTTTGGAATCATAGCATTATCAAAGACTCCCTTGGTTGTCAATGCACTTACTATTCAAAATTGAAAGTTCACTTCAAAGGTAGTATTTTAATCAATGTACATATTTTGAATAAGAAATAGAGCATATTATTATTATTAATAATAATATGCAAAGTCCATCACATATGTTCACAATAAAATCATGCGTAATTTATGCTTAATACACGGATCCCTGCTAGGAATAATGAATAGTGTAAATAATAAAGATTAATATCATGGAGTAATTACAATTTAATTATAATAAATGTAAAAATATGGTACAGAGAGTATGATGGCTTCATTAGATGTACATAGATGTAAAAATGAAAAAGATCTCCTCCTCTTTCTAAGCCACATGAAAGAAAGTCTCTATAAAGATTTAAGTATATGTACCTATGTATTCCTTAATTGGAATTCAACACGAACATCGCATTTCAAAAAAAAAATATAAAAAAAACTCAACTTGCAATTTTAAACAATTGGAAATAAATATGAATAGTCTTGATAATTTATGACTAAGAGGCCATTGTCTGTAATGGCCTTTACATATAGTTACACAAAAGTAGTTATTTAAACAGTATCAGCAAAAAAACCCATTAAAATAAAATGTATTAACAAAAGAGGTCCTACCTCTACCGAATCACAAGTGTCCCAGGGTCTAGAAAATCGAATCACTGTATGGGTATCGTTTTCGCTCCCACTCATGAGCTTATAGTCTTGAGACTCATCCATAACTGGGGCTGAGTTTCCCTTGGCCCATCGATCTGAAAAACGTACATTGCCATCGGAGCCAACCCATCCAAGAGCAATATCAGAGCCTCTCATAGCTCCGTTCATGGAAAATCCTAAAGCAATCCATCCATGTGTCCGTCCAACAAGTTCAAAATGAATGTCTTTGTGGAGTGGAGTCCAGGAAAGTTGAAGATTCTCATGTAGAGAGATATGATGAGTCCATGTATGGTGAGGGGATGCAAAGGAGAAGGAAGTGAAGGAGGAGGGAAGAAGTAGGAAGGAAATCCCAAATAATAACATGATAACTCACTTTTAAATCATATTTTGTTTTGAATGAACCACTGTTATGTTATTATAATATAAATCATATTATACAATGATAATACATTGGAATTTGGATGGTGTGTGACTGATGAAAACAAGAGGGAGTGCAGCAGGCAGATGAAAGACTACATACACACATCCAGGTGATTATTTTATAGCAGTAATAGCTAGAGTGTTTCCTCTTCTTCTTCTAATACTCACTCACTCACTCACTCACTCCTCTTCCCAGCTTCTGATCAGTGTTCTTCTAACTTCTTCCTCTCCCCCTGCCGATGCTGCTATGCTCGTAGCGTACATACAGTGCGTATTTATAAATTATACAAGTATCATAATTTATACTAACACTATTCATATTATATTGAATAAATCCATGACATGGATCATGGAATCTTCTACAAGTACATAATAAGAAAGAAAACCGTCTGCACTTATAGATTTTTCGATTAATTTTTGTTTCAAACACTTTAAGCATAAGTGGATTTCTCCCACTCTATTTTTCAAGACAACTGTAATGTTTGAATCAGTTCATTCATATGTTTTTCTTCATTTGATGTATCTATTTGTTAACAATGATCATGAAATCTGTAATACATATATGTACTGATATTTGTAGACTTCTGTTTGCATAGTGTCTGTAACGTACGTACTCCCAAAATCCACTTGATGGATTCAGCTGATCATTGCATATGATCTTCTTTTTTTTTATTCCACCATGTTCTTATGGTATACTCTAGTCGTTATTTTAGATTCCAAATTATTGGCCATACTCGTATTGCATATTAATTAATTAAAATAATCTATACAACTTTTTTGGCCAGGATTTACGCCAAAAAATTTTGTTCAGTTTTTTGTGCGTAAGTTATAAACCTTAAAACGCTTACAGAATTTTTTCTTGATAAAACTTCGCTACAAAACGCCTCTCCTTACGTCATATTGTAAATTCCCCTTTACATTTTACGCGCGTAAAGAAAATGATCAACCTGTAATGATTATTTGTACATGCATATACGACACCGTTGCAATGAAAACAATTAGCAGAGTAGGTCATAGACTTAGACATGGGCAAAATTTTGAGATAACACTGAGTTTAAGGAAGAAAAGAAAAATATCAGTTGATACCACTACCTTGATATTCTATTTGAATTCAGTCTTTTCTGTATCGTTGAGATGAGAACTTGCTACAGGGTTAATCAGTTGAATTTCCAATTATTAAGAAATAATTCCAGAGAAAGTGGATTTCTGAACTATTCAAATTCACTTCAATCCTGTTTCCTACAGTTATTGAGTAATGTTGTCAAATAACAATCAGCCACTAAAATGCAGGGGTACCAGACGGTCATTGCAAGCATGCTCTCTCACCTCAAAAAAATGTCCACCCCTAGTCATAGTATGTACAAATGCGTGTATGCTGAAGAGAAACGCGTACAATTAGCTCAAGGAGTCCAATGAACGTAAGCATAACTTTTACCAACATGAGTGGGTCCTAAAACACCTCATGAAGCCTCGTGACACGACGCCTCTTCTTACGTTGTATTGCAAACCCGCCTCTACGTTCATAACAGTACATAGTTTGTAATGCATATTCACGACGAGCTTTTTGAGATAAACAAAAACACTATGTATTCTCCCTTCAGCTGTTTTTCATCAGTTGACTCTTCTGATTTGAAGCAGCTGACTCTACGTATTATGAGCTCAAAGAGGGTATTATTATTATTTATGATTTTGATATATTATATAAAAAATATATTAAATCAAGGATTGCGCGCCCTTTTTTGAATTTGTGAATAATAAACAATTTATTTGTAAATTTGTAAAATTTATCAATGTATTATAGTATATCTAAATAGTAACTCTGCCCAATATTAAAAAGTTGGCAACAAGGAAAATACAGAAGAGTAGCAGCTACCAGATGTTTTTCCTAGTTTTTCCTTTCCCTTTTGTTGGTCAAGATTGTGATTAAACAAAAGGGCTCGTCGTGATTAAATCAGACCTTCCTATACCATATCCTGGAGTATTATATAGTCGTTCACGGATCCAAGAAAGGTTTAAACACTTGATATTAATAAAGCGCAACACAAAATAGACATATGAATATGTACAATGTACATAGTTTTATGTATCTATGTACATACATACATACATACCTTCATCAAGATGAATCCTTTGGGGAGATACAAGATTATACATGCATACGTTATATACTTATAACATGAACATACATACAAACGATTTTTCAACATTTTCATTAAAGACAAAGTTTGAGGTTAATAAAAATATTCGTTTCATCCAGAGGGAATATAAAAATAAAATAAAAAATTTCCCTCGTCTCCTTTCATTCCATTATTGAGGATATTTTGTTCTTGTGTATGACATTATTATGATTGATTAGGTTTCTCTTTTATCATGTATTAATTCATGAAATATTATATGCACACACGGATGTATGTACATAGATTTTGTTCCATGTCTTTCATTCATTCATTCATGTATGTTACTTAAAATATTCGGCTTAAAATTATACTTTCCTAAGTAGGGGGTGTAACGCTATTTCTTCCACACCAAATTTCATAGATTCAAAATTTAACAATAAATGTGACATAGCGTTTTAAAACGATATCGAAGGTGAGAGGAGGCGTGGAGAGTCATCTTATATATTTGTTGTGTACAAAGAGCATCGTCTATATAGAACAAAATAGAACAACCTCCGAAGGTCTAATACTAATGCTTTACGATGCAAAATCTGATTCAAATTGCTATTTGGCCAATGAAAATGAAGTTCACCCCACACTTGATTCACACACGCCACCTACTACAGCCACTGTAAAACAGCAAAAAAATATTCCAATGCCGTTTGGACTGGGGACAAGGGGATCTAATTGAAATATATGATAAATAGGGACAATTATACATGGGCAAAATGTTGATAGAGTGTTGAGCTAAAGGAAGGACATCTACAGTCTTCTTTCTATCAGCCGATAAAATGGTTTAATGGTAGCAGATAGTAATTACTGGAACACTCACACACCACACCCTAGGGATTACCATTTTGTAGAGAAAATAACAGTTTTATGGTTAGAAAAGGAAAATGGTTGTTTCTCTTGGAAATTAGGTTCAATCTTTATTAGATGGTTCAGGAAGACACACATCTCCCTCTAGGAGAAGAATTAAAGAAATTCAACCACCATTTGTTGTAGATTTTGTTAAAAAGTATAATAAAATTGTAATATATCTATAATTATAATACTCTTTCTGCATCTAGTGCTATTTATAATTATATATATTCCTTGTTGAAGTGGGAGAGTATGTTTGCATTTTATTGACTGATCTTTATTTGAAAATATTATAATAGCTACAAATAATAATTGTAGTAAGCTCTATATGAACTCAACAATATAGAGAAGACCGAATTTATATTTATTATAAAAGTAGTCCTACCAACTGATATTCCTTTTCACTCTAAGCATCCCAACATTTTACCCATGTCTACTTACTAAAATAAATTTTATGAAATCGTGATTTTCGTCTGATAACATCAATTCAAACTAAAATTATAAGATAGCGAAGCATGTAACTAAAAATAGTATTAAAACTTATTGTAGAAAAAACATCAATTGTCGGAATTTGTTTTATAAATACCACAAAACCTCAACATAATTAGAATACAGTATATTTCTCCTAATTATTTAAAATTGTTAATATTTTGTTTTAATAAGTGAGTTATTTTTTATTCAATTCAGATTTATAATTTTTCTTTCATTTGCTACAAATTATTTATTATCAGCATTAAAAATGAAAAAGATATTAAGTTCTAAAGAGATAAATTATGTTTTTTTTAAACTTTTCAGCATTCAAGGCGAATTTTCTCAAATATATATAAAGAAAGTTCATTATTTTTTATAAAATTTCAAGATATTTATGTACGTACAATAAGTTTTAGTACTTTTTTATAGCTAATTCCTTTGTTATCTTAAAAGGCCTTTTATTCGGCGAACATTACTTTTAATGAATTTTATTTTGTTTTAATTTATTTATGCTTATGTGTATACATATCTTCCAATCTATCTTCTGACTCGTGGTCTGGCCCTAAAAACGTAATAAAGAATATGGATTAGGATCTTTTACTAAAATGCTAACATACTCATTTTTAAAGGGTTTGTTTTTCACCTTAAATAATATTAAAGTAGGGCTGAATACATTTTTCTTGTAATATCCTATCTTAAAAATTGTATAACCTGACACTCCTATCTAAAGTACATTGGGATTAAGAGTATATGACAAGATTATTGGATTTATGTAAATTACAAAAACATAAACTGTATCAAAATGCCAGTGTTTCATATATTAGGAAACACACTCAAGTAATATTTGACAATAGAAATTGATAGTGCAGAAAAAATATGGCTTCCAGACTGTGGTTTCGCGGACACTGATCGAAGTGAATGAAGTAAAAATAAAGCATTTACTGAACCAGGTTAAAAATATAGCATATTTTAAAAAAATAATAGCAAATCAGTGCTATCGGAATAGGAGCCAGAGAGAACCTTTGCCCCTCCAATAATAATGATACCATATACCTTTTTTAAGGTCAAAAGTTAAACTTTTAAGTTCTTCTTTAGTAATACGATTTGCTCCTCCAAAGTTTGAGACCTTTCTGACACCTTTTTCTTTTTTTTCATGGTTGGAAATAAAGTCATGTTTACGATGAGCTTTTTGGGATAAACAAAAACACACACTGTATTCTCCCTTCAGCTGTTTTTCATCAGTTGATTCTTCTGGTTTAAAACAGCTGACTCTACGTGTTATGAATTCAAAAAGAGTAATACTACTATTTATGATTTTGATATATAAAAAATGTATTCAATCAAGGATCCCCCGCCCTTTTTTTAAATTATTGAATATTACATAAGTAATAACGATTGATTTATATATTGGTAGAATTTATCAATATTAAAATATTAAATATATTTTTATATATATTTTATATTAAAAAGTTGGCAACAAGAAAAATGCAGAAGGATAGCCACAAAAAAGCTCATTGTGTCTTTTGATTTAAAATAGTTGAATCTACTTGTGATGAACTAAAAAATGGTATTATTAGTATTTATGATTTCGATATATAAATATAATATATTATACTAAATAGGATTACGCGCCCTTTTTTTGAATTATTGAATGATAAACAGGTATTATCAATTTATAGTATATCTAAATAATAACTCTGCCCAATATAAAAAAGTTGGCAACAATGAAAATATAGAAGGGTAGCAGCTACCAGTTGTTGTTTTTCCAAATTTTTCTTTTCCAAAAGCTCGTCGTGGATGGCATTTGATCATTTTAATAGAATCCTACCTGGAAAACAAGAATTTGTTTTTAGTACAAGAAATTTTAAAGGGATCTTGTTCCATGGCTTTGTTTTGTGAGGACTCGCTACAACTTCCATAAGTGAAACATGTTTAAATACAAATTACATCCCCTTGATAGCAAATTTACAAATCTGACTACTTTTTTACGTTTCTCTTTTTATAACAGTATTATTTGATATCAAAAGACGGAGAAACTTTTATGAGGTTTCCTATTTTATTATTACGTTATTTGTAAAACAAATTAATTTGAGGATAATTATGTACGTATAAAATTATGAATGAGGATATTATGTAAAGGGTCCATTGTGAGTAGTCATAATTATAATACAACAATAATTAATTTTAATGATTTAAGTGTAGAAAAAGAAAGACAGACAGAGGAATTAATGTTCAATAGAAAATACAAAAGACGCTTGACCAAACTTCAATCCATCAATTTATAAATGGTTATTTTTTTTTTTTTTTTGGTCGATACATAATTTATTATTGATGAGACAAAACATTTCATTTCAAATTTTCTTTATAAGAAATTGAATTTTCTTAAGTAGGTATGTACGGTGAATGTGTATTGTAGGGAAGACTATGAGACTATGAAGTAACGGAGGATATCCATTCACATTCAAAAAATGCACATTTTTGTTTTTTTATTGGAAGGCCCTCTAAATATTTCATATTCATTCGATTAATGTTTGTTTGTTTAATGGCATTTTTTCCCTTCTATTTGTTATATGCGTTAAAATATACTATAATATGTATGCTATAAACATAAATTGATATTTTGAGATAGAATTACAAAAGAAAAAATAGAGATGTACATTCTAGCATTCATATGTATGTACCATATAGACCATACATATACGCAATAGGCTACTAGCATCTTTAAACCCAGCAAGGAGAAAGCCCTTTTGATGATATACTGGTTTGTTTTTTATTTGAAAATGTCGCCAATCCAAAGGATTAGCAAAGGTATTATAAATACATCAAATCAACAACTTCTGGATAAATTACAGAGGAAAAATAGTATTATTTGGTTATAAAATGAGATACTAAGTAGTGAGGATAAGAAATAATTATGATAAAAGCTGACATAAATTAAGTGAATTCAGATGTTTTTAAAATAACATATACATAGTACAGGTATATAAATTCACTTTAATAAGAGGCTCGATTATTCTCTGTCATTTCATTTCATTCCTTCATTTTATTTCATTTTTCGTCAACAAAATGATGAAAAATGTATTTACGAATCTCTTCAAAAAAATATAAAAATCCTTTCTTTCAGTTGTGGTTTTTTCTTTTTAAGAAGAAACGTGCTTTTTATTTTTGCAGTTAGGTCTCTACTGCTTTCATACCAGCACATAAATATTTATGTTACATCCTACTAAATCAGTCTCACTGGATGTGCAGTCGGTCACAATAGAGTAGGATTTTTCCTACAATTAAACCCTGCTAGCAGAGTGGAAAAAGGCTTTTTTATACTATACCATTTTTGTCGCAAAAGTAGCCAATTCGAGTGTTTTACACATATATTATACATCAAATCAGCGCCTTGTGAATAAAAATAGCATTTTTTGGTTATAAACGATTTAGTTTTTTACACTAGGGAATAATATGCACCTCATTGAATTCTTTATATTTTTATATTTACACGCTTCTGCTCCTTCTGGTTTTAAGCAACCTGCTATATGATAGGTAGTAATTTGCCTGCTTGGGCTCTAATGAATCTATGTAAATGCCTTAGAATTGTTCTTTCATCCTATATGTGCATGACTCGTCCGAATGACTGAAACATCGAAAAGAGATAATATTTAAATTTTACCAAAAAAAAAAATGTACTTCAATCAAATTTGTTATAAATATATATTTTTGTTTATAATAAAATATTTAGAAATCTATGTTTGCCAATGATGAAAATTATGATTCTAGTAAAATTCGCCGAAAATATTTTTGATATAATATAAATTAGACCTCTGACCAAGGACACTGAAATCAATTCATAAGTGGAGGAACCAGTTTGATATAAATGACGTCATACATATATTGATGACACCAGCTGATTATATTCATTACGCAACTTTTCGCTGTTATTTGTTTTCAAAAGTGAGTGGGTCAATTTCGCCCCTCTTCCTATGACTTCCAGGCTAGCATTTCTGTCTATAAGAGCTATTAATATTTCAGCTATTATTATCTCTATAAAGTTCAATATAATAATAAATTGAATTAATTGCATTAATATTAGGAATCTAGAACCCATTAAATCGAAATAACAGTAGCTACAGCATGAAATGATTGACTAGAAATTTGTATTTATATTATAAAATATTTTTTATGAAATTTCATAAGCAGAAAAATAATTTCGACGAATTTTCCTTGTGTTAGAAATTGCAGCCTTGTATCTTTTGAATTATTTTATTTTGTTTGCAAGATCCTTTGTTTTGCTTTTATAAATACAAGCCAACAAATCTGAACTTTTTTAAATTAATATTATCAGAGATCAAATATTGCATTCATTTATGTAGTTTTAATGCTAAATTCAAATCTGACATTAGTTTTTTTTTATCTCCCTTTTTTTAGACATTTAATATATTCACCATGAAGGAAGAATTAAAAGTAAAATAGATAATTATTATTAAAAAAAAAGTTGTTGAATGCTTGAGAATTCCAAAAGGATATTTTTTCTATTCCTCCATCTCGTTTACAAATCAGAATAATGGCTAAGAACAAAAAATAAACACTTTGTCCTCTTTTAGGCCTTTCTATTTATCTTTTTGGTAGTTTATGATCAGTTTTAAAATTGATAGGTATTGAAAATATGAAAACTGGGTTTGAACCTGTGTAATCAAATTAAAATTTGAGATGTGAATTTATTAATGGAACTAATTTGAGTTTCAAAAACACTGGCGGAGAGAGGTATATATACCTATAGTTCTGGAGGGAGCTCCATCAAATTTTATAGCCCATTTTGTAGCCTCTCCCAAAATTCCTTTTTTTTTATTGGAAGATATGATGAGTTTTGAATAATTTGGGCTTTACCTTTGAAAATAATATATTAATAGAATTTCCTCTCTTTCAATTATTTTTCAGGCTTTTTCATCCTTTTTTATGACCTTAAAATCTGATGTCCCTTCCACGTAGCGGCCAATAAAATATTCATTACCCCCCCACCTATCCAACACTTAATTTACTCTTAATTCCATTTTTCAACCCAACACAAACTTTGTAAATATAATTCAAAAATAGGAATGAGAAAGAAGGGCTCAAGTTTAATTGTTTGGAAAGTTTGCATTCATAATATTTGCATACTTTGACAGTATATAAGTCTACAATACTATTCCTCACGCAATCTTTCATAATGCCTCTCCTTACATAGTACATCATATTTTATATAGAGAAACTACTCTGCTATTATTTATTTCAGTACACAATTATACAATATACATACATAGTTCTCAATTCTAAAGATTTTCTTTTGAAAAAAGTTTTATTGAGTTTATTGTGTATGTACAATACAAATAATATGTTTTTGTGAAGGATTACAACCTTTTTTTCTTCTTTTTCTACTGCTCTGATATCAATCATTATTTTCAAAATTATACTATATATTAATAAAGATAATAATAATAGGATTGTAATATAGGTATGCTTTCATCCAATGAAAAAAAAATGACAGTTTATATGCTGATTTAATTTAAGAGTTTGAGAGTCTTCATTATTATATTAATATTATTTTTTTTTTGCAATAAATACAAAAATGTACTGTATTACTTCAACTATTCATAAATCAATAGCTGATAAGTAGAATTTTAATTTAAAACGTGATCAATACGAGTTTCTGGGGTGAAGCAAAAATATACTGTATTTTCCCCTCTGCTGTTTTTCATCAGTTGACTCCTTTGATTTAAAGCAGCTGACTCCACGTGTTGTCGTTATTATTTATGATTTTGGTGTATACAAAATATATTAAATCAAGGACTACGAGCCTTTTTTTTTAATTTTTGAATATTATACAAGTATTAACGATTTATTTGTACATATATTGGTAGAGTCAACTATATTTCAATGCAATATTGCAATCTGTAACGTCAATTTAAACGTTTTCCATTGGTAGAAGAAAATGTACAACCCTGACGTATGAATGGTTCTGAAAAATAAAAAGACAGCTACAATTATATTCTAATGTGTACTTAGTCAATTGTGCATTTAATTTTTACAAAAAACGAGTAGAGTTATATTTTCTATTTACCTATCAACTTGTACAAATGCTCAAACATATATAAGTATGTTGTACAATTTTATACTCATACATAGATTTAAATGAGTTTTACTTTGAAAGTTATTGATTATTTTTTGTATATAGGTTTAAACAACAACTTATGTGTGATGGTTATATTGATAAAGTAAAACTTTTCCTACATTATTTATTCCTTTTTGCAATATGTTATGTTTTTTTTTTAATTTTAATAAAAGGTTTTGTGGAAAGAACAGATAGCACAAGTCAACAAAATCCATAATTTATTAATGTTCTGAAATCGAAATAAGCTGAATGTAACAAGCAGAATTATACTCCTTCGTTCAAAATTTGGTCTTAATTTTTCTTTACTGGATTCAGATTCTTCAAACAAAGACTTTTTTTTTTTTTGATTTTTCAATATTTTTAAAATTCGAGATGTTTTTTGAGACTTAGTGTTCTAAATAGAGATAAATGATGAATTAAAGCTAAAATACTCATGTATAAAGCTTCTAAAAAACCCATCAAGGTATCGTCGTATTTCGATTTCAGAACATTTTTCCTATTGACGAGTGTGATATTTATTAATTGTTCATGAAAGAAAACTATTAAAAGAAGGATTTAAAGAAAAAAAAAAATCTAGATGTAATATTTTTTGCGAATGCAATTAACTTCTGTTATTATGGAGTCTTCTATCTTTAAATCAAATATATCGAGTCCTTAAAAACCGTTATTTTCAAAAATTATGATACATTGCTGAAAATATGTACATATGTATAAACGACCTTATCGAAGAAATTTTAATTTTTACTCAATCAATTACCATTTAATTGTTTCCAAATTTTTTTTTTTGCAATATAGCTTTATGGGATCAAATGACCAATTACAAAATAAATGTTTTTCATTAAAGTTTGTGATAATTATTAATATAACGTGTTTTATTTTCTTTAATTCGCAGAATGAATTCTTAAATAAATAAATATTCTGCAACTTTTGTAAAGTTAAACAATGGTTCCCAACCCCTGGGCCGTGGACCGGTACCATTCCGTGGATAAATCTATACCTGGCCGCACAAAAGTTAATTAATTATTTTTGCTTTATTTAAAACAGTGTTCGAGACAATAACTCTACCAGTATTTTGGATTAAAGTCATGGCAGAATACCCAGAGATCGCTAACACAGCTCTCAAAACCCTGTTCCCATTTTCAACATCCTATCTGCGTGAAGTGGTTTTTTTTTGTAGTGACAGCCACCAAAATAAGGCAAAGGAGTAGACTGGACATAAACAACACACTTCGAGTGTCTTTGTTTGCCATTACCCCCAGATGGGACCATCTATTTGCAAAAAAAAAAACAAGCTCAGGGCTCCCAGTGATTTAGCGTTACGGACAGTTTTTGATGTTATAATATGTTATATTGTTAGAGCAATGTGTTAATACAGTACAATATGAGTACACAGTGGATTCATGTTTATTATTATTATTATTTCAACCCCCTCCCCCGGTCCGTAGTAAAATTGTCAAGCGTTGACGGATCCGCAGTTAGAAAAAGTTTGAAGACCAGAGGAGTAAAAGAAAAAGACGGGAACTAGACTATTGGGACTATTGATAGAAAACCCTTGGTTGAAATCAACTACCTAGTAGGATTTAAGATGGAGGATTATGTATCACTAATTAGAAAAAAAAACTTTCTATGTTTTAAAAATAGCATTAGTGAAGGGAAAATATTAAATGTAAAGTAATTAAATCATGCATTTTTAACAAACTGTAGAACACAAATAGGTGATAGATTCTTAATTCTTCTTTACTCCTCAACAATCTAATAAAGAATGAACAAAATTTTAAAAAAATAACAAAATATTAACCGTATTTTTGACCTTTCTAATGATAAAGCTGTAATTCATCCCTAACAGTAACTATAGTGTTTACAAGAAATAATTTACAGTTTTATAATAAGAAAAAGTTTTTAAATTTATTTAATTCTGTATTATATTGTTGTGTTAGAATGAAGTTCTCTTATAAATTAAATTCTATTTTAAGTATTGAAAGTTTCCCCGTTAGAGCAATCCTAATACATTTTTATCCCTCTAAAGTCAAAAAAAAATTAATAAGGGTGTTAATAAGGTAAAGAGTAGCATATCTATCCCATGTGTGATGTGTCTATTTCCAGCCTTTTCCTTGCCCTCAACTAAAGAAATATATAGAGGGCAATAATGTAAGTGACAGTTTGTTAATTTGAGACAAACATTTTTTGAATATATATTAAATAAGAAAAACTGCTATAAAAGTGAACTGGAGTCAAAGCTATAAAGCAAAAAAAGATTTCCTTGGCTAGGAAGCAATATTTTCCCCGCAAGATGTCACTTTTGAAGTTCACATACATACATATACATATATATCTTCCCTTTGCAGAATCCACATTGTTTTAGTTGAAATAACAAGGTAAATTCATGGAGGAGTTAGTTTTCGATACATTTATGTTAACCTCAGCGCCTCCACCATGTAAGCAAAAAATTGCTGGCTTCTTTCCCAACTCCAACTTCCTCCAATCAATTTTTTTAAAAGATGTAATTATTTCAATGCCACTTGTAACCTTTATATATTTATATGAGCATATACTGAATACAATATATACTGGATATCGCATAGCTATGGCCCGATTTTTGAAAGCGAGATTAGCGAGACTGTGTTTGTTTTTAATCAAATAAAACATGGGGAAAGACAACCAAACTAAAGTTGCCGAACTTTTTCGAGTGGTAATCTTTCACAGGAAGATTGCTGTCCAGGTTGATGTTGTTCCCTGGACGGTTTACTGCATTAAAAAGCAAATTGAAGCTAAGGAATATCTCAAGAAAAGATCTGGAGAAGGTCCAACCTGGCCAGTGTGATGAGTTTTGGTTTTGTGGCATTCAATGAGCTAAATAAAGCTGCCACTCATCTGGTTCAAGCAGGGAGACAGGCCCACTGCAGCTGATTATATTGCCAAGATCAAGTCAGAATTATTGCCTTGGGTCAAGACGATTTCCTTCACAATAATGTGGTCCTCCAACAAGATGGTTGAAGGCTAATTCAACCCAGAGCTTTCTCCTTGATCATATCCCTTTTTTGGGGAAAAAGATGAAAGATGTGGCCTCCATACTAACCAGACTCCGATCATTTGGGCTTTGCCTTTTGGGTGTACATAGAGGCCATGGTCTGCCGCAAACGTCACCCCAACATTGAGGCTCAAAAGGTTTCCATTAATACAGAATGGGGAGCCATGGATGAGAACTTGGTCAAAAGATTATGTGTCACATTCAGGCACAGGCTAGAAGCCAAAATTGAAACCAAGGAAGGTCATATTCAAATTTAAAGTTGCTTGTATATACATATGCGCAGCAATAATCAAAATAAATATTTGTCTAGTAAACAGATTCCCAAAATAGATCATGATAAAGTTTAATTTTTGTGATCAGACAATAGTTATGTGACACCCTGTATACATCACTTTTCTCTCCATACCATCATTAATATCAAATATCTACTATTATGTGAATACATACCAACATATTCTGGAGATCTAATTAAAAAAAGTAAATCAACAGATATCATTAAGTCAAAATAAGTTAATCCTCAATGTTATTTCAGTTTCCAAAACAGACACAACCTGTAATTGTTTTATTAATGAACATGAATTGATGCATGAATCGTTATATAATAGGTATAATATGTATCAAATGATTCTTCATCTCAATAAAATTATGCCACCATGTTATTAAATGTGCTATTAAATTGTATTTTTGTTCAAAAAGAAAAGGTGGTTGTAAGATGTATCCAAATAAATTCCTTTAAGGGTGTGTTTAAATATAGCCATTAAATGTAAGAAATTTAGCCTTTGAAAGCTTGCTGCAAGGACTTTTTATTAAAAATAAGTAGGACTCTTTTTTTAAAAGTTTAATCGTCAACCGTCAAAAATACTAAAGTAAAAAAAAGTATTAGTATATTAAAAGTTATTCAGTATTGTACGCTAATTTCAAATCTGTAATTCCTTTTTTCAAGAATCCATTGGTTTACGAGAAATCAAATCCTACTTTTTAAGCTAATTTGGTCCATTGTCCAACTTCAACTCCAATTTAAACCTAGAAGGATGCTCATTTTGTGCATAAAAAAATAATGATCTGCAAGTGTATTTAATGCAAATTTCAATTCCAGTCTTTTTTTATACACAAAATGATTATCCTTTCATGGCTCAAATGGAAGTTGAAGTTGGCAAATGTAAAATAAAATATTTTGGATTTTGACATCTGGTCAAAATCCTAAATTTAAAAAAATGAAGAACTTCTTCAATTTTTTTTATATTAAAAAATAAAAAATTAGAAGAAGTTCTAGCTAAAATTTATTAGTTCCAACCTGAAATTGGTAGCAAGTATAATCAAATAATCTTATGTACTTAAATATAAATTTGTTTATTAGTGTTATCCTACTATGAAATGGGTTGGGATACTTTTGTTGAGAAAAAAATACAGTTTTGTTTTTAGAAACAGCAAAACACTTTTTAAAAAAAATTATTTTCATTTTTTGTTAGACCGTTGGGTGAGAAACATCAATATTTAAAGGAAGAATTAAAAGATTCTTGGCAACATTATATTATGATATTTAATTAAAAATATATTATATAAATATAATTATGACATTCTTTCCTATTCATCACTAGTTGTTTCATTTTATATTTTTGCATCCGAGACAACATTTATAGGCGTTATTTTAAAATTTCAATATCCTTTGAAATGACAATTTTTGGATGAGAATTTTTTTTCGTGAAAAATGGGCATTTTGCGTACTCATACAAAAAAAAATGCATACATTGTATTAAATGTTTAATTCAAACTTTACTCCAAAAGGAAATTAACCATCAAGTTATATAATTTTGGACCATGTGGTTAATATGTATCAACGTAGCATTTAAGTATAAACAATAACCAGAACGGTAACGGTCCTAGACCTTAGAATGTGTTTACATTTAATGGTTTTTTTATGCATTTTTGTAATGTTTAAATAAAATATATAAAAATTCCTATTTTGACCATCAAGAGCATCCCTTTTAATGGCCTTATACCCACCTAAATGTTAAATATGCATTGATTCCTCATAATATAAAATCAAAGAAATCCTTTGTAAAAACATCAACTAATAAATAAATATTTCTTGCCCTACTTTCAACTATTAGACAATCATATACAATGATATAATATGTAGTATAAACAGCTTTAATGTTTATGTTGGTGTCTACATATACATTTCCATGCATATTGCCTACATGCCTTACATAATATATATATATATATATAGATATAGATATGTGACTACTTTGTTTTGTTAATTCAATGCATTAATACTTTTTCCCACCTTATTCTTATATAAAGCATTTTGAGCAAATACACCCATTAGTTTCCCTCACTAAAAATATGTATATATAAGACACATTTCACTCAATCAATGTTCTTATATGTAACATAAATGTTTTCAAGTCAAGGTAAATACTATTAACACATTTAGTTTTCTTATTTATTTTGATATAATTAATAAAAGTACCGAGTGTCAAATTACTATTTCTCCATGGCTCATTCTAAACTTCAATAAGAAATAACGTGAGAACCTGGCGTAGTAAAGGCATATACTTTATTTCAACAAAAAATCAACAGATGTGTTGACTTTAATTTAAAGCTCAATTTAAGCATTCTTTGCCCGTATAATGGTCTAAAAACGAATTCTGAAGGCAGTGCATCATGCCCTTCTCACCATAGCCTTGTCCATCTGATCTCATTCTCCATTGACACTGGCCCACAGGGCATTGTCATTTAAGTGGCGTGTGCAACAGGCATTGCTAGCAATATGTGCCAAAAAATAATAGTCCAATGGGTTAACATCTGGTGAACATGACGGCTATATAGTTTCGGCCAGGGGAAGCAGATTTCAAAGTGTCGAGTAAACCTTTGCAACGAACAAAATGTGAGGAGCAGTTTTTTTTTCGTTACCCCCTTCCTTTTTAACAGCCTTACAAACTGTGTCCCTCGAGATCCTGAGGCCCTTAGTAGTGAATCTCATGGACTTTGTCGGATTGGCTATGATGACTTCCTTTATCAAGTTTGAGGAGATCTTGAGGGAATGCCTCCTCCAGGCTCTCTATCGAGGGTCTCTTTGGCCTTTAATCGTCTCTGGATATTGTAAACAATCTTCCTGTCCACACCAACTTGTTTTAAAATGCTAGTTTGAGTGTGTTCCGCGTGGAGCATTTCGACAATCAATTACCTATTGTCTCTTTCCATCTTCTCCCATTTATATATTTATATTTTCTTTTGAACTAAAATTGTGTAAAAAAAAAACTCAGCTGTTCTGCTTTTCAGGCATGATTGACTTGTGAAAATTGACTCACTCAATCGAGGTTTATGACTATTTAAAAAATGGGGAAATTGTTATCTGACACTCGGTATATAAATATTGCAATAAATTGCATTGATGAAGGAATAATTATGCTTATGCACTGCTAGAAATGTCAACAAAAAACAAAAAACAAAAACCGTACTCGACTTTTAAAGTTTACTCAAGAGTTGTAAATATTTTATGATAAACCCAAGTCATATCTATCGTTTTTATTTTTTTATTTTACTGCGAAGATTTTAAAAAGAAATACATGTATTTTAAGAGTAAGAACCTTTTCATTGAGTATTTCTAGATCATATGACTTTTCCTTGATTGGGAATATCTTAATATTCACAATACCTATTGGGAATTTGAGGAAATTATTCCATATTTGGATAGCACTAGTCAACAAATTGTGGGGCAAGTATGAACAGAGATGATATCAGAATCATGCTTGCACCTATATTCTAGCCCAGGAGTTCGTTGGAAACCCACTGTCCATTGTAATCTATATTTTAGAGGAAGTTAATTATTTCAAAAGTAGTGCGTACAAAAGAGTTACGCGTTTTCGCACGAGTTGGAAGCTCACCAGTTCACTTCTTTCGAAGAAATAGAAAACTGCCTCAGAACTTGGATCACCTCAAAAGAAGCGACATTTTTTCAAAATACTTTGATTAATCTGTCAATTAATTTTTTATCACAAAAAAAACGACCCCTTTCGAAAGATTTTCAAAGTTCAGTCTGATTTCAAATATTTTTGCATCCAAATATTCAAGAGGAACAATAATCTTTAATTCACTTTCAATTCAATAATACAGTTTGCACAAAAAAAAAAAAAATACAATGAAAATATCATTGTTAATCATTAAAATTGGACAGTAATTATATGTTCATTTATTATACTGGTAAAAACTGTTTTCCTAATAGAAAATAACACCCTCAGATCTCAAATATGAACATATAAATGGTATTCAAATCAAGGAACAATGATAACTTCAAATCAAATACCCAATTTACCTCATAAATAAAGAAACTATTTTGACATATAGTTATAAAAAAATATATCTAGGAGTTTCAAACTTTGAGAGAGTTGTGCTCCACTTTCTTATAGATACAAAAAGTATAACTTTTTTGCTTTTATATAAATTGGATTTGCCGAATGATAAATCTGATAAAAACGGGTCATTCATTTGATATTCACGTCACCATTTGTCAAATACATACACTTATTCAACATTGATATTATGAGATGCTCAAGGGAATTTTTATTAAAAAATGTACGTAAATGTTTCAAGGATAAACGTTATAGCCTGATTGACATATTTACAATATCGCATTTGAAATGTTGATCATTCTAAATATATCTATATACATACTTTTGATGGCCATTTGATGCCCACACATATGTGGTATAAGTATATAGAATAATTATATAACCATGCATATTAGTTAAATAATTCTGTCAAATCCCTCAATAATGGGTTTGGACTTACTGAATAACATGAAAGTATCTCAGAGTGTACATAGTGAAACATTTCTACCAAAAGGACCTGCTCCTTAATGCTCCTTGACAATTTTGAGAGTGATTATATGTAACTAATTACCTGTGAATAAGGTAAGAGCCTACTAAAGATCTTCATAGAGGTAGTGACTTGGACTCATGTCTGTATTTTGAAGACTTTGTCTCAATATCAAAGAGTCAAGACTTAACTCAAGATTGAGAACATTCTTGAATAAATTTTCTACTAATAATTTCTATTCCTCAATGGATAAACAATTTTTATGGCAAATAATAATAATAACAATAATAATTAACACATTGTCTGTGTAACAAAATCGAGTAGTTTTTGAGGCCATAAGTAAATCTAAATAGAATTAAATGCTCACAAATTTTAATTATTATCTAGACTTCAAATGAGCTCTAGATAATATGAAGACTCCATCAAAATAATTTAAGAACTTGAGTGCTTGTCTATGATTTATGTATGACTCAAAACCAAAAAAAAAAAAAAACTTTACATGGACTTGAAATATTAGAGCAACTTTTTTTCTTCTCACCTTTGGATCTTTATTTACAACTTTGATACAACTGTTTGGTTTTTGCCTTTTTTTTCCTCCTCAATCAAATATTATATTCTTTTACTACCTAGGGGGTACCTGAAAGAAATATTTCTAAAAAAAAAAACAACAAAAAAACGTGACATTTGTTTGTTGATTGAGAGAGTCAAAGAAAGAAAGAAAGAATGACAAAATATAGCAATTAAAAGAAGAGAAGAAGGTGATATGAACAAAAAGAAGAAGACTTTTCTCTCTCAAGAAACACATTCATATAAGTCTATTTAATTAAATGTTACATTTATATGGATTTGTAACCCGATGTGCATTATTTCACATTTGCACATAATGTAGTCATATATATATATATATATATATATATATATATATAAATGAAGGACATATATGTATGTATAAAACATTCATATAGACGGCCTTACAAGTGTTATGTTGATATGAGTATTTATTTACAATTATACATCAACATTATATATGTATATATATATATATATATATATATTATAAACTCATTTCATTTTCTTTTTTTCTCAAAAGTAACATGTCAAAAAATGAAATTTTATAAATGTAAATATATGCATTCATATATGTATAAAACAACATAGGCATAAATATAGCTGACAAAAATGAAAAAAAAAGGTGAACATCACTCCTTATAATATGTATTTTAAAATGAAACAATACTTTTAAATACATAATATATATATACATATATATAATACGACTTAAATCAATTAGAAATATAAAAACATATATGTATATGAATAAAATTTAAAGGTGTGACAAAGTCAGTCATTTGAGTGTTTAAGTTGTGAGCTCACAAGTTAATACTCAAATGATGGTTCTTAAAATTACAGGACACAAATATCAAAAATATTTTATGGCTTGAATTTATTTTATCGTCGGCATGTCTTCTCAAGTCAAAAAAAGTCTCATTGAATCATTGAAGATCATTTTTGAATTTTATAAGCAGTTCTTTAGCAACTCGAGACTCGAGTCACAAGTCGTTAGAAAATTAAATACGAACACCGAATCAAAAACTGTAATATATGTTATAAAATTTCTATATCTATAAATAATCTTCAAAAACAAAGCCATAGCTAGCCACACATTACCCCATCGTACAGGTAATTTGTGGATGCTGGACCAAAAAAGTTGGTCGTCTTTGGCCGCAAACCAATTATGGAGCCATTTTTTTTGGCTTCTGCGTGAGAATTGAAGTGCTGAAATTCAAATCGGCCACTTGTTGTTGGTAGTGTCAACTGTTTCACTGAGTTTTATCAGCTCGTATCAAATTATCATACAATGCTGAGCCAGGAAAGCACACAGCATTGCCTTGTAGCCAAAGTGATCTGATTTGGCTGATGTTTTTGGGTTTTTGAAAACACCTGAAGCACTGCATAGAGCATGTAAGCTTTTACAAGCATTTGATGTGCTTCAGAAGTGTTTTTTTTAGATGATGACAGAAAATCAAGGAAATCAGCAAATCGATGTTTGAAGGCACTAAATTTGACATTTTGAAGAATGAACAAAAATGAGTTGTTGATTGAAACTTCACAAACAATCAAAAAGAAAGAAATTTAAGATGGTTTAAAAATACTTCTAGTCACATTTGTTGCCTAATAGCTGAAAGTCTCATTTCATGTGTATAGACCTAATATATGTATACTGGTATTTCTTTCTGGTATGCATACAAATTATACATGACTTTAATAAGTATAAAACAAATCAACAAAGTCTCTGAGATGGGTTTAACGCAAACAACTTCCCTCCTTTTGTATTGTTTCAAGTAAAGAAAGCCCTAATTTGGATAAAACACTATGAAGAGAGGAAAAAAACCAAAGGAACACTATTTAAAGCAACTATAACCATTTCCCATCATATCTGCCCTGTCAATCCGGTGCAAAAGGATTGAGGAAGCTAATACTTTCATCATTTCTTAAACATTCAGAGAAAGGGTATTTTGAGTGTGTTATTGAAGGTAATTTTCTGAAGGTACTCTAATGATACAAAAACACACACCTGACACCACATCATTTTCTATGCCTTTAAAAATACTCAAGCTTACAAGTCCTTCATAATATGTTCCCATAGGTATGTTGTCTTCACATTCTTTTTTTTAAACAATAACACAAACTAAATTTGAAATAATATTATTAATACAATATTAACAAAAGCTATGTATTAAAAAAAAAAAAGAGAAGCAATTTTCGGCTTTTTTATAACTTTTTAATTATTTCAAATTCATTGTTTTCCCTTGTGTGTATATTTATTTTTAAATATGTACATATATCTACATACATACATTGTAACATTCTGAAAAGTACATAGAGATATTTATGTACATAAATGTGACTATGTACAAAAAACACAAACAAAACAAGTTTTATAGGATCCACTGATATACAAACATACATATATATTATATTCATGCCCATTAGTCTCAGTCTGAAAGGAAAAGGAACACGACGAGGTTCTTTGGTCACTCGCAACCTCGACTCACAAAAGGGAAAGGAAAAATTTGGAAAAACAACTGGTAGCTGCTACCCTTCTGTGGTTTACATGTAGCCAACTTTTTAATATTGGGCAGAGTTATTATTTAAATATACTATACATTGATAAATTCAACCAATTTACAAATAAATTGTTCATTATTCACAAATTCAAAAGAAGGGCGCACAATCCTTATTTTAATATTTTTTTATATATGTCAAAATCACAAATAATAATGATAATACCCTTTTTGAGTTCATAACACGTAGAGTCACTTGCTTTGAATCAAACGAGTCAGCTGATATAATACAGCTTACGGGAGAAAACAGTGTATTTTGTTTATCTCAAAAAGCTTGTAGTGGATCAGTATAGACCAAAAGTAGGATACAAAGTGGAAAAACGTCGACCACGTGATCAATTTTTGCCCAAATTTACTAAAAAACAAGACATCAATTTTTGTTGTTGTTGTTGCTCACCTAGGGCACCATGGCTTACTCCATAGATATCTACGCAACCTCCATTATTGTTTTAACTAAAACAAGGTAAATTTGTGAAGACAAGACAAATATAAATATATGCATATATAATTCAAAAGTGACACCTTGCGGGGAAAAAGTTTTTTGAGGACAAGGGAATTTCTCTTTGCTACAGACAGGTACCTGAGCCTTGTGTAAAAATTAGTGTTGAGGCTTGATCCAAATTATTATTCTAGGCCCATCTTTTGGTCGAGTTGATGATCAGAATTTAATCAATCTTAAACGACTTTTTTCAAGTTTTTACATTAAAACCATTAAACCAGGGATGCAAATGGAATTTTTAAACTGCTCCAGGGGGGGGGGGGGAGGGTCGTTAGATAGATATTGTAAATATTAGGACATTTTGGGATAACATATATTATATATATATCCCCACACTAACTGCACCCATGTGTTAAGTACAATAATATCTAGGGATGGACATTTTGTAGAGAGAGTAACAATTTCTATTTTATACTATTTTAAATTGATAATAGTATCCACCCAAGAGCAGTATTTATAATTAATATATTTTTAATTTCTCAAAATCATTTAAATGGCAGCTGATGCTAATAAGGGCTCAATGGTATTATAAATCTTGCTCCCACCTTCTCCTTGCACAAAATTCCTTCTCATAACTAATCAAACATTACACAGTCATGCAATTTGCTCATATTATGGAACACTTCCGACCGTCGTTGTCGAATCGATGACCAAAGTTTTAAATGAGACTGAACAAGAGCAAACTTTTCTGGATAACCAATCTAGAATCTAATTGTTTTATATGACTGTTCCAACGAAAATTTGTTGAAAAAACCGAATTTAGTTTGCCTTGATAGATCCAGGATTTCCAGTCCGAATCCCAACACTAGTAAAACTTTAGGTTTTTTACTAATGGGAATAGAAAAACTATAATTAATTAATATAAATAATGGCTTCTCTAGCTTTATTAGTAATTGAGAGTGAGAGACTAAAAGTGTTATATTTGATTGATTATTATGCAAGAAGAAAGTTGATAAAAAAAGAGAAGAATTTAACATTTTTTTGCTATACATCTTTTGGTAATATATTTGGTAAACATATCTAGAACGACAACTTCTCAGGTCTCGATATATTTAGAGTTAAAATCGAAAAAACATTACCATGAAACATTAAAAGAACTCTGTTTATTGTAATTGTAGGGATATGACGAAAATGAATACTCTGTAAGTTAAATGATTCCTAACGAACTTAAAAGGAAAATTTAATTTTGATAAATTGATTTTGAATACCAGCTAACCATAAGATAGCTCTTCCAACAATTGAAAACATTAAGATAATCAAAATGAAAACAGTTCAATAATATATAAACAGAGACAATCAAATTTTTATATCAAATGTAAATTACAATTTCTCCCCTATGGTGTCATGAATAATCATTACAAATATTTTAGTTAGATACATTACGAAACTAAAATATTTATTTTGATCAAAGCCAATACTAAGCTAGCTCGGTGTTGTTATGAAAAAAATATTTTTTCCTCATAAATGCATAACATTAACATAAAAATGTGCAATAAAACTGCGCAAATTTTGACTCAAAATTTACCCACAGAGTAGATGTAACAAATTTAAACAAGTAAGTATAACTTTTTTTTAAAAATGTACTCAAAATTGTAGAGTAGTTTTTTAAGAAAAACTATAAACGCCAATTTTGGTCCCATATTGGCCAACTTGAAGGCCCAAAACTATAAGAAGATGTCATTTGCCAGTTTGTACAACTCTTTTTTTTTTTTTTTGAAATATGAGATCTCAAAAGAGATTCAGAAAACTTTGGGCCTTATTACTTTAAATTTCAGACCTCTCAAGCCCTTTGAAAATATATAATTTTTGTTTGAAAAAAGGCAATTTATCAAACTTTGAATAGCGTGATAGGTCCTCAAATGACCCTTGAGTGCTAAACCTCTCCTATTTTCATCGCTTTATCAATAGTAAGCAGCAGAAAATCCTTTGTTACAAACAAGATAACGAAACAACCCCAAAAGTGGGACAACCTAATATAATATATGTATATATACATATAAATGAAACACGGAGTTTCTTCTTCAGTTATATAAACATCTTCTTCGCCAAAAATATGCAAAGTACTTAAATACAAACATACATACTTAATGCATTGTATTTAATTTTTAAATAGCAAAATGGAGTTTTCTTCTTTTTGCGAATATCTATCATATTGTATAATCGCTCTCTCATGCAGCTGAGTATTTATATATATATATAAGTATATAACTATTTACTTTGTACATTTGTATAAATATGTTTTTATTTAAAAAAAAAAAAAACTGCTTGTATATTTTATATATGTACATATATGCCTACTACTTAATATTATTCAAGCGTACAAAGATTTAATTCCTTTTATTATGATATGTAAAGCATTGTTTTTAAATCTTGTTTAAAAAAAAAAAAAAAAAAAATTAGCAAAATCCATCCCTACCTTAATTTTGACACTTTTTTCCTCCTTTGGAAAAAGAGAAGGATACAAAAATCCAAGTAGATAGGTATATGTGTATCTTATGCGGCTTTTTAATTAAATCCGATTGACAATTTGTTCATCAATCAATACTTGTATTAAAAGAATAAAATCCCTCTTACCTAAATATGAAAATGTGCTTTCATTTCTATTAAAAAAAGTTCTTTGTAAGTGTTTTACTTATTGTACATAGGTACATGGTGAGCACCTTTCTACCCTTGGTACTTTATATTTCTTTGTCATATGATTTGTACGTATGTAACCTTTAGTCATCATCATGACCTCAGCACATTTTCATTTTGCCTTTCTAAAGAAGGGAACGAAAAAGAAAGAAAGAAAAAAGAAAAGAAGTCATGAAAATGCCTTAAATATTTTTCAATAAGTCCTATGATGATAATTAATTATTAGAGTGGATAATATATATTCATACAAAACATTATTATTATTATTATTATTATTATTCATTTTACCGAACATTCTTCTTTATATTCTTTACCATTCATAAGGTTGATAGCGAGGGAAGAAAGGCTTTTTTTAACAAAAAAAAAAATGTATAAATTACTTTTGAACTTTGTATTTTTTTTTGTTTTTTTTTGTAGCTCACACTGAAGAAAGGTTTTTCTTGTTCATTTTTACCTTGAAATGTGACGACCTTCCATCAATTTTCTATTTCGTTATTTTTTATTTTTGTGACTTAGACAGACAGACAGAAAGAAAGAAAGAAAGAAAGAAAGAAAGAAAGAAGAAGAAGATGTTGGATACTCTTCAAATGCTTCTAAATATTACATATATATATATATATAAATATAACGTCATGTCATTAAGGGACATTGTCAATGGATTTTGAAGGAAATATTAAGGAGATACATACATATGTGACGTACATTTATGGTAAAAACCCTTGTACATAGATACAAAGAGCCCTTTGGGTGTAAAACAATTTGTCATATGTAGCTCTACTTATTGTAATAGTTTGTTATATACACACATGTAGTATTAAGTACTAGAACTACATACATATATAATATATAGTACATATATAACTACATATAGAGCTCTGCTTTCTCTTTTTGATCATTCCTCTTTTTTCTTCCCTCCCACCATTTTTGAGGGACCTGTACTCACTCTTATCTCGAAGCACACTCATATATATATGTACATATATACATACATACTTTTAAAAGCAGCAAAGGAAGAAATAAAAAAAGAGAGAATGAAGGAAAAGGACTTACACAAAAAATAAATAAATAAAAGACACATAAAATTAAAAAAAAAAAAAAAAGAGTGCATCCGAAAAAGAAAAAAAACCCAGACACACCCAGTAAATGTATACTTGTATGTATTTAAGTTTTAGCTGCTACACCATACATTCTTTTACAAAACGAGGGGGAACGTACGTTATGAAAGAGACTCCGTGACCCTCTCAACAATGATTTCCCTTTCCGAAAAATGGCTGCAAAAGGTCAACCATATCTACATAGGTATGTTGAAAAATAGAATTCTCTCTTGTTAAAGTCTGAAAATGAGGGTATTAACTATGTAAGTAGATAAATTTGGTGTATGAGGGGCAGTTGTAGTATTTTTTAGTGTCATACGTTCCTTTTGATGGAATAAAAGAGCTCAAAATGAACGTTGTTACGTCATAGATTTAAGTTTTAAAATACAAAGACAAAGACTCAATTACTCGACTCTATGGATGTTGATGGAACTCTACTGCCCCTAAATTCATTTGACGACTAAGAAGGAATAATTGTTTGACGAGTATAATTTTAATCTAAAGGCAATTTAACTCCCTCCTCTAGGTCACTGTTTTATTTACCGTCTCTTGAGCATGGTCGTCTTCAATTTCTTTAAAAGAATGATAGAAAGAAAGAGAAAATACGATATTCTTACATGAACACATGCTATAAAATTCTTTATACATACTAACATAATTATTATATCTGTTCGTAGAATTCTAGGGGCCCAAGATGTACACATTATATTATTATGTCAATCTTTGAGCGCGCTTTTTCTTTTCTTCCCCCCTTCCCCTTTTTCTTCTTCCTTTTCTAACAAATTTTGCATCGCTTTGCGTGCTTTCGGATAAAAATCCTTTTTCTTTTTTTTTTCTTTTTTTTTTTTACGAACTTTCCTCAGTTGGCTTTGAAAAGAGTTCATGAATCAACCTAGACAATAACAGTGAAATGAAGCTAACGATTTTTATACTCTCATTATATGGAACGATTTTATTGGCAGTGGGAAAGGATGTTCTTGGAACAGGGAACAACAAAGGGCAGACCACTTCCTCTCCCTCTTCATCCTCTTCAAATAAAGTCTCAGGTGTTCCAGGTAAAGAAATAAAGTCATTCAATTTATTTCAAATACCTACATACATATATTGTGAGGAATTTTAAACGAGGATAAAGCAAAAAATATGTTAGTCGATGTTTTAATTCCATTTGAAGGGATTTTTTTTATTATTACTATTGTTGTCTGTATTATTAGTAATTACTATTTAAAAATTAATGCTATAAATAGATGAAATTATGTCGTTTTTCAAATAATAATAATTATGGGGTTGAGCGTAGATCCATTCTCTCTCTCTCTCTCTCTCTTTCCCTCATACAATGTATGTTAATGAACGAGAAATGATTTTGTTTTAATGAAAAAAAGAAGCTATATATATTAGTTGAATGCCTTGTATGAACAGATAATCACATGACTCTAATACTCCTTTGTTTTTAAATCGTTATCTAAATTTAAAAAAAAAAAATCTCCTAATTGAATCCTTTTAAAAGCATCATGAAGGGATATTGTGCCTAATTCATACATATACAATGAGCTTTAAGCACTCATGTGCTTAAGAAAAGAGAAAGCATTCCTCAACACCTTTGTGTATTTATTAGATAATGATAGTAAATAGCTATTTAGTCAATTCCAAATTTGAATATTCTCAATTATTATTATCGATAAATATTTGGATACTCTCTCTCGTGTGTTTTTGTAATTCATTTCCTCATTTACTATTTATACGTAGAACTCACTAAAAAAATAAAAAAATAAAACACATTTGACAGTGATGGACAAAAAAGATGCTTTCTAGACAAGTTATTTTTATTTGATAAATTAAAGTCATATCCTTAGGACACCAACTAATAATGGTGTGGTGTAAAAATATATCATGCTTGAGTAGAAATCAACTTTTTATTTTTTTGACGAGACTCATTCATTTTTTTAAGGGCATATGTTACATGTAAATATGTACATACATACATATATTATATTTCAAAATGACGCTCATTCTTTTAATAAACCTACGTAAAATGCTCATTAGGGGCTATAAAACCCTTTAAAGTTTGTTTGTTATATTTATTATAATATTATATGTACATCAATAGATTCATATAAAATTAATTAAGTTGTAATGGAAAGCAGTTTAATATTTTTATTTCAAAAAAAAAAAAACATCAACTCAAAACATTTTATAAAAGTTTATATGAATATATGTACATACATACAATTATATGAATGGATATCAAAATATCTCAGTTTGAGAGTAATTATTTAACTGAACTAATATTCATTTTCTAATTGATATAAAAAAAATTTGTTGGAATTCAGAATATGGTCACTCAATGAGTCACAACTAATTTAGCACTGAAAAGTGGTTAGTCCTTCAAAGTAGAGAAGTACAACTCGTAGAAACTTGATAGAAAGTTGAAGTGTTTTTTATCTAGATAATCTGGTTTAGTTATCTACAAGTGATCTCTTTCTTGAGCTCGGTTTGTATCTTCCGAGAAGGGATTTTGATCACAACATCCCAATTTTCTAGTTTTTACTTCACCATTATGCCCAAAAGGCAAATGTTTAAGATTTCACCAAATTGCAGGGTTTTTTTTTATTTATTATTGTTCCCCTCAGAAGTAACAGTAAAAAAAATTACTCCAATTAAACAAAAGTTATAGTCTAAATAAATGAGAAAGAAAAGATTATTTATACAAAATGAATATATTATATGTAAATTCATATATAATAAAATAACATTCATTTAAATACAGAGTAATATGTAAATAAAATAATTTTTGTGGGGCAGTAGTCTCCTTTCTCCACTAACATATTTCCAAAAGTTCTTTAATAATATATAAATGGATATCAAATAAAGACTAATAGGAGGTCAATGAATTGATATACATATTCAACCTTTATGACCATATACCATAAATATAAAACAATTTAATCAAAGCTATTAACCATAAACAGTGCCATCGTAATTTGAGATATTTGAGATAGCAAGTGTTCTCTTTAAATTGATAAAGTTTATATATATCTATATATATACAAAATAGTCTCATTCATTTGTTATTTAAATAATAATAAACTACTTAATAAGGAGATGAAAATCAAATAACTTAAATAAACAACTAAATTTTCTGAGCTTTTGTCATAGAATGTGCACATACATAGACTCTCACTTCATTCAAAGTCAGTAGCCTTTCATTTGGCAGTCAATGCACTTTTGTATCTATACAGTCTACATGCACACACATGTATGTATATGTTATATGCATATTTTAATTTTAACTCATAATTTATTTTACTTGATATCGTTTTCCCCTAGTTTTTATTATTTTTTAAGGGCTGTCGTAAATTTTATGATTCGAGTGCAGTGACATGGAAATTATATATATATATATATATATATATATATATATATATTATGGTTTGCATTTAAAAGTACATAGACGAACAACACAACAGACTTTTCATGATTCCCTGTGGCTCTCTCATCACGGAATGTTTATATTATATTTAGGACTCATCATATCCCATTTGTGTTGTTTTTAATTACCAACGTGATCATTTTTCCTTTCTCTTGCATACTGTACCCATAAAAGAAGAAGGCGGTTGCAAGACAGCAGCAGCAGCAACAACAACAACAACTAATAATGATATTTAGCATGATAATAAATTATTATTTTTATTTAGAGTCTACCTTATTATTTTTTTTTTCTTTTCCTCCGTTCTTGTAAAAAGAAAAAGACAATGAACAAACTTTATCTGATGACAGTATTAAAGTAATACTATCTATCTGTCTACAACAACAGTACACAGTAGAACTACTCATCAACATGTTATGATGAATGTGGTCAAACTAATACCTTTCTAAAAATGAATACATCTATGTATGTGGCAGACTTTGGCCGGTAAAATCTGATGACGTCCAATATTTTGTAATCCCTCCGGTCACAGTGTGCGGTGAAAAAATCCCTCTAACAGAATTGAATAGCATTAAAATAAGCTATTGTCATTTCAGCCTTTTAACCCATTAGAAGGCAATAAGTTAATATATTAACCACCCTTCAAAAAACACTGACCCTGAGTGGGTTAAACTAGCTAAGATAGCTAGTGTAATTCCCATATCCAGTGTGCAAGCAGAAAAAGGGTTTGTCTCTACAGAATTGAATCAAAACAATGCAGGGCAGTCACCTAGGAGAGAACAAATTAACAAGATTGAGCACATTACAAGTTGAAGAGAAACACTCGCCACCTTTGATTTTGAATCAGCTGCTGCAGATTTCACTGTAGCAAAAATGTGTTGAAAGTAGGGTAAGATGATCAATAAAAAGCATTATACTGTACTTTGATATGCCTTGATATCATTCTTATATGGCTATTGTTATCATTTTAAGATTATATGTGGCCGAAATTTCAAACATTGGTCCGGTAAATTGAAAACCTGCTGGTCATATTGTTTGATGTCAATTTTTTGTAACGGCAACCCAAGTATGAGGCTATATGTTATTGTATTTTACATCAATATTACTGCCAGGGAAGTTGCAGTATATATTATGTTAGACACACTTCTATAGCAAGATGCTTAAATAGAATAAAATCAGGAGCAGCAGCAGTGTAAATATAAAAATATAAAGAACTCAATGAGGTGCATATTATTCCCTAGTGTAAAAAACTAAATCGTTTTTAACCAAAAAATGCTATTTTTATCCACAAGATGCTGATTTGATGTATAATATATGTGTAAAACACTCGAATTGGCTATTTTTGCGACCAAAATTGTATAGTATAAAGAAGCCTTTTTCCACTCTGCTAGCAGGGTTTAATAGTAGGAAAAATCTTGCTCTATTGTGACCGACTGAAATTCAGTGAGACTGATTTAGTTGGATGTAACATAAATATTTATGTGCTGGTATGAAAGCAGTAGAGACCTAACTGCAAAAATAAAAAGCACGTTTCTTCTTAAAAAGAAAAAACCACAACTGAAAGAAAGGATTTTTATATTTTTTTGAAGAGATTCGTAAATACATTTTTCATCATTTTGTTGACGAAAAATGAAATAAAATGAAGGAATGAAATGAAATGACAGAGAATAATCGTGCCTCTTATTAAAGTGAATTTATATACCTGTACTATGTATATGTTATTTTAAAAACATCTGAATTCACTTAATTTATGTCAGCTTTTATCATATTTATTTCTTATCCTTACTGCTTAGTATCTCATTAATTTCTCTTGATTCTGTCTGAACACATGTATACAATATATTATAATACATTTGTTTACAATTAATATAAATTATAGTCAAAACCTGGCAAAGAACTACATATTTTAACAAAATACCTAATTAAATATAATCTTTGATGTTTTTAACCTTCAACGACTTTTAATTCATTTGATTAATAAAAATAAATATAAAATAAAAGACATGAGATGTAAGATACTAGGAATTGAGAGAGAGAGAGAGAGAGAAAGAGATGGGTATTTTATTTATTTAATTAAGTTCGTTAAAAACAAACAAGGAAGTAAATGAACAAACATTTGAGGATAGAGACAGAATACTTGAGAAATTAGTATTCTCGCCAATCATGGGCCACAAATAACACAGGTCAACCAATTTGAACTTTCAAAAATCCTTAGGGGTATAAGTATAATAAAAGTTATTCAGTTTTGCACGTTGATTTCAAATCTGTAATTTTTTATTTCGAGAGTCCGACGGTTTTTGAGAAATTGGACCCTACTTTTTTAGCTTTTTTGGCCTATTTTACAACTTCAACTTCAATTTAAGCCTAGAAGGTTAGAAATTTTGAGCATTAAAAAATAATGATTTGCTAGTGCATTTAATGCAAACTCCATTTCTAGTCTTTATTTTACTCTAAAGGAACTCCTGGGGACGTAGGGGATGAGAGTAGGCCCAAAAATCGGCCAAATCCTTTGTAGTTAAATAACTCCTTGAATATTACATGAAAAGTATTAAAGAGGAATGCATTAAAGAGCCCAGACCTACAGCTTTCAAACGAGATGTTTAGTGCCCGATAAGACTCCTTAATTAAGAAGAAATCGTCCATCTAAATATGACAATTTTCATCCAATTTCGAGAAAAAATTCGCTAGAAATCATTGACTCTCGGTAGAGCTACTTAAGTAGTAGCGCACAGAAGGATTTCAGCTGATTTCTTAATCCTTCTTAGTACATAGCTGTGGATCCTTTGTCATAGGGTAGTATGTACGTTGTAATGTTGACGATCATCAAAGCTGTAAGGGTCTGGCCACAAGCGAGTAAAAAAAAGTATAAAGCCATAAATAACTAGGGTATTATTTGACTCATCCATCAAATAATTATATACTATGTATGTATATATTTGTATAAGAAATGCATTTTGTGAATTACATCGATGATTAATTCAAGATGAAGAAGGGGGAACTAATATTGCAAATATTTTTTGCACATCAATTAATATGTATTCTATGTTTGTAATAAAGAAACGTAAATAAATGTATATATTTTCATACATACATACATACATACGAACACATTTCACCAACTGTTTGCAGTTTCTTTTGTTCGTGTACCCTTGGAGACTAAATTTGTCTTGAATTGTGAGTGTGTGTATGTATGTATGTATGTATGTACATAGAAAGGAATAACCATTTTAATTAAAAAATAAAAGAAAAAAAATAATAATCCTAAATTTTATAGTTTTTTTTCCGCAAGGAATTGCAGTAAGAAAAAAAAAGGGAAAAAAATAAATGGATAAATTCCTTCCTCTCAAAAAGAAATAATGATAATAAATGAAAAGAATTTTCTTAAGAGGATACATGTAGGCACTGGAATTTTAATCGATGACGTTGTTAAAAAAAAAAAATCTTCATTATACAATATATGTACATATATTATTATTATTATTATTTTAAAATACCTTCCCTTCCAATGAAGGTAATAGTAGTAATAGAAGTAATAATAAAACCTTTTTTTTTTTTCTCATTTTCCTTTTGTTCAGATTGTCATTATCAACGAGGATCCTGGTCTGCCTGTGACTCCGTGTTGCAATTAAAAAATCGCACAGATACGTTGAAAATCACTCGCTCTCACTCCTTGGATTGTCAACCCACACGAATTGTCACGAAGCGATGCAATCGCCCTTCCAAAAAAGGTAAGTGGATTTTGTTTCGAAAAAAAAGAAAAAGAAAAAGACACTCATGACTTTAGAAAGCTTAAATGAATTGGAGCTGTAGCAAGTTAGTTTTCAAATATTGAAAAGGAGAAAATCCATCTCTTTTAATTTTTTTACATCATAAATACAACGGCCAAATTCTTATATCGCACGGTTTTTGCTAAAATGTCACTTTTAATCAAGAAACCACCAAGGATTGTTGTCTATCTTGAAATAAAGCAATCGGATAAATGTTACGGCTGTATATGGAGCGTATATGGCCCCTGAAAACGTGTTCATCTTTTTCATAGCCCCAGAGACTTATTTAGTTGTAGTTGGCTAAAATCAGTTCATCTATTTAAGAACACTTAAAAATCCCTTAAGTCATAATAACTTCATAGTCAGAAATACCAGATGTTCTTGATTGTGACCAGTATTTTTTGACTCCTATTTTTAAGTTGCATCAATTAATTATTGGAGTCATTATTTAATTAGTCGAAATAACCTATAAATACAAACAAGAATAGAGAATGTCTTGAAGAATATGAGTGGATTTCATTTTTGAAATACAGGGTTTTCAAAAAGTCGTCATCTATTTTTAAATTGTTATTACATCAAAAATATATTTCTGATGATAATGAAACTTGTACACAATGAACAGTATACATTAAAATTTTATTCAACTGAATGCACAACTTTTTGTGCATTTTCTGGATTTACTGATGAATTTGGTCTCCCTGATCGCACCTTGTCTTCAACAGAACCTGTCTCCAAAAACTTCTTGTACAAAAGGCGAATTGTTTGATCTGTAAGTTTATGTTTAAATCCCTCTTTTGCAAGCTGCCTTTTAACTGCTGTAACGGATTCGTACTTTGCCATAAGAATAACTATTCTAACACGTTCTTGTATTGTATACATTTTAAATGGTGCTGAAGATGAAAAGAAAATGGGATAACTAAAATGGAGGTAAAGATTAAAACAAGAAGAAATAATTAAAATGGAGCAGTAAAACAAAATTTTAATGTATACTGTTCATTGTGTACAAGTTTCATTATCATCAGAAATATATTTTTGATGTAATAACAATTTAAAAATAGATGACGACTTTTTGAAAACCCTGTATTTCAGATAAACTTGGTTTCTTGTTGACTTTACATATATATATTAATACATTAATCAGAGGATTAAATGTTATAGGTATATGCATATATGGTATATATATATATATATATATGCATGGAAAAAGATAAAATAAGCTACAAATACATATATGTAGATGAGTATATTCAATGTGGCCAAGGAAATATCCTTTTAGTATGTACATAATAATAATAATAACAACACAATAAGAAAATAATTGACTTGGAAGATAATTTGAGATTGTGAATAGAGGCTCTGCCAAGTTTCAATTGTATGAGATATACCAAATGGGGCTTTATGGTGGTGTCCTCATTCCTTTACTTTGGATTAAGGAATAAAAACTACAGAATATGTGATTTATTATGTTGTACGTAGGAAGGCCTTTATAATAACTACATAATATGAAAAGGTGGGCTTTGTATTATGTAACATCCAGGGTTTTTGCCATTCCTTTTTTTGCACAGAAGGAAACCTATCTGTTTTTGTTTTTTAATAAGTCTTTCATAACATGAATTGCAATTTTCTCATTCTTTCTTTTAGATTAATGATCATGAATTTTTGTTCTCTGTGCTTTAAACACTATTTTTCAACTCTCTATGTGTTGCAAATCAGAAATAATGTAAAAAATAAAAAAAAACAATTATTATAATATCATAATTGCAAAAAATACATAAAGAGAAAAATCACGGTGTTACTCCTAATCTCCTTGCTTTTTTCATCAGAGAAAAAAACTACAACTTTAGATTTAACAACTCCATGGATATCCGTTGTCATAAATTCATTACACGTCTTGGCTCAGTTAATAAGAACTTTTTTAATTTAGCTTATATAATATGTTAAGTTATATGTATTTATAAAAAATGTTCATATTTTAATATATTTTTCTATGTTTTTTGATGTAACATAGTATAAAATGAAAAAACCTTTATTCAAGTAACGTTACTTTTTAGACTTGAGCAACAGCTTTGTTAACGACGTTATTTTTTTTTTTTTTTTTTTTTTGGGGGGGGGGAATAACGAATAATTAATTATTACCTTTTGTAATAACTAAAACTGCATATACCTTGGTCGTCATATGTATATACAAATGGCCTATCCCCTCCTCAAGCAGTGAGTGATTTTTGCAAGTCGTTATTATTGCTTTTTACATAGTATCAGAAAAGGAAACATCGAAGAATAAGATAAGTATATTGCTCTTTAAAATATAGAACATATGTATGTATTAGAATATAATTTAGATTTAAAAGAAGTAATGCAAAGATTTCTAAATGCATTCGACACCATTTTTTTTTAAAGAACGATCCCATATCTTTAAATGTATTTATATATATATATATATATATATACATATACTTGTATAAGAAAGAAAAGTGATGAGAGATGTTAATGGGTGTGTGCTAGTCAATTACTAGACATAAAATGGCAACTTTTGGCATACCATTTAATAATAATAAAAAAAACTTGGTGAATAAATTGGTGGAACCATCAAAAGAGCCTCCAGTCACGTCGGATAATCTTACCCAAGTCCCTTAAGTTGATCATTTCTTGAAACTTTTGACTTCATGTGTGTCATTAAATTCGGCCTCCTAAGCCTTCAAGTCGCATTGTGGACTCAAAATTAGACTCCTTGGATGGCCAAAAATACATAACCTTCCTATCCAAGGTATCGTTTGTCCACCTTGCTCCCTAATCCTCCTGGTTGACCGTGTTGCACGGTCAATCAAAGGAATGAACAATGGGACTCACGCTATAGGCAGATATATAAATTTAGTTAACTTGTTTAGTTATAACCCCTTGCTCGACTCTTAACTTTCTAATATATCTGTGCTTTTTGACTTATTACTTATTATGATAAATCACCAAACTAAATTTAAATTAAATTCTTCCAAATGACTCCTTTTATATATATATATACCAAAGTTTGTAATTAATTTGATGGAAGTTAAAAAAGCAGAATATGATTAATAACTCATTCGCTAAATTGTTACCTCTATAAATAATAATTAAGTCGGGAAGGACGGAGGACAGTTGAATTTTTGTTTGGACTCAGATATTGGAGCCTGTTTGACAGTCACAAAATTGTTTTTTCTCTGATTTAAAGCAACTGACTCAGCGTATTAAGAATTCATAAGGCGAAGGGAAGCATAGCATGACAAAAGTATAGATACATTGCTACAAATTGTCTATGTCAAATTTTTCCATTTTCTTGTGAAAAGTCGAGGTTGTGAATATGAATTTGGGTATGTCGGTATGATATTTGTTTACTTACTTGCTTGTTTATTAAGACTTAGTATTTCGTGGCCATTTTGCGATAATAAAATGCTTTGATAATAATTTGAGTATGTTCCCTTCCAACAGTTCCACCCTCAACCATAGAAACAGGGTTATAAGTTATAATTCAATATCCTTAAAATACATGACTATACTATTTTTTTTGATAGTTTTCAGTCTTTTTTTAAGCTTCACTTCAGAGCATGTGCTCATGTGAAGAAGTCTCACAGTTCAAGGATTGCTTTGAAAAATTTTTGCCCTAATAAAGCTTAAATTGAGTATTATGATGACTCATCATCGATAAGGACTAACGATATGGGAACAAAAGCAACATTTGTATAATAAAATTAAATATTTATCCGCGCAATGAGTGTGTGTTGAATAGCCATATTAATTAAAAGTAAAAATAAATAATTTAAATTGTATAAATTACAGCAAAAACAATGACAAACTAATAAACTCTATTATTGTTATCACTAAAACTATTGCACCTTCAAAAAATCAATACTTTGACATCTCCCACTCAATTCTAAATCCAATATCTCAATGCAAAGCTGGCTAAAATGATTGAATTTTTAATTTATCATTTAATAATTATAATATATGATCAATTGTGATGTAGATTTAGTGGCCATAGTTTTTTTGATATTCGAGGACAACCAAATTTTTAAGATCATTTTGTGTTGTATCTGTTCCTTCTCTTCTTTATGAGTATGTATGTCAATAACATAAAAAAAATGGAATCTCTAATCCGGTGAAAAGAACCAATATTTGGAAAATGGCTTTTCAAAAAATGAAATAAGTTCATTCCTCACTTAGGTATTTTATTTTATTTTTCATCATAGAGAAAATAATTGTTATTTATGCCGATTGTCATAGCAAAATGTGAACTGACTTGAAATGAATTAAATTATAATAAATAAAAAAGGCATTACATGGTAGATTAAATTCTTGACAAGATTTAGGAATACTTCATTCAAATTTTATTTTTAATAATATATATATATTTAGAAGCAATTATTAAAAATGTTGAGATCTGTTTAATTTTTTTTTAAAATTATATTAGTTTTTCTCACTGTATGCTTTCCTTAGTATGAAATTTTATTTTTTAAACTTTCTGCACACGGCATTTCAGAGCTTCTCTTTAAAAAATTATAGTATAATAGTACCAGAGACAGTCACAACTTAGAAAAATATAGTTTGAGTTTCTTAGATCACTGCTCAAAAAGTATATGTGAGGTAGTGCTAAGAAAATGAATACCAAAGATAAATCAGCATTACGTTTTAAATAAAACAAAATCTATAAAAAACATAAACCGGACAAGTGTTTGAAATTCCTGTCAAATATTATTTGAATTTAATAAGCTTCAAATGATAATGAAATGATATGTAGGCTATATAAAGAATGATATCAAGGCATGTCAATGTACAGTAGTATAAAGTTTTGTATTGATCATTTTAGGCAACTTTCTACACCTTTTTGATGCAGTGAAATCTGCAGTAGCGGATTTAAAATCAACGATGGCGAGTGTTTCTCTGCAACTTGTTACTTATTTCTCTCTTAGGCGGCTGCACTGCACTGTTTTGATTCGGTTCTGCAGAGATAAACCTTTTTCTGCTGGCAATCTAGAGACGGGGATCACACTAGCTATTTTAGCCAATTCAACCCACTCAGGGTAGATTTTGCTGTAATCTTTGATGAAAACTTTGTAGGCTGTTGAGAAGTTCAAGCCTCCACAACCACAAAGTATGTACTGTCATTACAGCGATGCCATCTCTTTGCACAACTGCTTTATCAATGCTGAAGTCAACTCGCTGTCACTGCTGATTTCCTCGCGAAAATGACCAACGATGGTTTGAATGGCTGTTTCTGTATATTGTATACTCCCAAAGTGCTGTAGATTAGACTTCTTAATATACATTTTAGGATATCACATTTTTTTACTTACTACTCGTTCCATGTAGGTACCACGAGGACTTGAGAAAGACATCAAAGCAATAAAGTAGATCCAGTGAATCCTCTGGGAATCTGTCTTATAGAGCATCTATTAGATGTTGGATGAAGTGTGCTCTGGCTTTTTTGAACGTTTGATTGACTGGTCACCTTCATGCGTCACATTAACGTCGCTGTAAATTGTTTTATTCGAACTCTATCTGAAACAGCTCCTTTCCTGGACCTTTTGGGGTTACAAAATACCGGCCAAAGTCCGGTAAATTTTGGCTAACGCAAACACTGCTATGTATAGTCATTAATTTCTTATCTTCATATTATTCTTGCTTTCTACATGTTTCCAATCACAACAACTTTGGCATGAAATTAACAGAACCTCTTTTAATACTAATACTAAAATGAAATGAAGCCGAAAGAGTTTTCTAAATACATTAAATATGTTAGCATTCACTTACATTCTTTTTTTTTCTTTTTCTGAATAAATCATCATTCCCATATTATCAGAAAAGGGTAAATTTTGTATCATCCACCATCTTGTAACACTCAATTATTCCTGCGTAGGTACATCAAACATATCATTAAAGACACACAACATTTATCAAAAAAGTATAATAGCGTGTTATGTCGACTCGAGTAGATAAATTAGACAAGAGCATTTAGGTCAAGGTAAAAAATTAGGGACTTGCTACATAGTTGAATC
The DNA here is from genome assembly GCA_963680855.1 of Lepeophtheirus nordmannii. Classification (NCBI taxonomy): domain Eukaryota; kingdom Metazoa; phylum Arthropoda; class Copepoda; order Siphonostomatoida; family Caligidae; genus Lepeophtheirus; species Lepeophtheirus nordmannii. The sequence goes on from OY804519.1 coordinate 26,155,391, forward strand.
GAATCAAATACTCACATGGAGTCTTCATTTCTTTTTTAATGGGAAATAATATCTCTTCATGTATTTACATAAGGCTTATAAATATCTTCCTTTAAATATACTTATAGGTTACACATGGATATGTCTTAAGAGACACTCTTTCAAATGCATTTTTGTTGTTGGGATAGTTTACTCACATTATGAACAAAATAATCATTTATCATCAAGGACTGTATCTATATGTCCTATACTTTTATAGCAAGACAATCCTTTGAGATAAATAATAATAAATTTCCTTTTTATTTAAAAAATAAGACTTATTTAAAAAAAGTTTCATTAAGAAAATATGGGTGCTTCATTACGGTACAGAGTTAAGCATTTAACTGCTAGTGAACTAAAAGTTGGAATCAATAAATATATGTATACATATATTTATACGCCTAGTTACATACAGGGCTTTAAAGATAAATTGGGAATTTTTCAAATGGCTATATCTCGTCTTCCACATTAAATTTTACACTAAAATTTGCTGAATTCTTTCTTATATGTTATATGAAATTTTGTTTAAAGTTTTCCGTCAGTAAATAATAATGGAGCAAGAGAAAAGGTTGTTCTATCTTGTGTGCCAGAAGAACTGTGAAAGAGGTCATAGAGGCCACGAAGCTCCCCTAGTCGACGGTCTACAGGGAAATTCAAAATTCAAGAGTCATTACTTTTGATCCGACTGAAGTCTCACTAGTTTTGAAGTCCAAGAATCCAGCCGGAGTCATGGTTTTACGAGCTGTTGACAAATGATGGTTCCACCATGCCACTACATTTCATCGAGGCTGGGCTTAAGTTTGGCTTGAACAACATGGTACAGGACTCTGCCTCTTGTCATGCAACTCAGTCATTCCTATCTGAGAGGGTTCCGTTTTTCGTAAAGACTAGAATCTGGCCTAGCAATAATCCAAATTAGAGCCTTCTCGATTATTACCTGGTGGGTGTCCTTGAATAGATCCCTAAAGCTCAGTATCAACAAGAACTGTACGAGGATCAAGACTGAAGTATGATTCAGGCTAAGGATCACAAAGGTTGACGAAGCTGAAGGCGGTCCATCGAATGAATTAAGGCACAAGATCACTTGCACCTACTTTACAAATTGCCATTCGATTTAATCAATAAATTCAATGTGGGAATCAAGATATAGCCATTTGAGGAAAAAAAAATTATCAATTTATCGCCAACGCTCTGTACAATGCGCCTAATATGTATATGCACGAACCTTGCAAGGTAAGTTAAGATTTGAATTCTAAATGTATTTTTAAGGATTCAAATTATATGTATGTATGTAAATAAGGATGGGAAAAGAAATCTCACAAGGATAACAAAGAAAAATAAATAATGATAATTTAAATCCTATTTATAAATATATGTAATATTAATAATCATATTTATATAATATGTACAAAAATATGATTTTATTCCCTCTTCATATTTTATTTAAATTTGAGTGGTGGATTAGGGATGTGCTCATGTTTGTAAACTTTTCAATATACTATATACATAATTGTGTATATATATATTTTCACAGTGGTAAAAATTGGGATATAGGTTTGATTTGATGTCCTCAAACCATTTTCATATTTCCTATAGTCTAAATTTTAAATTTTTATATTTTTTAATGTACGGTTATAGAGAAAATCAGTGTTTTATTGTGATCCATCGTGTATTTGTGCTAACATTAACTAAAAGTTCAAGGTTTGAAATAGATCCTTTACACTTTATTATATTTTAACAGTATGACACTTATACATTTCAGCTATTTATTTATTAAAATTTATTGAAAAATATTCTAAATTAAAAAGTGGACAGTTAATTTTGTGACTTCCCCCGAGGGAAAATTGAAAAATATATATATGTAGTCAAGGAAGTATATTTTTTATATAAAACCAATAAAAGAATTCAAATTATTTACTTTTATACCAAAATATAATAAAGTAGTATCTACAAAAAGCGTTTTATAAGCTATCCGTAAAAACAAATATATGTAATCATCGTTAAAAATGGAAATAATTAACCTGGAATAATGTGCATACTTATTTGCCAATTTCCTTTAAAAATTGATGTTTTTAGGCTTATAATGCATTATTCAACAATTGATAACAAATGTTATGGATATTTAACACATATCCAATTAAATAATCTTTATTTATATTTTATCGAGAAACCCAAGGTATTACTGTTTTTATAAAAGGAAGATCCCTTATTATTTTTCTTGATATATCAAGAGAGTTTTTGATTATTTCTACTCTACAATATTGAGACTATAGATATATGTCTAAAATATTAGAGTAGATAAAGTCTAAATTTAATTATTTTTAATATGACGAAAAAAAAAGAAGTCTTATTTTTCAATTCTTTTGATTAAGAAAATTATTCTACAAAGAGTTGAAGCATGTTATATTAATGAAAGTAAAAATTATCTAATTTGGATGCTTTCTTTTCTTCTTTTTTTCAGAAAAAAAGAAGAAAAAAACTCAATTATGTCGAAGCTCTATTAAAATATAATCTCACTCAATATATTTCATTATATATATATATATATATACATATATATATGTTCTTCATTACTTTTTTCTTGGAACAAGTATTATATTATGCCATTATTAACCTTTTTTGTTGTTACTCCTCCAACATCGTGGGTATCATTTGTTTTTAAGTAGTAGCCTTCCTTCATTAATACTTAAGTCTCGGACTTTCTTTCAAATCATTTTTGTTCATGCGCCTGTGTATAGGATTTTTTGGGTGGGAATTTATAAATGAAAGTGAAAAGGAAATAATACAAAAAATAGTCAAAAGATGATGCTATAACCCTACACACACACATATATATATATATATATATATATACCAAGTAGCCCATGGCTTTCTAAAAACAAAAAACAAAAGAATTAAAAGAGAATTTATCATATATTATTCATTTAATACAAAAGTTGAACAAAGAAACTTTTCCATAACATTTTACTCCTTTTTAATATATATATATATATATACGTATTAAACTTTGAGGCTTTTTTATTATTATTATTATTATTTACTGTTGATAATTCTGTAGTATAACCATATACTTTTCAAATCAAGCTGTCTCTTTTTTTTTCTTCTTTTTTTTCAAGTGGTGGGAAATAAATTTAAGTATGTACATATTCAAAATATGTACTCGTATATTCAATTTCTTTTCAAAAAAAAAAATAATTATGGGAAGCTCTATATGTACAAAAATCAATTCTATTTTTATATTCATTTAAAAGGAAAACATATTTTCATATATATATATATATATATGTACATACAATTGTAACAAAATAACTACAAAATATACTCGAGATAATATTTATTGAAGAGGCTGAAGACGTGATGAAAGAGAATTTCATATTTTACGTAATAGAACGTAAAATATTTATTTATTTACATATATATATTTATATGTTCAAATGGTATAAAGAAAGGGAAAAAGCTGTACATTTAGATAGACATATATTTGTATATATATAAATATATACAAACATATTTTTATGTGGGTTTTCTAGTTGTGAACAGAGCACAAACCACATCATAAAAGCAAAGATTTTTTAATTCCTTTTGTTTACGTATTTTTACTCCTTAAAGAATCACAGGAAAAAGAGGGAGGAAAGTTGAATATATTTTTATAATAATATGATATAATTTTTATACTAAGAAGAAGAAGAAGAAGAAGGATTCCATCTCTACCTCCTTATCCCTTCATTAAATGAATTTCCTTCTGACAAACTTCTTTCTTCTTCTTCTTCTTCTTTTATCCACTTTATGACTCCTTAGTTTTGTTCATAAGGATATACAAAGTGTGAAAATCATAGTTATTTATTTCCTACCTATCATGGAGAATGGGGATCAGAAGCAAGAAGCAGGAAATTAAACAATTCCTTTTTATAAACTCTCTATATGTATAAATATCTGAAGAGCAATTTTTGATAGCTAAAGGATCTTTTCATTTGTGTCGTTCCGCGTAGGTTTTGTGTAGTTGTGTAAAGGCATGAAGAAACAGTTCTTGAGAAGCAGAAGAAGAAAAAAAAAAAGAAGTTTTTATACAACTTTTCTATGTTTATTTTATTTATTTATTTTTTCTTCCTTGGATCTAAATATATAATTAATGTTTTTTTTAAAAAAAAAAAGAAAAAAAAAAATTGAAAGTTGGTACCTAGTACCTAAATAGTTTAAATCAACTTTCTCATTTAATCTACTTCTGTTTTTGTTTTAAACATTCTTATTTTTAAAATAAATATTTGTTGGGTGTTTATGAATGAATTCAAAAGCAGTAGGTGCCCAGAGTACGAGGCGTTGGTTAGTTAGATTCAAAGACATAAAACAAAGTAAGGGAAATATTTTATTAGCTATGAAGTGCCTTTTTCTCCTGCAAGGTGTCGCTTTTGAAGCGTATATATGTACATTTATACATATATTCTCTTCCCACTGCAGAACTATCTTTGCTTTAATTGAATTAAATAGGTGACTTAAAGGAGGTTGCTTAGTTTGTGATGAAATAATTGATATTATCCCCCTAGTGGAGGAATAATAAGAAGCCGTTTCGCAGCCAATTAAAATTACCACAAAAGTTTATTACATAGTCATCGTTTGTTCACTTTATTTTAATTCTTTCAGCTTGTACTAAAGTGCTCTTTTTGCATGATGACGAAGGATTTTTTGTGTATTTAATTGCACTCCTCACTTCAAAAAGACCTCATAACTAAAGTAGGGAAAACCGTGTTGTTGGTAAAATACCTATAACTACCCTCTAATGCTAGTCAATGTATTTTTAAGAGGCAATACGCACTCAAACACTTTTGGTTTATGTGGTTAAGGGTTTATTGTGTGCTTGTACCACATCATTGCTATGTCATTTCTATTGCACTTATTAATTTATTTCCTTTCTTTATTACTCAAGAACTCACCATCCGTTTTTAAATTTTGAATTGACTTAATAAAAATTTTGCAACTGTTTTTTGTAAACTTCAAAAACAAACACCCATTGGCACATGTGCATTGTATGGAGGAGGAGAATCGAATGAATTCAGATGATTAAATAAAGATTTATTCATTCCTGATATTTAAGTGTGTACTTTTGAAAGGTATGGGTATGTGGTTAAGGAGCTCACTAAATTAAACACCCATTATCAATGCCTAGAATGCGAAACACCTACATCACCTCTCTTCTTTAAAGCCCTTTTCTTTTCTATGGTTGTCGTTGTCCTCCTCGTCTATGATTATATCCTTCAAAGAGAGAAGGAGATTATTATGTATAATATTTGGTTCTTCTACTACATACTGAGGCAGAACTTCTAAGAGAGATAATAATGATAGAAAAAGTAATATCTGAACCATTCTTTTATCATCCACAAATTATATATGTGTATATGTATGTAGTATGTACAATACTCCATTCAAGGTAAAATATTAAAAAAAAAAAAAAAACACAGAGCACAAAGGAGACATTTTAATCTGTTCAACAAAAGTAAAACCACAGTTTTCACATGACAAGAATAGTAATTATGTTTGTACATATGATCATTTATTTTCTCCAGAAAGAGATCATTATAATTTTTGTGTGACTGTTGTTTCATATTTTTTAAGGGGTTTATTTGTTTTTTACAAACTTGAGGAGGTTGTTACAGTACATTATTTCTGGATCTTGGAACTGGAAGAATATTTTGATATGTATTACCTCTCTGAATCCAATCATATTAAATTATGCTACTCCAAGTTTGACACAAGCTATTGCACGTATTAGAAATTACTCGACATAAACTTCAAAAATATGTTTTGAGGATTTTTTTTGGGTATAGTAGATATAGTCTAAGCACTATCAAAGTATGACGTCATCAGTTTTTTAATTTATTTTTAGCACCCTTTTTCTTACACAAACCCTATTAGAAATAATTTAAACGTTACGGTCTATATGTACATTGGTATAGAACAATGTTTTTCAACTGATTGGTTGTGAGAATGTCGTAGAAGGGCCATGAAAAGGTCAGAATATTAGCGGCAATAAAACTTTTAAAACAATATTTTTCCATTATTTAACAAACAATAATTTAGAGCCAGGCAACACACCTAATTTTTTTTTAAAAAGACATTCGAAATACTTTACTTTTGCTTGGCTTTGAGGCCAATAAAATAGGTCATAATTATGTGGAAAACCCCTTGGTATAGTTGAGGACAACTTGAAACGAGGCAGTGTCCAGGAATTTTAGGGACTAGCTCAGATATATAATAAACATAACCATATTCTAAAATTCTTGGTGATTTTTTTTTTAATATAAATGACAATTTTTTTTTTTTTTAGAAAGTGTTTGATAATTGTTTTTACAATAATATATAATGAATATTAAAAAATGTATTAATTATAATTAATAAATTTTTTATATTCATTATATATTATTGTAAAAATGAGCTGATATTTTATTGGTATTTCGATATATGTACATATTTATGAAGTTATATTTTTAAGTATGAGAAAGTTATGAAATACTTCTAAAAATACATTTAGCTTAAATTAAAATTGAAATTTCTTATGACTTGAGCTCTTAGACTTACTTAAAATAATATCATTAGCACATTCTACATACCATGTATTTTGAAATTAACAATTAATTTGACTTTACTAGGATGGTATCAGATCTTAATATAGGACTTCAAATCAGGCTCGTTCCCTCTGATTTATCAATTTTAAAATTATTTTCACTTAGATACAGTAATTGTTAGCAGTAATTGTTGTATGTTCCTAGCAGGAAAGACAAATAATTTACCATTACTCTTAATTATAGTACAAATGATTTTTTATACACATTGGATGTTTGTATCAGATTTGGAGAGAAACAGTCTCGACAGTTGAATGAAAATATGGGAGTAAAGAGCCTTATTTTTGTATAAGACATAAGTGTGTATTGATCTAGGAAGAAAGACAGCTATTCATTTTAAATATCAGTAGTTGCAAGCAGTGGTCATATGAAAAAGAGATTTTGAGTATCAACAAAATAAAGCGTCATTTTCAAAAATGGGATGACAAGGTAGTCCGACTGTTGAACACAAGCACAGAGAAAAACTAATTAAAAAAATATAAAAGTTAACGGCTCACTAAACCACATTGATGTCCAAACATAATTTTCTAAATGTACAAATCAACCTTTATATTATTGTCTTCTAAAAATTATATCGGTATCTGAACAGTAGATCCAGAAAAATGAAATAAGCAGCATGGATTTGGCAACGTAATTCTATGAATTATAACCCTGACGATTATTCATAACCTTATCAGCTGTAGTTTGTATTTCTAGTTGATAGTTGAGATAGAGCGAGGATGACGTCATTAATTAGAATTGAATTGAGTTCGATTTGAACAATCTTTTTAAAATATAACACAGGAGTTGAAGGAACGGAAATTAGGCATTTTAGGACTTTACTACCCCAGCCTTCCCTTCGATGGATGACAAATCAATTAGCCTTTGTTACATTAGTAAAGATTATAACATGTAACATAGAAAACTCATTTATTTTAGTTGTAGAAAATATTTCTTTTGATTCGTTTTTGGCCTATCTATGCTTTTGCCTGTGGGTTATTAAAATATGGAAATATATATATATATATGTATATATACAATTATTATGTCTAGGTACATATGATTACAAAAACGATATTAAATATTAGAATGAATATAAATGAAATTATAATTAATATTAGAAAGGAGACAAATTTGTCTTTATGGAAATAACGACACTAATCCTTTTGCCATCATAAAATCTCTTTGTCTCAAAAAATCAAACCCACCTTCATATGTCTTTCTTTAAATTGCCCATAATTAAAAAAAAATGAATGTATTATTTTAGGGAAATGTATCTATGAAAAGGCCAAAAATGTGGCATGGACATCCTGCTTAGAATCCCACGACAATGTAATGAGAAAAAATCTTCAGCTCATCAAAACAAAGGGTAAAAACATGGCTTGTCCACCAGTCAAAACCATGACAAAAACTTGTAAATTTGATCGTAAAGCCAAGAAGACATCATCTAAAGGAGGTAAGTTAGTCTTATGCATATTTTATCCTTAAAATTTCCTGTACATATCTACAATGTAACAGAACCTTGTATGTATGTAGTTCCTTACCTTACCACATCTATATATATATATATATATATATATACGTATGTACAATCTAAAATTGAAATAAAGGATTAAAAAGTTTTAATAGTAGAGAATATATACGGGAGGTCGAAGTACATTATATTAAAAGATCGAATGGGAACTGGATAGGAGGAAAATATCAAATCATGTAGGCATTAGAAGAAGAAAAAAAGTTGAAATGATTCATTTTAAAAGAGTACAAATTAATTATTTTTTTTCTCTCTCTCTGATAAGCTAGACATATCAATGTCCTTGGCATTGAAGAATGAAGAAAAAGCAACTTTCTTTCTTTTTAGATTCCCTATCAACCACTATCAATGTCATATTCAAAATTCAAAATTTAAATAACTATACATTAATTATTATTTATGAAAAGGGATATCCTTTAAAACTAAAGACTATTGAGTTAATGAAAAGCCCGATAGTCACATTATCACATCCTAAATGATTTTTTGAGGACCACTAGGTTACTACACTGTCAATTATCTGATCAATCATTGCGATGGAAGTCCTTCTCTGATATCCTGATTATATTAGCATAATAAGATATTTCAATCAAGGAAGAGTAACCTGACCTCAAAATACTCCATAATCAGGTTGAAAAAATACATTTATTTATTTTAAAATCCTTGGAGCGAATTTTCCTTCTACAGCGAGGTGTCCTAGGGTGAATTTCCCTAGAACCATTCATAACAATAAAAAAAAGTAGTAAAACTCTTGCTGAGAGTCTTCCAAATAGTCTTTCATTACAATATATTTTTATATCCATGGGATTTTATAGCCTGGTAAAAGGCCGAAACGAGAAGGAAAAATATCACAATTTAATTTTCTTGAGGATGAATAAGCATAGTCATATAATAGCATGGCTATTAATATTCAATACTTTTTTAACGTAAATAAAAATACCTTAGAAAGGCATTGTGTTTTTTTTTAAATATGAGACATAGGTAATGCATATTATCTATATACTTACATTGGTACATGTGAATGCAATCAAACTTCTAATCAATTACGCAGGTCAACAAATTTGAATTTTCAAAAATTATAAGGGGTATAAGTGTCATAAAAGTTAATTAGTTTCGCACGTTGATTTCAAATCCGACCCTACTTTTTAGAGCTTTTTTGGCCCATTTTCCAACTTCAACTTCAATTTAAGCCTAGAAGGATGCTCTTTTAACGCATTAAAAAATTCTGATTTGCCAGTGTATTTAATGCAAGTTCCATTTTGAGTCTTTGTTTTGACCTAAAGGGACTCCTGGGGGCATAGGCAGCCGGAGCAGGCCCAAAAGTTGGTTAAATCCTTTGTACTTAAATAACTCCCCGAAAATATTACATGAAATTGATTCATAAGGAATGCATTAAAGATCCCAGACCCACAGCTTTCAAACGAGATGTTTAGCGCCTGATAAGACTCCTTAATTAAGAAGAAATCGTCCATCAAAATGTGTAAATTTTGATCCAATTTCGATTAAAAATTTACTAGAAATCAAAGTCTCACAGTAGAGCTACTTAAGCAATTGGGTGGTGAAGAATTTCATCTGGTTTCTTAATGAGTATCCTTCTAGGCTTAAGCCGTAAAAAAATACAGAAATTGGAATCAGCTTGCAAAACTGAATAACTTTTATTAGTCTTATACTTCTTAGGATTTTTGACTGTTGACCAGTAATAATTGAGTAAAAATTAATTATTACCTATCTTAATGAAACAAATACTTATCTTCTTGGGCGCATGACTCGTCTTGAAGCTCATGCCTCATCCAAGTATTTTTTTTTCTATTCTTAAATTACATATTTATAAGGAACATGAGGTCCCCTTTAAAAAAAACTCCTCAAGAAGACATCAAAAATGCATTTTGTATAATATATGGATATATGTGTTTTTATCTCCTCATTAATTATAATTAATATAAAAAATTATATAAATATACAAGGACTCACATTCAAGAGAATTGTAGATCAAAATATCACATATGTACGTAGGTAGGTAGATAGATACATATTATGAAGTGCATCATTCATACTTACAATGTAAATGGTGAATTCGGAATACACGTACAATTATATCAGTTTCATTTATCAGGTTCCCTAAGATTTTGGAACTTAGCGACCGTGTTCAGTTTGATATTCGAGCACAAAGAAGCTTCCTTCCTTTTTTTATTCCTAAAATGTCAATCAGACCCATCTAGATTAATGAAGGGGCAATCCCATTCTTGTACTCTGATATGAGTACGTATGTGTCAAGTCAACAAGAAAGCAAGTTTGTTTACAAGTATTGAAAAGGAGAAAATCCATCACTTTTAATTTTTTTACTTAGGGCCAAATATTTCGGAGTCATTTATAGACCTATACCACACGGTATTTGCTAAAATGTCACTTTTAATAGAGAACCAACCAAAGAAAATTGTCCATCATCCAATAGACTAATCGGATAAATGACACGACTGCACTTGGAGCCGATATGATCCCTGAAAGAAATTCTATCTTTTCATAGCCCTAAAGATTTATTTAGTTGTAGTTGGCTAAAACCAGTTTATCTGTTTAAGAACTATTAATAATAATCAACTTACTTATCTGTCATGCTCAATATGAGCTACATAGTCAGAAACACAAGATGTTTCATATTCTTGATTGTGGCCGGTATTTTTTGACTCCTATAATATAGTTGCAATTATTATTGGAGTCATTATTTAATTAATCGAAATAATCTATTAATACAAACGAAAGAGAATGTCTTCAAGAATATGATGGCAGTTCACACTCATTTTTGAAATAACTCAAATATACTTGGTTTCTTGTTGACTTGATACATATTGGTAGTCAAGGGCGTGAGAGCTGAATTTCTAATTTTATTTTTTACTGTCTTCAGCCATAAATAACTATAACAATTATCTATGGCTATAAGCTTGTAAATCAGCGCTTTTTTGTGACTATGAACGCTTTGTTTGTTTGTACATACCCCATTAATTTTAAAGAAATAAATAAACATTCAGTTAGATTTTGTTTACAAGATTTCTCATGATGAAAGTTGCTCATACTTCAAGGTATGATAAATATGTCGTGCTCAACTTTATTATTCCTTTTTTATTTGTGTAATAGGGACTGCCAAGAGGCCTCATTGTCGGTTGGACATTTCAGAAGACTCCAAAGATATCGGAGCAATTGAAGTTGAACTTCGAATGGACGTTGTTCCCCTTACAGCAGAGAACTTTCGCGCCCTTTGCACCGGAGAAAAGGGATTTGGTTATGCTGGATCCACATTTCATCGTGTTATACCTCAATTTATGATCCAAGGAGGAGATTTCTCGAATCACGACGGAACTGGAGGACGAAGGTAAGGAAGGGGATTAAGGCATATGTACGTATATAGCTTTAAAAAGAGAAAAAAAAAGAGAGAGAGAGAGTAAAAAGAGACAAAAGTAATCCTTTAATCCACTTAGATCAGGGTTTATGTACATATGTATGTATATTATATAAGTATTTTCTGTATGTTAAAACAGAGAATTGTAATATATATATATATATATATATATAAATTATTACTTTTCCCTTTGACACCCAAAGAAAGGGGAGTTTAAGAAATTAAAAAAAGATATATTGCAGAGGAAATACATATATGAGAAACATTATTATTAATAATAATAATATATTCATTTCCGTAAGACACAGGCTTCATTTTGTTTATTATTATTTCTTTCCATACCAAAAGTCCAAATGAACAAACATAACATATCTACATACATATGTAGATCTTCATCGCACAAATTCAGACAAAAAAATAACTTTTTGCCTTCTCTTTTTTTATGTAAAATCTTTTCTGCTTCAACCATTGTCATAGATAAATAAACACTTTCCACTTGAGCTCCTTATCGTATCCAAAGTTACACATACATATATATTTATAAAATTATAATAACATTAAAAGTATCTAGAAATAATATGAAGACTGCAAAAAAGCTCTTAAAGGTTACTGATTTGACTCTAAAGAGTCTTTGTTAGAATATAAGTATATGAGCAAAGTTTTTTTTTGTTTTGTTTTGTTATTGAAAGAATAAATGAAAAGATATTGAAGGTTCAAATGGGTAGAATGCTCTCAACACTGTTACTACTACAAAAACTAAAATATCTCAATATTGAAAAAGATAAAAGTTGTTGCTAGATAATAATTGAATTATCAATTTTATAAATTTTATAAATTTTATATATCTACATGTAGGTATTACATGTAAAATAAAGTAATAATAAAATAAAAAAACTATAAGCATAAAAGGATTAAAATTAATGTAAGAGCCTATGAGACAACAAAATACAAATTTTAATAGTAAAAAAAAAAAAAATTATATCTAGAAGAAGGAATAAAGCGTTTATATTAACAAAGGGATTACGTTTTAAATTGAAGCGAGGTACGCCATGTTGGAAGCATATAGCTAGGTACAGAACTAGTTGACAGATATATATTTATTGAATAAAATGGACACATTTTATACAAAAAAAAAAAAAAATCTGAAGTAAAATTGGTTATAAAAATAAATTGTCACAATAAGCTTTTTTGTCCACTCGCAACCTCGACTCAGAAAAGGGAAGGAAAAATTTGAAAAAACAACAACTGGTAGCTACCCTTCTGTATTTTCCTTTTTGCCAACTCTTTAATATTGGGCAGAGTTATTATTTAGAGATATACTCTATACATTTATAAATTCTACCAATACACAAATCAATAATTAGTACTTGTTAATTATACAAAAATTCAAAAAAGGGCGCGCAATTCTTGATTTAATATATTTTTTATTCATCAAAATCATAAATAATAATAATAATACCCTTTTTGATTTCATAGCACGTAGTGTCAGCTTCATTAAATGAGAATAGTCAACTGATAAAAAATAGATAAAGGGAGATTACAATGTATTTTGGTTTATCCCAAAAAGCTCATCGTGTTGATGTAGGAGTGTGTTTTTCTTAGATAACAGTATTTATCTTACCAGCTTTTTACTTGACTCACGCAACCGCATTCTTTTCAGGCTTGTGATGAGAAACTCGTAAAAGGAAATCACTTTTTATTTGCTATATTAATTTGTATTAAGTACAATTTGATGGCAAGAACAACAGGGACATTTGAATAAAAAAATTTATTGCATAATCAAGGTACTCCATGTTTGAGCATAGAGTTGATATATATATTTTAAAAAATCTAAAGGAAACTTTCATTGACTGGCTTTTTTATCAAGTACAGCCTTTTATGTCTACGAGAAACATTGATACTTGAATAGCATAAAATTGATAGGTACTAAAAATCCCTATTAAATACCTAGATTTTGGCAAATAATTTAATTCTAGATGGATTAGTAAGCAGGATTGTTGGATAATAATTAATTATCAGAAAAATATCTGACCCTGACTAAAGTAATAGTTAATCTATTGACTACGCCTATTCGTATAATGATGTAAGAACATATGCATTATAATAGGCCTGAAATATAATAAAGAGAGAGATTTTTGATTGACTGTAAAGGTTAAAGTCTTCCTGTTTGTCACTCTCATTATGATAGCTATATATTTTTTTTTCATATGATCAAAGATACAAAGATTTGTTTTTTCATAAATTTGGGGTTATTTATGCTGTTTCCTAGAAAGTTGATTTGTACAATGATGACGTCAATTGAAAAGGCTCTCTTCAAATAAAAATTAAAAATATATTCTTCAAATTTATATAGATTAATATCTACAATTTAAACTTTTAATAAATATGAAGGGATTTATATATATATATATTTTTTTTTTGAAAGGACGACTATAAATACAATTTCTGTAAATTAATTTAATTATTATTTAATTATATTATTATACTCAATAAAAAAGTTCTTTTGGAACAAAAATTTGCCCTTAAAACTCTGATGAGACATTCTCATAACCATCCATAAGCTATGTTTAGCTCAAGATCTTATATCATTTGATATATATGTTATTTTCTGATTGGTCCTTCATCTTTGCAAAATATTTCCAGAGCTTAAGCGCTTGCAACTATTTTTTTTTTTAAAGTTTGAATTATGTCCAATTCTTTTGTTTTCGTTTCTTTCTGCAAAGGAAAATGAAAGAAACATCCTACAAATCCTTCAATTACTTTCTGTACAGCCCAGCTACAAATAACTTGAACAAAAAGTAATACATTATTAATAACTAAGCCAAAAATGTATGGCCGTAGCTCCAGAGCAAATGGAATGAGTTACTTGTAAAAGTAACGAATAATTTACTTAATTGAAAACAAAGTAAAACAGAAAAAAAATAGATTTGAACCCGGACCTTTCTATTATAATTTCATTTATATTAAATTAAATGTTTTATTATTCGCAGAGCAAAGTAACTTAATGAATTTATTATATAATATATGTACAATAATAGTAAAGAAATTGAATTTGTACACTAAATGTATGACAATTTACGACTCAGAGTTAATATATTCTTCATTTTACTACATAATAACCGAGAAATTGATAATATATTTATATAAGTTTTTAGAAGTTATTTGCACAACGGCGTTATAGGCATGAAAAAGTTAAAAGTAGTTAAGCAAATTACTCTGTTATTTAAAAAAGTAACGGCGTTACATGTTTGATTGCGGCCCTTTGATTGAGAACCTTCGCGACGAGCTTTTTTGGTCACTTGCAACCTCGACTCTCAAAAGGGAAAAGAAGTATTTGGAAAAACAACTGGTAGCTGCTACCCTTCTGCATTTTCCTTGTTGCCAACTTTGTAATATTAATTAGATATACTATTCATTGATGAATTCTACCAATATACAAATCCATCTTAATACTTGTTTATTATTCACAAATTCAAAAAAAGGGCGCGTGATTCTTGATTTAATATATTCTTTATATATCAGAATCATAAATAATATACTAATACCCTTTTTGAGTTCATAACACGTAGTGCCAGCTTCATTAAATGAGAATAGTCAACTGATGAAAAGCAGCGGAAGGGAGAATACAATGTATTTTGGTTTATCCCATAAAACTCGTCGTGCTACGGCTTAGCATTTCTCTACGCACATAAAGCCCAAGAGACTGCTGTTGGTTTAGATGATCCATGCATTGACATCAAAATTGGGGATTCAGTTGCTAAGATTACTGAAGAAAGGAAAGCTTGACTTTCATATATATATATATGTAGTTGTGTAGGCATATATTTATATATATATATATATATATACGTACAGAGTAATATATCTGTACGATTATCACACTTATAGATTAAATAGGTACAAAAAGGTGAAGAAAAGAATTATTCCATGCAGTGATAGAATTTATGACCCATAGCAAATATACATATAACATACATATATATGTACATACATACATTGTTAAGGGAGAGTGAAGCACACTTGTATGTATGAACAGGCTGTAGATGAGAATTTATGCATATTTCTGTGGAAATTACAATATATCTACATATATATGTACATACATAGGAAAAATGAAAAGTGAGGTTGTATGTACATACATATATGGTGTAAAAGGAGAACTTTTGTACACGTATGTATAATTATTAATTATTATTATTATTTTAATTCGGGAGAATAGGGAATTAGTAATTTCATATTGAGGAAACATACACCTGAATCTCGGCTTATAAACGTAGAGTTTTCCGTTTTTGGAGTTAATGTTTGTTTTGTTTTTTTATGCCTTGTTACTCGAAGGCATCAATGAAGGGAATAATTAACAAGAAAATTACAAGCCCCTCATGCCATTTGTCACTTTAAATATTTAAAAAAAATGATTATTTTGAGACGTCTTCACAACAAGTTTTTTTATTCACTCCCAACTTCGACTCTCAAAAGGAAAAATTTGGAAAAAAAACAAATGGTAGCAACCCTTTGGTATTTTTCCTGTATTTGCCAGCTGTTAATTATTGTTTAGATATACCACATATTATGTATTGACTAATTTTACCAATATACGAATCAATAATTTAAAAATATTAACATATGTTAATATTCGAAAATTCAAATAAGGGTGCGAATTCTTGATTTAATATATTAAATCAAAATCATATATAATGCCTTTTTTGAGTTGTTGATAAACAGAGTCGGTTGCTTTAAATAGGAAAAGAGTCAACTGATGAAAACAGCTGTATTTTTCTTCATGGAAACAATTGAAAATATCATATTTATCGTTATTTGACAGTAACATTGGTATAACTTAGGAAGTTTCTTATACATACATTGTACAGCCTGGATTTTTTAATTAGATTAGTTAGATTTGAACCCTGGTAATAATGTTATTTGTGTACAAGTTGCAAGCTATACATTGCTTAACATCTTATTTAATTATAACACTAGCCAATATAATTACCAACTATTAATATTATAGATAATAGAAGTAGGTTTCCTTGAATTTTGTAATATGTCCTTTAAAAGCCCTTCAATCCTGGCACTATTCACCGTCACAAGAGCAATAAATTTTTAGTTTAAAATGTTTTATTTCAATCTTTAATTACAAGTTGAACAAAGTTTCAATTTTGTACACAGCCCTGGTATGCAGCCAGGTATACATATAAGAATAATCTTCCTAAAAAGACCTCATCAATTTTCAAAGGAAAAGAGTATTTTTCTGGGTTTGAATACATATTGTGAGTAATTTTTCAAAATACTGGGAATACAAAAATAAAGAGTGATGGAACAATAGAATTAATTCAATTCCAAGCAATAAAAAAACTTTTTTATTGAGCTGTGAATAAATGGAAGATATATTGAGTATATACCTTCATTGTAAAATTACCAATATATTTTTAGTTTATATTTGAGTGCATCATTTACCCCAGTTTTCTTAAAAGTTTTTTAAAAAAAAAGACTAATTATTATTATTAAGTTAAAGAATCAAGGATGTGCTCTAAATTATAATTAGAAAATTATATAAAGGGAGAACAAGTTAGTTCAAGCCGTTTTCTAAAGATGATTTTGCTGTTATGAATATTCCATAGTGTCAATAAGTTTTGGTTGTTTCCGAGAGATTTGACATCTGTCAATAATATTCAATTTACTTTGTTGAATATGTCGAACTTTGTGGTAGAGTCGTGTCTGTACTATTTAAATCCATGGGTACATTTCACAAGGAAGGCAATTGGGTGTCCCATGAATTGAAACCTAGAGAGGTTGAAATACGATTATTCAATTGGAAGCAGTTCATTCAAAGGCAACTAAAAAAGGGTTTTTTACATTGGATTGTGACTAAGGATGATAAATGAATAATATACTTAGACAACCTCAAAAGGTCAATCGTTGCCATCGACCTCAACATCAACACCAAAGTGGAATACTCATGGTGTGGGACCAAAAAGGTGCTGCATACTTTAAACTACTACAATCTGGCGAATCTATTACGAGCGATCAATGTAGACTACAGTTGATTTGTTTGAGCTATGCATTACGAGAAAAAAAGGCCGGAATACAAGAAAGGCAATAAAAAATTATTCTTTTACATGAGGCAAAAGTCATAAAAAAATATTTAGAAACCCTCAAATGGGATATTTTTTGACATACCTACCTTATTCTACTGACATTGTTCCTTTTGATTACTGGTTGTTTCGACGGATGCAGTACGATTTGTTAACTTACCGGTTCACTTCTTTCGAAGAAATCGAAAATTGGCTCCTAACTTGGATCGCCACAGAGGATGAGGCATTTTTTTGGGAATTGAATTCGAAAGTTACCTAAGAGATGGAAAAAGTAGTAGCCAGCGATGAGCAATACTTTAATTATTCTGTTAATTAGCTTCACTCTGAAATAAATGAACTTTTATTATTAACCTGCACTCCCTATAACATTTCTGCAGTTTTAATAAAAAGAAATTTTGAAGTATGTGTTCCTGTACATATATGTATCTATTTCACTTGGGTATACTGTTTGGGGGAAGGGCATAGTTACGACACATTTTCATCATATTAAGGTAATGATATTTTCCATTAAGAAAAAGTAAGAATTATTTCAAGAATAATAAAGTGACTATATATTGCTGGTTGATAGGCTCGATAGGAGGGGTGAGTAGAAACGTCACATTAGGGGGGAAAGAAGAACGACCCTCAAGAATAGAAAAATAAAAGAAAGTCCTTTTAGAATATTGAATTTGGAATTTTCACAAAACCATATCCATAAATCGGTTATATTTTTGCCTTAATGATAATAATAATCACAAAGTATGTAACCTAATAAATAACACATTGAATTAAGCTTTTATTCTTTTGACAAATTTTAATTCCATTTCTATCTTCTTAGTCCAATTTCATCAAAGCCACAATAATAGAATATTTAAAAATTAAATTTCCTTCTTTAAAAGATTTTTCTCTTTATGTATTTCAATCACAACTTTTATTCTAAAAATAATGCCTTCTTCAATCTTACTACATAGTATGAATAACATCTTATTAGTCACATTAAACTCATTCGCATTCCACAAATATCTTTAATTCTAGTCAAATAATGATATATCATGTGATCTTACCTATGAGTGTCAATGGGTAAACACGTCAATACGCAGCTGACTCCTTGGGATCCAAGATACATTGCTTCATTTTAAATCAATAATTTTTGTTTTGAAGACACTTCTATTTTATATACATATATTTTGATATCCTCGTGGGCTCATAACTAAAATAACACAACAGCGTAAAGTTCAAATTGTTTTGAGATATCTCTTATTAAAGTTTTCAAAGTCAAGATGCTAACAAGTAAAATTTAATATTATCCTTTACAAGTGAGCAATGAATATTTCCTTTGGGTATGCGTCAAAGAACGATAACTTTAACTATAATATTAAATTAAAGTTGGTTCACAGATGAGAACAAAAATTGGATATCCCCCCCCCCCCCCACTCTCCAATCAGACTTTAATGAGAGCCCTTTAATTAGAGCTCAGGATAAGTAATTTGGTAAATACTATATATATGAATAATTTAGTGTAAGTGTATTTTGGTGATACTTTTGGTTCGTTAGAAAGGAACCCTCAAAATTGTCATGTCATCAATTAGGATAATGAGAATATAAGAGCTGATGTACTACGATGCCATTTATAAAACTCTTGAATCATAAAAAGTCTCAAGGAAATGTTTGCAATATTTCTAATGCATTTGACATTTTAAGAGTTTTATTTTATTTTATTTTGTGCGTGTGAGAGAGTTAAATGAATGCAAGTAACTATTGCACCAAAATGAGTGGAGTGGGCAAATAAAAACCACTTTTAATTAATACCACAGTTGATTATTAAAGGTGTAGGTAACAAAAATCCATTATTTTTGCGTTAAATTAAAATTGTAATCAGTCTTATTCAAGGGGTTTTAAACGGGTAGCTCCCCTGGGCAATTAAAACAGTGCATTCATGACGGTCAA
Organism: Lepeophtheirus nordmannii; assembly: GCA_963680855.1. Taxonomy (NCBI): domain Eukaryota; kingdom Metazoa; phylum Arthropoda; class Copepoda; order Siphonostomatoida; family Caligidae; genus Lepeophtheirus; species Lepeophtheirus nordmannii. The sequence goes on from OY804519.1 coordinate 26,174,939, forward strand.
AATCGAGGATTTCCATTATTTATTGGACAATTAGATAGTGGATTCCTTTTTACGCTACAACACCTAATATTTCATTAAAAAAATACTTTGAAAAAAGGATTTCAATGGATAAAGGTTTACCTAAATGATAACCATTATAAATTATATTTTGACCATTTGTACTCATTAATTACTTAACTAAACTCCATATTTGGATCTCACACCTCAAAAATGCAATACAAAGTTTTTTGAAATTGTCATAAATTTACTTTGAATTTCTATTCAATTTGATTTGACTTCAAACCTCTATTACAGTTTATTCATACAATAAAATATCCTTTTTGTTAAATTACCTACATACTTTCTCTCTCTCTCTCTCTCTCTCTCTCATTTGCATGGTGTGGTATGATGAGAGCAAAATGAGGCCGGAAATTGATAGGGATTTTATAAGGAAATTCTTTTGTTAAGTGTTAATTTATTGGGAAGGGATTTCCTTTTATTCATATGTAAATTTAAAGACTCAATCCTCAGATTAGATATCAACTCCTTTATGTATTTCTTAATTGACTATATTATGTATCAGGTATAAACATATATAATAACTAGAAACAATAATATGCTACTTTTTTATAGAAAAATACAACTAAAAGTAAACTTTCCCTACATAAATTACATAGAAGCAATTCAAAAGCTCTTTCCTTCAAATCATTTGTTATGTAGTTAAAAAAATATAAACTAAATTGAGATCATTTGAAGATAAAAACTATTCTGATTTTTTGTTTTAGGTTTTCATACCATTTGCCATAAAAAAAAATGATTAAATATGTGGAATAATGAAGCCATTTCTAATATATATTAAAATAAATAAATTATTATAATTATTTTTCGTGACACATTTTTGCTCTTGGTTCTTTATGAGATACTTTTAATTATCATACACCTTTTTTCAATAACTTTTACCATGGGACCCTAGTTTATTTATTGATTTCCATTAATTTATATTAATAAAATGACAAATTAATTGATCAATTATTATTATTATTATTGAATAGTACTACATATATGTGATTAAAATTGATGGTTATTTTTTTAATAAATTTGTTTATTCCAATCCGATATTTATAAATATTCCTTAAAATTAAGATCCACATAGTACCTTTTTGTTGAATTCTATGCAATGAAGAGCAATTTAGGTTAAAATTCTACTAATATATTTTTAAGGGAGTGTTTTGAGCATAAATTATTATTATTATTAATTTTTTTTTTTTTTAATTTTAAGTAAAACAGAAAAAGTATATCCACCCATGATTTTGTGAGAACACTCTGCGACATAAATTATATCCACTTACTTCTTCAAAATTAAAGAGTTTTACATGAATAAATTATCCAATTGTTTCCTTCTTTCTGTAATGAATAATAATAATAATAATTAATTAATTGTGATTTATGTCTCAATTCTATTTGCATATTCTTAATTCACCTTCCTTCTTTTGTAGCATTTATGGCAAACAATTCAAGGATGAAAACTTTGAACTTAAGCATAAAAAGTTTAGCCTCTCCATGGCTAATGCAGGAAAGGACTCAAATGGATCTCAATTCTTCATTACAACGGCTGAAACTCCTTGGCTTGACGGTGGACACGTCGTCTTTGGAAAAGTATTAAACAAAGCTTCAAAGAAAGTTGTCAAAAAAATCGAATCTTTTGGTTCGAAGGAAGGGAATCCAAAGGCTAAGATCATCATTGAAAAATGTACTTGTACTCCTGTTGAGATCCTTGAGGCTAAAGGCCCAACACACTAAGGAAATCCATATATGTACATATAGACTCTCTTTCAAGAAACCTCTTTCACTATTAACAAATGATAATGAAGATAATTAATTATTCAGCAACCAACATTATTTTATTTTATTTTGCTATTTAAATATGTTAAGTATTTTTGTCTTTTTTGCTTATTATCCTTCTATTCAAATATATATATTTATATATGTATATATATATATATATAATCTTGAAGAACCCGTCATTGACTCAAGTTTCAACCTAAACCAATTTGGAAACCAAAATTATTCATCTGATTTGATATTTGAAAAAAAAAAGCCATAGATGTAATCATCTCATGCCGTACATAAATTTACTTTATTCATATTACATACAATTATATGTTCAATCCTTTCAATTATTGTAACATTATTATAAATGATTAGTTATCAATAAAAACTACGACCTTTCTTTTGATATAAAACTTATAATCCATAGTAGTCACATTACATATTATTATTTTGTAAATGAGAAGTTAAATATGATCCAGGGGATATCAAACACTTTCTTGATACATAGTATATGTATAATTTAAGGAGACATATATCAGATAGACTCCAAATTTAATTATTAAATATAAAAATTAAAAGCATGGACTTGTCAGGTCATGGAGATGACTTTCGAATACGAAGATTGCCGAGCTTCTAAAAAAAACACCACAACAACACTTGTGTCCTCACCCTTTGAAGAAACTTCTTGGACTTCGGAAGGGACCTGATCGCGACAACTTCGTACTCGGAGGTCTTCCCTGGTCTGAGGGATCTCAGAAAGAGTGCTCGTCTTCCTTTTATCGCCTAAATACCTGCGTAACTGCTTAACTTGCGTTGATATTGCATCTTCGTATTTTATCTTCTTTTCTCCCTTTGGAGGGTGAGCGCTTTTTTATTTTCCTCTTATCTGTCAACTTCATCTTAAATCAAGATGCAAGAAGAGCCTAAACCGCCAGATGAAAATACTTTGAGTTCTTCTCGTTCATCTGAGAATGAAGATTTATGCTCTGTTGTTTCTGAGAACGCGGTTCTTCTCCGATCAACTAAAACTTCTTCTCATGCTAAAGACTCTAATACCCTTGGATCCTGTTCATCAAAAGAAACCTCTGATACCTTAAGAGGAAAAGAAACGTCAAAAACATGTAAACAAATGTCCTACAGCGGAGCTGTTCATTCATCCTTGAAAAAAAATTCATTTAAATTTATTTCTGATGGAACTGTTAACGACTCAAATGGATGGAAAAATTTCTGTCTATTTGCGCAAAGAATAGATAAACGCAGCCCCCTGAATAAAAGCCAAATGCATCCCGGCAATCTTGCTCTGATTGCTACTGACATCCTTAAGTTAAACCCTAGTGAAGTACATAGTATAAATTGGGATAGACCCCATCGTCCCCTTATTATTACTCGTCAAAAAATCTCAATGGATAGAATTTCCAAAGAAATTACTCTTCCTGTCGAGGTTGATTTGAAAGATGAGGAAAACAATTCCTTCAAGGTCATGATTGATTGTCGCAAGCTTATGCTTGCAAGGGATGGCGATCATACTTTTGATATTACATTAAAATATGGATATGGAAAAATCTGCGAGCAGGCTTTAAAATCTATGCTAGAACCATTCTGTAAAGTAAATTCCTTTCAAATTGGAAGGGCATCAACATCTGATAAGACTTTTTTGAAAAAGTTCTCTATCTTTAATGATCCTAATTATCTTCACTGGAACACAAAAGGATCAGATTTAGTGATTAATGTTACTGGAAATGCCAAAAACATACCTTCACTGATCCCCTTTGGTGAAGAAATTGAAAGTTTGGAGTTCCTTCGGCAATCACGACAATGCGGTAATTGTTTTATGTTTGGACATTATCGGTCCACTTGTAAAGAAAAAACCAAATCTGTAAATTTCTATAAGACTTGGATGATGGAGAGAATTAAAAAAGTACAAAATAAAGAACTGCCGTTCTTTACAAAAATTGATGACTTAATCCTTTTAGATAATGGTCCAGAGAATCAAGTGGATCGAAGCAAATCACAAATGACGCCTGAATCCCCTCAAAATGATCCTATTGAGCCACAATCAAATAAATATATCGACAACAGTTCTCATACAACTGATACTGAGGAAATGAGTAATAGCATGATTGCAACTGATAGAATGATTAACTCTAATCTGAATGTTGAAATAACAAACTCGTTAGGTAACCTAGAAGTCAATAAGAAACCTAAGAAACCTCTCTTGACTAACAAAGCAATTATGATAGGCCGGACAAGGTCGCAATCGCTTAGTAAAAGAAACAGACGGGATTCCCAAAACGCTCAAGACATAAGTGATTCGACTTCTAATCAAAACAAAAAAACTCGTAATGACTCTGAATCAATCAAAGATAACTGATTTTTTTCCATCGACGTTACCGAATGAACTTTGTTCTAATATGGGCATGTCCAAAATAATATCCCTAAATGTCAGAGGTGGAAGAGATCGTCGTGTAAGACATGCTCTGATGAAGCATTTATTAACATTAAAACCTGATATTTTATGTCTTCAGGACATTAAAACAGTTACCTCTTCAACATGCTTTAAGAATTGCAACAAATGTCTTCCGAATATATTTCACCACTTTTTTTCTGGATCGGGTAAGAGAGGAGTTTTGACATTCATCACAAAAAGACTTTCGAAGCCTTTATTTGTCAAGGAATACATCAATGAAAGTGACTGGCACAAAATGGTCATTCACACTTCGGGTTGTACATTCTCTCTCTTCAATGTCTACGGACCTAACTCACTGTCTTCAAATTTTTTTCAATCCATAATAAACACTCAAAATAATGATCATCTTCCTATGTTACTGATTGGTGATATGAATGTGGATATTGACAAGCCCTCACATCTTTACCCAAATTCTCCAATACTTTTTAAACTCATTAATCGACTTCGGCTTGTAGACTTGACAAGAAAATTCAATCCTGAAGATAATATTTCCTGGTCTAATGGTAACAGATCTTCTAGAATTGATTTAGCCCTTATTTCTAGTGTCTTAGTCAGAAACATAAAGAACGCTTCCTATAGACCAGAACCATCTTCTGACCATAAAATAATTGATATTACCTTACACTATCTGCCTAAAAAATCCCAATTTAGGGTTCCAAAATGGATATATGATCAGAATGAATTTAAGAATAAATTAAGTTATAACCTTTCGAGAAATATGAGTAAGATCACTTATAAAAATGCATACTCACTACTCACCCAAACTGTTACTAGTACAGTCAAGAAGTTTATTCAATCCCATAAGAAAAAATCTTCAAAAATGCAGGAGGATATAGAAAGTCTTTTGAATAGCTCGTCTATTTTTATTAAACAATACTCCATGGACATTTTAAATTCTTATAGAGTATTTGACATGGCAGAAACGGAAATGCAAAAGAAGAAGGAATATGAATCAAACCCTGTTCTGAGAATGAAGTGCTTACCTCAAAGGGATAATGGTTCTGCCTCAATCATAAAAAAAATAGTTGTTGATAATAAAACTATCTCCAAATCCTCTGAAATATTAGACTATTTTCATAGGAGATTTTCTGATATATTAGGCGGACAGAGATCAAATCTCCCTAAATCAAAAAAACGGTCAAAATCTAGTATATTTACTCTTCAGAATATTGAAAAATATATACAATATGACTTCAAGGATAAAAAATCATCGGGTCCCGATGGATTAGGAGGGCGTACATTCTCTCTTCTTCCTAAGGAAATGGCTCCTTATCTGTTTGCTATTGGTGAACAAATGGAAAAACGGGGAACGATGCCGCGCTCTCTCTCTAAAGGAAGAATTGCGCTTATTCCGAAGAAAGGAGATGGGACCGATTTTAATCATTGGAGGCCTATCACTGTTTTAAATGAAGCTTATAGAATTTTATCGGGAGTTTTAGCCAAGCAAATTGAGCCAATTTTAAATATAAACATAAAGGATGAACAGAAGGGTTTCCTCAAAAAGAGAAAAATAACGGATATATCACGAAACATTAATGCAGCTATAGAATCACTTCACAAAAGTAATAAATTTGGTGCATTGATAGCTGTTGATTTTAGTAAGGCTTTCGATTCGGTTCATCATAATCACATTTTAAAATCGATAAAAAGACTTTTACCTAAACATTATTTTAACCCTATAAGAGCTCTGTTAGTTAACGGCTCTTCGATTATCTCTTTGGATGGCAAATTCAGTACTCCAATTTTACTCAAGAAAAGTTGCAGACAGGGGTGTCCTGTAGCCCCTCTTCTTTTCATCGCTGCAATAGATGAACTTACACGAACCCTAACAAGAAAATACAATGGGTTTGGAATCTCCTTCAATGAAGGAAAACATCTAATAGATCTCTACGCAGATGATATCACGTTAATGGTCCAAGCTACTTCTGAAAGTCAACTTATTAGTCGAATTAATGTTTTACTGTCTGCTTTTAAAAAGTTCTCTATTAAATCAGGCCTAACCATAAACCATGCTAAAACAGCCATATTACCCTTGGGATCCTGGTCTCCCGAACTGCACATTACTATCGGTGGATGTAAAGTTGTTAAATCAGTTAATGTTCTAGGGATAGAATGGATGAAAGAAGGAGCATCGCAAAATGTCTGGACAAAGTTGAATGTAATGATTTATAAACAGATACAACAATGGCGCAGTTTTTCTTTACAAAAACGCATCGATCTTTATAATAGTCGTATAATTCCTCTTGTTCTGTATAAAGCAACTTCAATTCCCTCCTTGGCTGAGTCTGCAATAGCGGAAGAAGATGCTTGGCTGCAACGCCTCTTCCACAGAAACTATATCCCTTCTCTCAAGCGACCTAAGAATAGGATTGGTGGTGGATTATGTCTACTCGCTTCTATACTTCCAAAGTACTATAAAAAAATAATAGAGGATTTGGGTGCTCATCCAAATAAAGAATGGCGACTTGTTTATACGTCTTCCAAATACTATACTTGGTTGCATATGGGTACGCTTTTAACAAATGCGAGACTTGAAAAATTCTCTCCTCTTCTTGCGTCGATGCAAAGAATTTTATGGAAAGCCAAACCTGTATACCACTCTGACACTTCGGTAGACATAATATACCAAAACAGAAATGTCAAACCTTTTATTAATAGATTTGGCAACCCTTCTCGTTTAGAAGAAACCGCTCTGTTGAATGGAATTTTTACTTATCATGACCTGAGATCGGATTCCACTTTTGGCGGAGGAAGGTTTCGGTTTCCACTTCAAAGATCAGTAAAAACCTTATGCCCTTCTATGCCGTGGTTTTCAAAACTAATTTTTGACAAGCAAACATTGAATGAAGTACGCATAATAGCGGGAAAGTTTTTAGATCTTCTAAGTCTTCCTCCGTCATGGGAAAAAAGAATTTTTAATTCAACTTGTGGAATCGCTGACGGGTCCAAATTCACAGCTCAATTCCAAATCTCAGCAGACCTCATCAAATTTTATTATCCTTGCAATAACTGTGGTTTTTTATTTAATAATACATTACACGCTTTCGTGGATTGTCCTCTTCTGAAGACGATCAAGCACTTTACTCATCTAAACGTTTGTGGTAATATGGACTTAAATTCGAACGTGATTAGAGCTACAATTCTTTTTGGCGCATTCAGAAGAAGAAACAAGATCTCTCCTCATCAAAAGGCTGTTGAATTTGCACTGCTCAACATGAAATCATTAATTGCGAAGAGACTGACAAATAACTCTTATATTCGAATCGAAGACCTTAGAGCAATTATGATTGGGGCAGCTGCACGTTATTCAGCCCTCTCAATAAAAATTCCCAATTCATCTGCGACGTCATGGACATGGGCCGGAGATTTGATTAAATTTATTCCTTCAAATTCTCTCGAATACCTCAAACTCATCAAATTGACAATAAGACGACATCAACATTTTATATTGAATAAGAAATAATTTTTAATAAGTCATTTTATATTATGGTTTTATCTTTAGACAGTAATTTTGAATTATAATGTTCATTTATGTTTTGTTTTTTACGTAACTGTCTTAAGATTGTGTTTTTTTTATCTCCTATTTTCTAGTGTATTCTTATATTTTTACACTGTATGGATTTTAGCTAATAAATAAACATCTTAACCAAAAAAAAAAAAAAAAAAAAAAAAACACCACAAATTAATTACATGGGTCAACAAATATGAAATGTCAAAAATCCTAAAGGATATAAGTATAATATAAATTATTCAGTTTTGTACACTGATTTCAAATCTGTAATTTGTTTTTGAGAAATTAAATCCTATTTTTTGAGCTAATTTGGCCAATTTCAATTTAAGCCAAGAAGGATACTCATTTTATGCATTAAAAAATGTTGATCCGCTCGTGTATTTAATGCAAATTCTATTTCCAGTTTTTGTTTTGATCCAAAGGGACTCCTGGGGCTTAGGGTGCGGGTGTAGGCCCAGAAGTCGACTCCTTGAATATTTCATGAAATGGATTAATATGAAATGCATTAAAGAGTTGAAACCCACGGCTTTCAAACGAGATGTTTAGCGCCCGATAAGATTCCTTAACTAAGAAGAACTCGTCCATCTAAATGTGTAAATTTTCATCCAATTTCGAGCAAAAATCCACTAGAAATCAAAGTCTCACGGTAGAGCTATTTAAGTAGTTACTTTTGACTGTTGACAAGAGCTATTATATGTAGGTAATTACTTTTCAATTTTATGCTGACTTACTTGTTTGAGTAAAAGTTAATTCCCTTCAATTCTCTGTACAGTCATGTGGCCTTGACCAAGATTGAATACGATTCAAGATTAAAGTCGTCAGGCTTTTGTACATATAATATTATATTTTTCCTTAAACAAATTGTTTTAAAAAGCATAGAGGCCAGGATTTTATACTTTCGACCGCCATCATTAAGTTTGGATTGTGGCTTAGGTAAAAAGGGTTTGTATTCGTCATGAACGGAGACATCATCAAAGTTTTTTTTTAATAATCAAAGGTCTAATATTGTAGAATATACACAAGAAAAGGGATTACGATGTGCAAACAAAAAAAGAAGTAAATATCGAGTTAATGTTCTATGAAGGATCCTTATTACGGAAAGTAATTAAGAACTTTTCTTTTTCCCAAAGATATAAGGCTGTACAATGTGTCATTTTGAGCACGAGGGAATATGTACTGCTAAAAAAAATATCAACTCAATCACAAGCCATGGAATCACAGAGTTAGAGTACTTCTTCAATGTTTTTTTTTTTTGTTCCTTTGCTTGTTTTTTTTTTTTCAATTCTGAGCATGGCTAGCATTCTTCTTTCATGTAGACTTTACCTAACTGCTTTAGTAGGGAATGTGAGCTATTAAATGAAACTTCTCTCTAAGAACGTAAAATCTATTTTTTTAAAAAGAAGACAATTCTACAATTGATTGGTTATTGTTATTATTAAATATTTTTTATTTTACTACATACAAATTTTAAATTGAACATTTTATGTTTGTAGAATTAAGAGGGATTTGAGTCACAGAGAGGTAATTCTATTTGATCAAAATATAGCAACTATTTAAGTATTTGATTATAAACTGAAGCCTTTCATAATAGTTGAAAATATACCTCTATTTTTGAGTCTTGGAATATAATGGGATTGCCATTAGATGAAATGGATTAATAAGAAATACATTAAAGAGCTGAGACCTGAGACTTTCAAACGAGATGTCAAACGCCCGATAAGAATCCTTAATTAAGAAAAAATCGTACATTTAAAATTTTGATTCAATTTCGAGCAAAAATTCGCTCAAAATCAAGGACTCACGGTAGAGCTACTTAAGTAGTAGCGCGCAGTAGGATTTCAGCTGGTTTCTTAATCCTTCATTAATCTATTCCTTATGAATCCTTTTCATGTAATATTCAAGGAGTTATTTAAGTACAAAGAATTTGGCCGACTTTTGTGCCTACTCCCGTCCCTACGCCCCCAAGAGTCCCTTTAGGTCAAAACAAATACTGGAAATGAAATTTGCATTAAATACACTAGCGAATCAACATTTTTTAATGCGTAAAAAGAATATCCTTCTTGGCTTAAATTGAAGATGAAGTTGGAAAATGGGCCAAATTAGCTCAAAAAGTAGACTCCTATTTCTCGAAAACCGTCAGACTCTCGAAATTTTTTTTTTACAGATTTGAAATCAGGATACAATACTGAATAACTTTTATTATACTTAGAACCCTCAGGATTTTTGACTGTTGACTAGAGTAATTACAATTATGGCTATTCTACAATGTATTTTGTGTAGGAAGGATGAAGCAATTCATTCATTTAATATAAGATATGTATGATAACACATTATCTAAATATATGGGTAGAAACTTCTATGGAAATTCAAACAAAGAACTGCTTTCATTTCAATCTACATAAATTTTTACCATAAAAAAAAACGAAAAAAAGAAAACATTTATCCAAGTAGATAGTTTTTATCATACATATTTTCTGTATCATCATTATTATTTGGAACTTTTCTAAAAGGCCACCTGTTCCCATCTAAGGTACATATGTTTATACTATATATATGTATATGTACTTAACTCTAATCATTTTGTTAAAAAAAAAGAAACCAAGAAAGACATATAAATTTTTTTGGATGGCTGATACAAAATAGATTGGGCTTACATAGATATTTACGGCTATGCACTATTTATAAGGTACAAAATCAGAGCAAGCCCACATAGAAATTAAAATAATACTACACTCAAAATAGAAGCTTAGAGATGGGAGAGAAAGACGAAAAGAGCCTTTTAAAAAATAATAAGAAATAATAAAAAAAGAAAACTTTGGAGTTAAAATATAATTTAATCCTATTATAACAAAATTTTGACAGCTTTTTTTTTAACTTTTTCTTTGTTGTCTGTTTTAACTAAATATATTTACGTACATTCTGACAATATATATATATATTGTGTATTTGGGTTATCACTTGGTATGTCTGTGTAGTTCTTTATTGACTATTTACTTGATTCAAAATAAAAAATATATAAAAAAAGACTTATTATTAATTTTATATGCATTTAATAAGGTACTTTACCTTCATGCATAAAAATATATAAGCACATTGCACACATAATCACATTTATAGCTACACATAATTTAGTTTTCTATTTGCTCAAATAATTATTATTAAAGTTATGTCATCATACAATTTATTTATTTCTTTTTATATTGGTGCATTTATTAAGAGCCCAATAAAAAAAGAACCAGGGTTCTTCTACAAAAAGTAAGTTCAGAGTTTTTAAGAAATTCCTTCGGAATACAATTTAAATGATTTTGTTTTTTGAAGAGAAAAAAATCTGAATTCAATCCTTGAGTCAACTTTTTCAAGCCTAGATGACGACTCTCTGTTCAAATGTATTTAGAAGTGGAACGTACTTTTAGTTCTTTCGCTTTCTTTATTATGGGTATATTCAAGGATCTGGGAGTTTTACTATCAGAAAATCACTTACCTACTAAATAATTTAATGATAAAATGAAAATTTTGAATAATTTGTTTTGTAATTTGTCTTTACGACTTGAACTTACAAGAGCTGGAACGTTATTCAACAAAGCTCTGAAGATTTTTTAAAGAGGTTCTGACAAATGAAGGGAAATCATGCATACCTCCCCTCCCCCCACCCCCCACCCCCCCCAAAAAAAAAGAAGTATTGATTGACTTCAGATGAAATATTTATTAAGCAACGACGTGTGAGTGTTTATTAAAAACACTTGTGGTTATGGCTCCCATTTGAAACATTGCGATTCTTGGTAAATCAGTCATTTTTATATTCATTTATCAAATTCAATGTTACTTTTCAAAATCCTTTCCGTGAGGCTTGAGGGGCTCTGTAATTATTTATTGTTATAGATAAATCGATTATAGTTATAATTAGTTAATTAATTATCAGAACCGATATTCGATATTTATATTTAGACTCATATCATCATTGACCTTATTTTTTAATGCAACACACAAAATGATTTTGAAACTGTGAAATTGGGGTATTGCGGAATATGGAACGTCAGTGTTTCCCCCCCCCCTACTTTTACTATTCTATAAAGATGTCGATTCCATTGTGCCTAACTAATGCAAACCAAAAAAAAAGTTTTTCTAATTTAAAATTTCGAGGGTAATATTCTACCATTTAGTATATATATTTATGAATATTAATTCTAAATATTGGTTATTGGATGAAATTGAGAGTAAGTTCATAGTATATTACATATCCAAGTCGAGTCTCAGCTCTTTGTTCAAAAGTTTCATTCCTTATTTTTACTCATTTTACGATTGTACATACGTATACATATATACTGCCTGAAAACCCTTTTTAAATTTATTTACAATGAACCTAGGTATAACAACCAATATATGTACATACATGAATTCAATATAGAATTAGGTTTAAACTAGAGTTCTTTAAACTCATACACTCCATAGAGATATTTAAGGGAATTCAGACGAGTACTTTGTATGTAATATCTAATAGGAAAAATTTAGAATAAATGTGATACACAAAGTACATTCAAAAATATATCAATAACAACTATAAAGTATTTGCCCACGAGTTCAAGTATAGTATTTAGTCACTGGCATGAAGCATTCTAGTGAATTCAAGTCCTATTTTAATTTGGTCATGCAAGTTTCAAGTCAATGCTTCGAGTACTCACCTTTTGTTATCGGCCTCTCTGACTATTTTTATTAATAATGATGGTATAATTAATTAATTGGTCATAAATGGATAAAAAATATAACGATATTTCTCTGATACATTCTCTTCTTTGAATGAGTGTATAATAGTATTGAATAATGCATACAAAAGAGAATGATTGACATTCAGAACATTATTTTGCTATTTAGACATTTTACGAATAAGACCAAGCTTAAACGATTCGACTGTCATATCTTTATCCTCTCTAAGATGTGTATATACATATTTATTAAATATATCTATCAAATTCAGTTTATGAGTTAATTTTTGTTATTCTGGTTATAAATAAGGTACTCATTTTCTGATTGATTACATATATGACCACGCAGGGACATATGTGTCAAGTCAACAAGAAGGCAAGTTTGTTTTCAAATGTTGAAAAGGAAAAAATCACCTTTTCAATAGTTGTTTTACTTCATAAATATAACGGCCAAATATTTAGTAGTTATTTTAAGATCACGCACGGTTTTTGCTAAAATATCGTTTTTAATCAAGAAAGCAAGGATTGTTGTTAATTGAATAAATGTTACAACTGCACAAATGGCCCCTGAAAGAACGTTCATCTTTTTCATAGCCCCAGAGATTTACTTAGTTGCAGTTGGCTAAAACCAGTTCATCTGTTTAAGAACATTTAAGAATCCCTTACGTCATAGTAACTACATATACAAAAACACCAGATGTGTTTTATGCATGACTGTGGCCGGTATTGTATAGTTAAGTTGCAATTATTGGAGTCATTATTTAATTAATCGAAATGTACTATTAATACAAACGAGAATAGAGAATGTCTTCAAGAATATGAGTGCAGTTCACATTCATATTTGAGTAAATATTTCAGATAAACTTAGTTTCTTGTTGACTTGACATATATATATATATATATATATATATATATATATATTTCGTAGGTATACTTTATTACTAAATATAAAAGATTTTTTTCTTAGATTAAGTATAAAAAATCAATCAACAAATATGTAGGTATATATATATATATATATGTGTTTATCTCCTCACTCTGCTTTTGAAAAAAGAATTGTTGTATTTCGTTAAATCTATTTTCATGAGGATAATATGAAGAAAAAAAAACAACTTTTATGGTTTTTATTTTATATTTTTAATTTCTTAAGCACAAAAGTGTAATTAAGGAAGGAAAAAAGAAAAAAAAATGGTAAAAGTATGTCTATACACATTTAAAAGAAATTTATGATGATGATAAAAACCCAGAAATACTTGCAGAGTGGGTATTAAAATACATGCATACATATATCCCAAATGAGTCTGGAATATCCTTTTCTAAAAACTAGTTTACTTGAATATTCGTTCCATAGTTATTTAATGGCCCATTTTCTATTTAATACATGCTCAATTTAATTATTTAATCTTTTATAATTATAATTATTTAAATGGATATCATAGAATCTCTTTTATTTAATATGTAGATCATTATTTGGTTTATTCGTATGAAGTCTATTATATTATGTAGTTTAGTAAATAATTTAAGTTGAATGAAGAATTCATTACGAATACAAATCATGTATGTAGATGACTTAATTTTTCAAGAATGAATGCAATATCAAACAGCTGATTCAGGATAATGTGTTTTGTTGTCTTCCAGATAGTGATATTTATCCTCACCCACCTTGTCCCGTGTTCAGAGTCATGACTCAGATCAAAGACACACAATTATATGGATGAAAAAATATGTTGTAGAAAAATAAAAATTTCTCACCTCTCAAGTATTTTTTAGATCGAAAATAGTCATTTTTGGCAGGCTTGAGAGGTCTCATCTCTAATTTCATCCCCCCCCCTCCCAAATATCTTTTTCTAGTGCTTAAATTATGTTTGAAAATATTCTTTTTAAAAATAGATCCCTTTTTAAATCCTTAAAGTTATGTCTGAAATTTAAAATCTTGGCAAGAAGTATTCCATTTTTCCATATAAATGTATTAATTCTGTACATTGAATTAATTTTCTTTTTTGAATATCATCCTACTAATATCTTTGTCACATAATGTTAAATTGAAAAATATGAGATATATTTCTTAATATACAAATTTTCTATGACTGCTAATTCCAATGCTCCATAAAACTGAAGTTCTTAACGTTTAAGAAACAGTTGTTGGTTGATCTGTCATGAAACTTTGCTCAATAATTTTATTTAGTGGTTTTTACTAAATCGTTGATTTTTGTCTGATAACATCAATTCAAACTAAAATTTTAAGATAACGAAGCAAGTTGCTTGACAAAAGTATTGACACTCATTGTGGATAAATATCTTGAAATTGTATAAAATGTAATGAATATTTCTCTACCTCTTTTAATATTTAAGAAAATTCGTATTGAATGCAGAAAATTTTAAAAAAAATAAAAAATCTCTTTAGAGCTTAATATTTTTTTCATTTTTGACGCTAAAAATAAAATATTTGTTGTGAGTGAAAGAAAAGTCTGAAATAAATAAAAAAGAACTTATTTCAAAAACCATTTATTTAAAAAAGTATTAACGATTTAAAATTATAATTAAGAGAAATATAATGTATAAGAATTATGTTGAGGTTTTGTGATACTTATTGAACAAATTCCGAGGATTATAATCGATCCATTTTTACATATTTTAATTCATTGTATTTATGCATTTCCTTTTTTTAATAGTATATCATTCATTTTCACAAAATTTTAAAGAACTCAGCACTTAACCTCAAACAATTTCATTCTCAAACTGTCAAAGTAATTCATTTACTACTGAACTTGACAAGCTAAAAGCAAACACTATTTTGTAAAATATTTATTCAAAAAAACAAAACACCAAGGGTTTATTTAAAAAAAATCAAAACCCTTTACAATAGGTGGTTTTTTGACATTTAAATTGCTTTTTCTCAGAAATTCGAGGCTCTCACAAAAAATGTGAGCCCATATTTGTTGTTAATCAATTATAGTAGAATAAATCTATTTTCATGTGAATTTCTAGGGTTTTTTTCATACTCAAAAGTTGGCACTTAAAAAGTGTAAAAATACTTACAAATACAAAATTCTCGAAGACCAGATTTGATATAAAAAACTAAACGTGGATTCGTAATTTGCACGTCAAGTATAACAAAAATTAAAAATATATTATAATAGTTTTTTAATTTGCTGTTGACTAGATTTTGACATAACATTTCTTTATTTTTTGATTTTTTTGGTCTTGGTGACCAATGATCCCACACAGCAATAAAATAAAAAAGGGAAATAAGGAAACTTTGTACTTTTTGTTTGTTTGTTTCTTATCAACTCTTTGACAAATGGGAAGGAAACACTCAAACAATATGTGGAACCATATTTTATTCATAGCTAGTACATACACCACTCTTTGTGTACTTACACACAAAGCCCCATTTGATATACCTATACAAAAAAGAAAAAGAAGTAAAAACAACAATTTAGATATGTATTCCTTAGAGCCTTTCAAATCACCGCACTTTTCTTTCTTGAATTTTTTCTTTATATGTACATTCAAAAAGAAATAAGAAAATGATGCATTGAATGAATGATGACAAGGGCAGAGCAGCGCATGCATAAATAATGGTCTACCTCATGTATGTATTGTCTCTTATATACATATATACAGATATACTTTTCATTATATTTGTCTGATTCACAGATATGAAATATATACAAATTGTTTTTTCAATTGATGCAAAATATGAGACTTATTTATTCGCAAAAATAATAATCTTTTCTTTCTTCATCTCGGAAAAAGTAGTACCTCTACGTAGATAGTTATATTTAAAGACATAATAAATACAGACCTACTTTGTATTTCGAAAAGTATAGGCCCTTAGAAGGTAAATGGCGTTAAAAGTATAATAATTGTGCATTTGCGTTAGAACCATCAAAATGTCAGCTCAACTGTTTCTTCAAAATAAAGAAAAAAATAGGGAATATGTAAATAAGTACTTTGTTTTGAATTACAATACACCAAATCAAGTTAGAATTAAGATGAACCCTGTTTACAGAAACTCTGCATCCACCGTTATACAACACTGTGAAATAATAGGCAGGATAATTCAAACTTGGTCAAATCAGCTTTAAAGGACGATGAAGGTTCGGGACGATCAAGAACTGCAAAAGTTAGTGATAAAATTGAAATTGTGACAAATACTTAATCGTCAAATTAAGGTAGGAGAGGCCAAAAAGATTGTGGGGATTTTAACAAACTTGTCTGTAATGTACTGACCAAAGAATTAGTGTTGAAAAAACTAACCGGCAAATGAGTCTTACGTTTGCTCACCAGAAATTGAAACAATTGAACATTTATATAAAATGCTTTGTTGAAGAAGGTTAGATGAGTTAAATCCTAATTTTGAGATCAATTGATAGTTATAAATGAAATTTAGGTTCACCATGACACTCCTGTAACAAAAATGCAGTCAAAAATATGGACTGAGAAAGGTAAATCTGACAAAGAAAAAAAAATTTCTCGGCTCGGAATGCCATGATAACTCTTTTCAGGAACAGACATGGTGTCATATTCATAAGACTATCTAAAAAAAAAAGACGATATCTAGGACTTAATATACATCTCTTTTGAAATGTTTAAGACAGAAATTTAAAAAAAAAAAAACCACATTTAAAGAAGAAGAAATTTTGTTCCAACTTAACAACGCAGGGTCACATACTTCGAATGTTGTCATATCCAAAATTTAAGAGTTAGAGTTTGAGTTGGTAGATCATCTGATCTGACCCTGAGTAACTTTTTTTCTTTTCTTCAATCTCAAAGTTTTTGATTGAAGAACAGATATTTTTGAAAAAACGAAGATATCAAAGTAATACATATTTTGAAGAAAAATATACAATTATTCAAAGTTCTATTATACAACAACCTAGCATCGCACGTGGTTGAAATATTGATAACCTTATTCTAACACATGTATAAGTATATTAAAAAAAATATATTTCAGACTACCTTAGTACAGATTTTTGTCACTCTTTCGAACATTACTACATTTATGGCAATATATACATAATATATGCTTCCAGCAGGGTCTCCTCTCCAGTTTAAAAATTCTATCTGCGTCCCTTAATTTACATAAATAGATATGTATGTCATTTCAAAACTCCATCTGATGGCCATTTATTAATATATGTTTTTTATACTCAAAAGATGAAATGAAATTTATTGATTTATTTTCACATAATCAAGATCACAGCGAGAATGAAATCCAAAAAAAAAAAAAAAACTAGGACAAAGCATCATTTTAAATAAATTATAGTCAAATATACATACGATAAACGGAGTTACATTTTTTAAATATTATCTTGCAATAGCACTTATATTCAATCTTGAAACAATTTTCTACATGGCAACAACATCTCTTCATTCATTACCATTTGTGTAAAGAGGTAAAATATTATTAGAATACATCAAGTCAAAAAAATTATATTCAATGAGACTGTATTTGATTATAATAATAATTATTCTTATAAAATATTACAGTATAAAAATCAGAATTAACTCATTATTTTGAATTTTGTGTGTAGGTATACATATACAATAACTTAAGAAATAAATTGGTTAGAAAAAGAGAAGAAGTCTAAGACATTTGAAAAGAAAAAGTTACGTGTTTTGTAGACTTGTATTTTTTTGTAAGCTATAAATTAACTTTTTACTTACAAACTTATATAAAATTACCAACATTTATATTATTATGTCATATGTATGTTTACTTCTAAACGCAAAAGAAAAGTTTTTTTTTTCTTATATGAGAGCCAAAGTTCGTTTAGTTTTCATTAATGCTATCATGAAACGAAGGGATAAAATAATGCTTATAAATATTTGTCAAATAAAAATTTGAGCTAATATCTTCAAAGAGAAAAATATTCTGATTAGGAATAACTATATAATTTGACGAATTTGGTACAGGTTGTAACTTGAATCAGCAGATTGTACAAGTTTCATAATGGTAAATATTTAGATAAAAACTACTTTTACTGACGTCATATGAAGACACATTTTGTAGTGTGAATGAGGAAGAGAGGCAGAGAGTTGATATTTTTTGTAAAAGTGGTTGTTCCTGTTCTTTAAGATCCCAGGATAAATTTGGAAAACAAACGTGTTGTTTTAAATGGTTTCTTATTGACGAGACCAATACTTAGAAATGTCTTTTATTTCTCAGTCGAGTCATTCTCCACTTGTAATATCGAAAGATTGAAGGTTGAAATTTGTTATTGGCAGACGTAGAATTTGTCAGACAACATTTTCTTTCCTCTTGGCTATGGGGAGATCCACAGTTCAGAGACTCTATGCTCATTATAAAAGATAAATGGTTAGTCACATAAACACCATGGACTAATTTGAAAAGATATCTTCATCGAGGGTTCAATGAATAGAAACCTTTTCTCCACTATTTTATTATTACTTCACATATTAAAATCGGAATAATTTGATTGTATAACATTTTAATAAACAATCTATTCATTTGACAATAGAATAATATTATCTAGGAATAGAAATCAATTTTTGAGGCATCAGAAAGTGCAGAACTCGTTTTTTTAAAAATCGTAAATATATGGAATATCACCACTGAATTTCCGTCAACCAATTTCTTTGAATAATTACTCACTAACCTCTTGATGGATGAACTTCTATAAACCTTATTTAAGTTTTACTACATCTAATTGCAAATATGGAAGATAACGATATTAAAGAATATCAAAGAATTGTCCAATTTATATTATTTCATATCTGCTATATTAATTATTTTTCAATCTTTATCCGAGTTTCATTTGGTTTTTATTAATATTTATCCTGTATATATCACTGTATCTAGATGTTGATCATAAGAAAAGGACAAATTTATGTACTAATAGTAATTTTTGGTTCATTTTTTAATTAACGAAAGGTTTTTTTTACTTTTAATGCAGGGATATATGTACCTAGATAGAGAATTCAATAAGTAGTATTGATTGCATAGTTACTTATACCCAATAATTATTTAAAAATTTACAGGAACATAATAATAATAACACATCCATGAAAATTAAAACTTAACGCGTAACTATTCCTACAATCACATATTAAAACTTGGGCTAATGTCCTAAAGCACTAAGCACTATACAACAACACATGTCAAAATCAACATGAACCATTATCTGATATACTTATGATATACACTATCCAAACACTCAAGCAATCAAATACATAATATTTTAACGTAATAATCCATATCATGAGGAGCTTTTTGAGATAAACAAAAATACTATGTATTTTCCCTTCTGCTGATTTTCATCAGTTGACTCTTTTGATTTAAAGCAGCTGACATGTCGTATTATGAACTCAAAAAGAGTATTATTTATGATTTTGATGTATAAAAAATATATTCAATCAAGGATTGCGCGCCTCTTGTTTGAATTATTGAATAATAAACAAGTATTAATGATTGATTTGTATATTGGTAGAATTTATAAATGTATAGAGTATATCTCTAAACAATAACTCTGTCCAAAATTATAAAGCTGGCAACAAGGAAAATACAGTAGGAGAGCTACCAGTTATTTTTTTCAAGTTTTCCCTTTCCCTTTTGAGAGTCGAGGTTGTAAGTGAACACAAAAGCTCGTCATGCATACACCTTTATTAACACACACGGAGCATTTAAACATAGGTTTTGTGACATAGCTTCCTCACTCTCATCATAACCTCATTAACAATGATAAATCGATATTTTTCGTATTCATACAAAATTTGGTTGTTAATTCCCTCCCCCCCCACTCCAACCCCACAAACATTTCACTTTTACATTGGTAGCGTTACGTTACTGCACATGGACCCGATATGATCCCTGAAGGAACATCCATCTTTTTCATAGCCCCAGAGATTTATTTAGTTGCAGTTTGCCAAAACCATCTGATCATTTCTATTATCACACTATTAGTATGAATACTTCTGTACCCTGAAATTTTTGCCTGTCCACGGAACATGACTTTATCAACTAGTCATTTTCATCATTACTAGAAATATTACATTTAATTAATATATCCCTACATGTAATGGAACTTCCATATTTGTATCGTTTTCTTCATAAATGTTCTATGTAACATATATATATATATATATATATATATATATATATATATATATATATATATATATAAGTTCTTTGTCTGAGATGTTTCATTTCATATATTGATTGCAAATTGTGTACGTTCTCCTTTAGCTAGTTACAACTTGTATACAACATACAAAAATACATGTATATGTACATCATTTTCGAAATTAATTTTTCTCCATAGGCGTCTACAGCTTCATTTTTAGAATTCAGTAGCCTGAAGATATACTTATATCCATAATATAAACATACATTCATAATCATAAATACATATATCCGAAGAGTCGTACTAGAAAAAATAATAATAATGATGAAAGCTTTTTTTTGAATCTTTCCATAATTAATTCACTTAATAACAAATGTTGAGTGGTCATATATTATCACTGCGACTCTTGTTAGATATCCAACTTTACTCGTCATATCTCAAACTTTCAAAATGTTGTTGTGCACAATTTGACGAATTTTATACATTGATCATTTGAGAGTGTCCTGATCTTCAATCTTTCTCTAAATTGAAATCGTTCGAGTATACTTGTTAATATTATATTTACAAAAAGATTTTGTTATTGGTAGATACAAATTTTTTAATGTAATATTTTAAAATGATAAGCATAGACTTTGACATGATGATATTTCATTAAAAATCAATAATTAATTCGTATTGATTGAAGAGGTAGATTGTTATTATTATTATTATTATTATAGGTAAATAATAAGTCAAAATTCAGGTCTATTTTCAATTATTATGATTTCATTTAGTTCTTGTTCAGTTGAAAAGCCAGTAAACAAAACAATCACATCTGTTCACAAATGATTTTATACATTAAATACTCAAAGCCGTTCCATTTTATGGACTTTATTTTACAGATATGCATTTTGATATATGTGTCATGTCAACAAGAAAGCAAGTTTGTTTTCAAATATTGAAAAGGCGAAAATCCACTTTTAAGTAGTTTTTTTACTTCATAAAATATAACGGCCAAATATATCAGAGTTATTTTAAGACCCATCACGCATGGTATTTGCTAAAATGTCACTTTTAATCGAGACTCAACCAAAGATTGTTGTCTATATAATAGAGCGATCGGATAAATGCTACGACTGCACATGGACCCGATATGATCCCTGAAAGAACATCCATCTTTTTCATAGCCCCAGAGATTTATTTAGTTGCAGTTTGCCAAAACCATCTGATCATCTGTTTAGGAACGATTAAGAATCAACTTAATCCGCCATCATGCTCACCGTGAATCATAGCAATAGTATCCACATAGTCAGAAACACCAGATGTTTTTATTCTTGATTGTGGCCGGTATTTTTTTTCCTATAATGAAGTTGCATCAATTATTGGAGTCATTATTCAATTAATCGAAATAATCTATTAATACAAACGAAAGAGAATGTCTTCAAGAATATAATAGCAGTTCGTACTCATTTTTGATATATTTCAGATAAACTTTTTTCAATTTTGATGTGGTCAATCCTTCCAGAGTCAAAGTTCTACATATTATTGTACTGATGTAAAAAAGAACGGAACACTGCTACAAAAAATTATATATTTTATATTTAAAAAATTAAATTTGCCATGAATGTGTGCTAAAAAAAAGAAAGAAAAAAGTAAAACACAAACAATGACTGAGATAATCATAAAGTCAAATTAGTTTTTTTTGTTCTTTTTTTTTTTTTTTTTTTGCATACAATAGTCATAATATTTATTCATTTGTAATACAAAATAATGTTCCAAGTGCATTTTCATATTATGACAATGGGGTTTTTTATGTGCTCCTTTTCGATAAAAATGCAAAATGTATGCATAAAGTGAAAGGCGGCTCTCTATGTCTTTTTATATATTTAAATATTTTTTTAGGCTAAACTAATTAATATTTTTGTCATTCAATTAGGCTTAGATTTTATGTATGTTCCTTGACTTTAACACAAAAATGATGTTGGAAAAAAGGGACTTTTCAAGAGTTTTGAACGAGATTTTTTTTAATTTTTTTTTTTTAATATGTTTCAATTTCTATATTAAAACAAATTAGATAGTGATGTTGGTGAATCCAAAAGAATTCAAAAGAGTACTTGGAGGTGTTTGAGGATAATTGTCGGCTCATATAACTGAGTTAAAAAAGAGGTGAAAATTCGCTGCAAGGATTTTAAAATAAATACATACATTTCTGAATATATTTTAATAATCTTTTTACTTATTTTTTAACAATCATGTTATACTAGTAAACAAATTTTAACACCGCGGTTTTAGATGATATTTTTGAAAAAAATAATTACCTCGATAACAAAATTCCAATAAGTTTAAAGTTTTCTAACTTCTGGGTTAGAGAGTGGATGTCTCCAGCTTGAACATACATTCATTAAATACGTTCATAGGAGCAATATTGTAGCTTAGGAAGTCGACTCCATGAATTAATTGGTCAAGATTCACAATATAATGAATTTCTTTTTATCCTTCTAATGTGTGATTTTTAAGCCCCAGAAGCATCTAAAGAGGGAAGATATGACTTGTTTATTCAGTTAAACAAGTCATATCTTCCCTCTTTAGATATGACTTGTTTATTCAGTTAAAAATAAGAAATTTGATAAAATTTCCATTGAAAGTATATCTTACAAATTGGAACAAATTGGTTTCTAAGGCTTTAATACCTAAATATATTGGTAGCATTGTCATTAAGCCAAATTGTACTTTTAGCCGCTATAATTGAGAATAAAGTTGTCGAAGAGATGACCTCTTTGAGGTTTGGATTATTTTTTATTCAACTTGTGCAGACAATGGCAAATCGATTTGACATTTTATTCCAAGCTGAAGGTTTTTACAAACTACAAGTACTTATGTTCATTTAGATTTTTCTTCGTTAAAACTAACCACCCAGACATTGGATAATGTAGAAAAGTTTTTGTAGTTTAGGATCCAAAATATATGTATATTGTTGAATAATAATAAGATGTTAGAATGGAAAATTCGCTATGTTAGGAGCATCAAATGGATTCTATGTTTGTGTGACCAAAAGAGTTTCAAAAGTGAAAGAAATTTTTTATATGATTCATCGGAGCTCTGAATTGACGACTTTTCAATCAATTATACGTTAAAATTAATTAAACTTAACAAACGCTTCTTTACCATAATAATATATGCTGTATGTCAAAAGGAAATTTAATGAAAGAGGTCATTTGACTTGGAAGCGAATTTAATTGTTTCTTCTTGTTTCTTATTTTCAATTTATTATTTAAAACAATAGTAAGATAAGATGATAGAACAAGACTCTCTTTGTGTTCTTTAACTCATCATAAATAAAAGTATAAAATAAAAGATAATCTTAATTCATTTTAGTGTAAATCAAATCAAATTATTTTATTCGTTTATTGACAGAATATTTGAAAGGAGTCGTCAGGGGATTTAGATACTTTCATACTAACGAAGAGTAAAAGGAGTGAAGACTAGAGTTTTAATACTGTTACCAAACGTACTGTGAAACAATAGTATTTCATAAACTTATACACCAAAACGCCTAGAAAATAGATTAATTAATAAACTTAACAAATAAGATAGCGATCGATACCAAGAAAGAATGGTACAAAAAATACAAAATTATTAAATTTATGCTAATTATGTATTTATTATAATATTTGTATCCATTATAACTATATTTAATATAAAAAAATATTTTAATTTTACAATTCAATCAAGCGGCTTTATTTAATTATAAGTTATTTTGTATATATTAGGGTAATATAATAAAAGTAAGAGATTGAGTGAAAATGACCAACACGGAATAAACTTCCGATATTTTTTATATTCTTGAATTATTTATTAAATTATGTCTAGGGAAAAATAGTTGTACATAAAAAATAAGAGTAAATAATTTCTTAAATGAAAGAAGTCTCTACATGTTATTAATTAAAAATGAATGATTGAAAAGAAGTATTTGTAAATTTCATGAAAATGTAACACATAATGTGTTAGTAATAATTATTTAACACTCTTCCTAGAAAATGGAAAAGAAAGAGATTATTCATGTGAAATTTATCAATGAAAAAAATCTTATAAATTAAACTAGGAATTGAAATAGTGTGTTTTGATCATTGATATATTGTATAAACATTGGATGAAATTTGAAGAAGCGTTGGAGTAAATCAACTCATTATCTTATACTTGACAGAGTACTCCTACTAATATAAAAATGTATTTTGTATTTTGCTATCAGTTGTCGATTTTTCGACTTCTCATACCTCGATTATTAGTGTTTAAAACGTTGATTATAGTTGATCTTAAGTAGATTATTGTTAAGCTGTGAACCATTTTCAACTATTAAATTACCCATTTGGAAAGAATTGGATGAGTATCAACTGATATATGTCTCTTTTCTCAACCTATTAGAGGTAAAGGTTGAGAGGTACAATAAAAATAAGGATGTGGTCAAAAGATGAGTAAAAGAAATGGTACAAAAAAAGCCTCAGTTCTGAATTTTGCCTTTGGAGGGACACTTTTCGGCTCTGTACTGTTACTCTGGAAAAATAAAAATTACAGCAGTAGGAATTTTGAGTCATACCGGGGATTCCTATTGCCAAGTAATATATACATATATAGGCTGTTTATTCATTTATGTAACAAATGTGAGAGGAGACAAATACTTTCTTTGATTCTTAACCATGCTACTCCTATCTAAATTTTATTCAAATTTATGGCTTGTTTCTTGGGTCACCTTCCATATTTGCATTCATTATTATATCATTTTCACGACTGCGTGTATAGATAAACGTTTGATTTTAGACGAATTTCTATTAACAATGAAAGGATAATGTGCATTACAATAAACATCTAAATGCATAGACCTTATACAAACACAAATATTCATCAAGGGTGTGCAATGCATGGACTATGCAGTGTGTGTCAATGTGGGTAATGCATTAAGTTCATTGAACTCGTTGTTTCATATAATTATTTATTTACTGCAATGTTCCCAAACCGAAGGATATTCTAGAATTCAAAATCTATGCCTCCTTTTCAATCAGCCCTCTACTTAAATTGTAGTTACTACTACCTAGGAACTACAACGAGATTACACAGTTATATTTCCAAGGTTGTCAAAATTGAGACTCAGGTTTGATTTGAGGCTTCAAAACCTTTGAAACCAATTTGAATCTTCAAATAGACTAGAAAAAGTCTAAAACTACTTTTTTAAAGAACAGTTTTTTCTAAAAAAAAAAAAATCCATTATATACAAACCTTGTGATTTTTTAATACCGTTGAGAAAAATATGAATTTAAGCTATGAAATAGGGATTTTTTGAACTTATTTAAGAAAGCAATACGTCATATAAAACGTTGTGAAAAAATGACTCTTTTCTATATGGGATTTATAAGTCTAGACACGAGCAAAATGTTGAGTTTAAGGATGGATATAAAAATATCAGTTGGCACCACTACATTAATAATCCATTTGAATTCAGTCGTCTTTATATCGCTGAAGTGATAACTTGCTACAGTTAAAAGTAGTTTAATTTCCAATTACTAAGAACGTGCTCCCTTCTCCTGGATTTACGCTAATTCAAATTCCTTTCAGACCTCTCAGTTTCTATCAATTATTTAATATTGTCAAATAACAATCAGCAGATAAAATACATAGGTACCAGATAGTAATAGCAGGCTTGCTCACTCACCCCAATCAAATACCCATCCCTATTCATAACTACTTCTATTTAGGCAATAAAACAAAAGCACCATCTTTAATTTTTAAAGTTACCAAACTTTTTGTCAATGTCGAGGTTTTGTAGACTCATATAATTCGAATAACCCAAGAGTAAAAAGAATTATAATATTAAAAGTCGAATAACTTCACATGTAAGACTTCTTTGAAGATGCTTCTTTAAAAAAGATAATCCAGGTGTTTCTTAATCATTATTGAATAAATGATGGAATTATAAGGCTCAAAAGTCATACTTTTATTATTTTTACACACTCTTTATGTAATCAATGAATACTCAAACTATTTGAACTCTTGCTTAGATATTATTGATATATGTACCTAACATATTAATTCTAAACGAATGTATAAAAAAATAACTTCACATACATATATCCTGGTACTGACCATTTAAAACCCTTTTTTATATATTAAAATTCAGTTTTAATTAGGAATAATACTCATAGGAACATTAAAGCGACCTCTTTTTAAAGTTAAGTTTTGGTTTTTCTACTGTAACCGTAGTTTATTCTGCTGGCAGGATTAACAAAAAGACTATTAATAAAATTATGGGTTCCTCATGCCATTGTTTATAACGACATTTTGAAGATAAAAAATGTGGCATTTTTATGTTAAAATTGCCCATTTAAGACGTCTTGGCCCATACCATTTATAAAAAAATGGACCAAATACATATATTATAATTTTATTGATTCAAAAGTACCACAATAAGCTATAATGCATATAGTTTTCCAAAGTTTAAAGTGCCTGAGATGGATTCAACGCAAGAGGCTTCCTTCTCATATTGAATAAAGTATTTAAAAAACCGTTTATTTGTTGAAAATAAAAAAGGGAGAAAACGGCTGAACATATATTTTTTAAATCATTTTACTGCAAAATATGCACATATTCTTTAAACATTTATCAGACAAAATGAAAAAAAAATCATACTCCAGGGATACCCAGACTGATGAAATTGAGATTAATATTTATTAATAGAATCCAGTGTCAAACCCAAACCCTATTGAAACTGTTAAACAGTTTTGTTGGCTTGAATTCTCCATTCTCAATATCATTGTTCGTTTTTGTTATAAAAATCATTAAAATTAAAAAAATCGTATGAAGAAATATCATTTATTCAATAAATACATATCTTTTATACAAAACTTTTAAAAAAGGATTCTTTCTACCTAAATATAGGTACATGTTTTAGTATATATCATGTAAAAATGGGCTAGTTTAAATATCATTAATTAAATTTCCTTTATAGGTTAATAAGTGAATAACTTCTTCAAATTATTTACATGTCTATTATTGAATCAAAATATTTGTAATGTTTGCAAGAATTAACTCAGCAAGGGTTGAAAAAATGCAAGTTTGTATTCATTTATCATCTTCTTCTTCACAAGGGACTTAAAAACATTGGGGGGGGGGGGGGAGGAGGAAGAATAATTATTAATATGAATTAAAAACTTTTAAACGGAAATTGTATGGACTGCAAAATGTATTTTTGCATGATGCACTCCTGATGGAGTATAGAAATACATCTTTATGTCGAGCTTTTTTGTGCACTCGCAACCTCGACTCTCAAAAGAGAGAATAGTCAAAAATTCAAAAAAAAAGGCGCTCAATTTAATATATTTTTTATATATTAAAATCATGAATAATATTAATAATACTCTTTTTAGCTCATAAAACGTAGAGTCAGCTGCTTTAAAGCAAAAGAGTCAACTGATGAAAAATAGCTGAAGGGAGAATCAATAAGCTTTATTACATCTAAAGGGGCATCAGCTTAAGTCATGGAACCCATTGTGATGAATGACATCATTTTTGATGAAAAATTATTGTTGGCAATTTAATATGACATTTGTACAATAATACATGATAATATAATATTTTGTCGTTTTTGTCATATAATGACAATACCACGTGAGTATTTCAAACAATTCTTCCATTTTGAGGTCATATTTTATATTTGTAAACATTGTTTCGAAGCCAATAAAAATATACTCACCCCATATTTTCAAATTAAAAACTCAATTTAACCTTCTTTTAAGGGTTTTCTAAGAAGGGAGGAGAGTAGATAAACATATGAAATGACTAATTAAAGACCCTTTGTTCAACTCTCAATTTTATGATTATGGCGGGAAAAAAACGTGTAACACCTTTAGAGAGAAGAACATACTATGCACATTTTATTTAAAACAGCCAGACAGATAGAATATAATTTAAGTTGCTAATGGTAAAAATGTTTGATAAAATTTGTGGATAATCTCCATAATTTTGATTTTTTTTAGACGAAGGTTTTTCCACTACAACAATCTAATATCACTACTAATTAAACTACTATCATACAAAATTTACACTTAATTTTTTTTTTTTTTTTTGCTTTCCTTCTCTTAATTAATGTTCTGAGTGATTCAAACTTATTATTCAATTAGGAATTAGTCCAAGGGTAGAAAAAATTGTCAAACTATACCTATAGATTGTGTGCTCTTTTTTGCCTCGCTTTTTTTTTAGGAAAGGTTGCGAGATACAATAGAGATAAATATAAATTCAAAAAATAAACAACAGTATCAAACGTTTTTCTTTTTCTATTCGTGAAATTATAATTTATCCCCACATAATAATATATGAAATGATTGAAATGGAAGTTAAAATTTTGTTATATGATCATTCCAATTCGTCAGACTACGTAATAATAATCATGTTTTGTTTTTGTTTTGTTTTTGAAGTTGAAGTTGAACCTTTGTTCAAAAAAAGTACATACAGTTTTTATTTTTATAGTTCACTCACTCACAATTGATTTGAAAAATGCATACTTAAAAGGATTGTCATATGATAAAAGATACAAGTACATTGTACAAG
The DNA here is from genome assembly GCA_963680855.1 of Lepeophtheirus nordmannii. NCBI lineage: Eukaryota > Metazoa > Arthropoda > Copepoda > Siphonostomatoida > Caligidae > Lepeophtheirus > Lepeophtheirus nordmannii. The sequence continues at coordinate 26,204,090 of OY804519.1, forward strand.
TTATGTGGTTCTTGAAATTGATTTTGATCTTGCCTTAGTACCAATTTCTCAAAGTCTTTGTCTTGACTTGTTCTTGACTCTTGAAAAGTTTTGGTTCCGTTGTCAAATTTAAAACTCAAAATAAAATATATATTAAATCAAGGATTGCGCGCCCTTTTTTTGAATTTTGGAATATTATACAAGCATTAACGATTTGGAAATTGGCAGAATTAATAAATGTATAATATATCTAAATAATAACTTTACCACATACTAAAAAGTTGGCAACAAGGAAAATACAGAAGGGGAGCTACCAGTTGTTTTTTTCAAATTTTTCCTTTCCCTTTTGAGAGTCGTGGTTGTAAATGACCTAGCCTTTAGAGACCAAAGTGATCTAGACCACAAGCTAAATTGCACATATAGGGAAATATTTTAGAAGATATTGTGAGTTGCGAGTGAGTCAAAAGCCTTTATTATCTTATCTGATAGGTTATTCAAAGTTCCTCAGTGGAAGGGAGATATGACATGGTAGTTATGTATTTAGGTACCTACTTAATATGTTAATACCATATTTACATACATATAAAACAAACATTTCCTAGTTCTTGTAACTATATATAATTATGTATAGTTTTATTTAAGGGAAATATTTAATCAAGTCAAATGTAATTTGAATTAGTTTATACATATTGCGTATTTTCAATCATTGATCCGTCTTTAACTTTAATCATTGTAACTACTTGTATATATGTATGTTTATATATTTTCATTCGTACCTGCTATTAGTACATCTTATGCCAAAAAATGTACTCTATATATATAATTGGTTTTATAAGAAACAATTAAATTAGACACACACCTCGAAAAATAATAAGATGATGAAAGAGGTGCATTGGGATAAATAAGATCATGAAAGGGTTATGAAGAGTAGATAATTCTAACATTCACTCTGTAAAATCTCATTAGATCGATTGATTTAGTATTAATCTAAAAAAATGTAGACATATTCAAAGATTTTTCTAATCATTTTTTGATATAAATCGACATGATCTAGTGTTGTGGTTAAGGCGACCTCATTTGAGACTAAGAACAGATCTAGACTATAAAGGATCGAGATCACAAGACAAAAATTGTTGTTTTTTTTTTTGATAATTTTAATCCATTTGCTTTGGTCTTGATATTGACATTGATATTATTTGAGGAGTCAAGACCTATAAATGAGTCACATTACTATAGCATTTTCATGAGCCTCTTTATTACATTGCATGATCCTTCAATGTCTTTTTAAATCCAATTATGAATGTAGAAGGAGAAAATACATATTATTTTCTACTTTTTGCAATAATGAAGTATGTAGCAAGAAAATTTAAACCCAAAGTAGAAGAAGAAAAGAAGTTACAAATCACTTTATGCGTACAATATATTGTAATGTAACTACAAAAGGCATTGTAAATTTTTGTACATAGAGCTGATACTAAATGGAATTATTCTATACAAAAATATTTATTTTTGCTTGTAATGAATTGCTAAAAAAAGGGTTTTTGAGGGTTTTTTTTTTCTTCATTCATACAATAGGTTTCTTTCCTTATAAACAAAACCAAACAAAAAAAATGAGAAAGGTACAATAATAATTAATTATTTAAAAAGAAGTTATTATAATTGAATCACAAATTTACGGTGTAGGTATGTATGTGGTGTATTTTACTCCTATAAATATATGTAAATATGTATGTATGTATGTAATTGAAATTAGACCTCCATTGAGGTGCTAAAGGAGGACGAAAGGGGTTTATATATTGTGAGTATAGAGCTTACATAATATACATAGATTTATGTGTACTCATGTTGAACTTTTGTGAAGTGGGGTCGTCATTCAATGTACTTATGTACAAATATTCATATGAAGAAGAAGTAAATGTTTAAATTGTTAAGAACCTTGCATGTAACATGATGATGATGAATATAAATACTAATTGTAGGTAGAGATAGAGAGGAAAAAAAAGAAGAAGGGAAATAATAAAAGTTTCTTTCAATAATAATAATTATCTTATGATCAACTTCATAATTGCGTAAGTCAGAACTTAGTATCAAAATAGCTACAAAGAGAGATTATTATGATTATAGGTAATGTGTACATTCATTCTTTTTTTATCTGGTCGGAGTAGAAAATAGACTACAAGCATGGCATTAAATTATATTTATGTTCCATGTACCTACATACATACATATGTTCATATTTTTATAGATATATGTTTAACGACGATTTCAAATTGTTTTTAAAATAAAAGTATGTTAAGCGTGTCGTAATATTATTTTACAAAAAAATGGATGCAAAATTGTAATATTGACAAAATTGAAGCTCATTCCGAGATTCATCTATGTATGTAGATATCTAGAACCGGTTAGAAAAATAAGAAGGAGCACACTCCGATAAAAATACAAATCACGTATTGATGTATCAGTCAGGAACGAGCCGGTACCTGCGAGTGAGAGGAATGGAGATCTGAAAAAAAGAGGGAATCCCGGTGTGTGTGTGTGTGTAAAAAATATGCTTAAAATACTGTAAGAGACAGCATATTAGTACAGTAGGTTCTTCTTGGTATTGGGATGATTAGGGATGGGCATTTTGTTGAGGTGAGTGAGCGTGCTCGCAGTTACTATCTGTTCATTTTGATTGGCTGATTGTTATTTGACAATATTCAATGATTAATAGAAACTGAGAGGACGAAAGGGAATTTGAATAGTTATAAATCCAAGAGAAGGGACAATTCACTTTCTTAAGCATGATATCTCAATAATCGGAAGTAAAACTACTTAAAATTGCTATTGTTCCTCTAAAAGTTTCTTCGGGCCTTGTCCCCTGAGTTCCATTATCACTGTAATAAAACAATTATGCATTACAACAACATCAGTATCCCCGATGAAAGAAACAACAGAGAGAAGAGACGGTATGAGTTTCATCCAGCTGAGACATTTGGTCTTTCTCAATCCCAATCTGGTTCAAAAATAATAATAATAATAATAAGAGTTACAGTTTGAAAAATGAGTTAATAGAGACTCATAAAACTGTAGAAGGCTGCTATTTTAATGATGGTATTAAAAATATTTCTTTTTATTATGATGTTTATTTTTTATTATTTCTACCCTACATACATACATAGATACATATATCTACAAGAAACATTTTGATTTGATTTTTCCAAAGCACATTTAGTAGATTACTATTTTTTCAGTATTTTAGTAGTTTGGTTGGTTAGATGCATGCATGTATACTTAAATATAAAAAAAAACTCTAGAATATCAATAACTGTCCGAGTTTAATTTATATTCTTAGATTTATATATGTAGATTGTACATAACATTATATATCTGTTTTGTGAGGCAAAGTGGTTTTTTCAAGTAATGTAGGTAGAGAGTTAAAGGCAGTGTTGGGCACTCCATTTGTTAAGAATAATTATCAATTACTCGTGACTAGTTACTTAGCGGAAATGTATCGCAGGGAACAAAAGTATTAATTTATTCGTAAATGTAACGAATCCATTACTTTAATATAGACTATTTTGATTGAACATAAGCAAAATTAAAAGTTTCATTAGTAAAAAGTAAAGCATGGTAATGAAATTACAAATGACATACGATACAATCAGAAATTATAGGACTGATGATTTTTTTTTTTAATAAGAGAAAATGTTACGCCGTTATTCTCATCTCTGGTTTAGAGCTGTAAAGCAATTGAGTACAAGGGTTTATTGAATTTTAAGCAATGATCAAATGTGTTTCACACAAATTACATGTCAAAAAGGGACTCTTTTTTTTTGTTTAATTGTGAAACGTAGTACCATAAAACAGGGAGCTATTTCATGGCCATGACAAGGAGTCTAAAAAAAGTTGCTTAGACCCAAGGAACACAATTAATCATTCCTTATATATGTATAAATATATATGTATAGTATATACAATATTCCAGTATATGCACAATAGAATTGGAGCATGATCAAAAGTCCCATACTTTTTGGTCCAGTTTTCTGATACTGAGTGATTGACTATCTCAAGAGAAAAGTTCCTCATTCAATCCTGGCTTAGAAGCACATCAAAATGCAGATACTCTCATAGTATACTAGTTAAAAAAAACAAGTTTTTTGACTCGTTGACTCAAAATTCTTTGTTGTTGTTGTTGTTTTAAATAAAGATCTTCATGGATGCTCATTAATGGAATCATTATTATTATCCGTAGATTGGCCTCACGAGCTATTGATATATTACGTACATAAAATATAAATAATAATAATTAATTAATCCACATAGAAGAAACAGAAATATGTATGTTTTAATGATATGTGTGGAATAAATGTGACCGATCCAATAAAAAAACATTTATAATAATAAGCAAATAGGTGATTTAAGTGCAGAGGGACAATACATCATTAATGTAGGAATGGATGAATGACTTGAATGTGTGCAAACTTGTTTCATGTGGCAAATTACATTTAAATTATTTTTGAATCAAGTTTCCATTCAATCACAATAGGAGTTTACTATTTACATATTAAATTTGATTGAATTGCAATGAAGTTAGAGTGGTTATTGTGGACAATAAAATTGGGAGAACTGTCATTTCTTATTGTGATTGTGGAAAAACAAGGCAAAACAAAAAAAATGAATAGACCTGTCAGATGATGAAGAAAAAATATATGTATAATATATTTGTTGGTCAATATGTTCATAAAATAATACGTTTTTTTTTTTTTTTTTAAATGAAGCACATTGCAAAACTCTTTTTACTGTAATGAATACAGTTACAAAATGATTAGAGTCTTTAATTCTAATTTGATACGACTCAGGAGTCAGAATATGTATTTATGTACTGCAATTATTAAAAAGTATGCTATTATTTTCTGAAAGAGAAGTGGGAAAGCACAACGATTAGGATATATTCTATAAATAAAAATTAGACCTCCTCGTCAAGAGTTTTTGGGTGTAGGTAATATTGTTTCGGTTTAATGAATTGATTGAAACTCATTATGAGAGACGCCACCAATGAATCCATTCAGATCAACATTATAAACGCTCTTGAAACAATTGCAGTATACGTAGAAAGAAAAAAGGGGCCTAAAATCCGTTGATACTCATTGAATTATTTCTAAAGTGGGAATTTAATAAATCAGCTGATGGTAGTTTGCCAATTCTCCCCATACCTAGAACTGTTTTTCATTTAATAATAGCAGATAGTCGTTCAAATCTGAACAAGTGATAATTTGAATTAAATCAATCAATGATCAAATCACAAACGATAGGCTTACAAAAAAATATTCTGTATACTTTTGTGTATATTAGTGGGGCAACGCCATCTGTGAAGGACTGCATTTTATAAACTAAATGGGCAAACGTTTGACCTAAAATGCTTTAATGAGTTACACCATTTTTTTTATTTTTTTTTTTTATAAATTTTAAATATTGTTTTACATTAAGTACATTAAACGAGGTGAAATCCATGTGTAAAGATAAAGATTAATGTATAAAGTATAAGCCCTAATATTAGGGCCTCAAATTCTCTATTTTAAATAAGTGTAGGTAGTGAAACAATACTTACATATGTAGGTACAATCTATGCACATTGTAAGTACATTGAACCTATTTTAAAGGAATTATAAATCTATTTATATTATATTTATTACCAATGTGTCATTTCATATTTTGACAAAAACGGCGGGCCGCCGACCTTACATATTATGTCCTATGAACTTTGATGCTCAGAATAAAGTAAAGAAACAGCTTACCCCTAAGTAGTACCTTTACTCGTAATTTGTAGGGTTATACCTATATAATTTATTCTTATTCTTATTATTGGAGTCATTGATCCTGTTTATATTTGTATGAAGTGTGATTAAATATTATTTTATTTTTTTTTGTGTAGGTTTTTATTCAAAAAAAATGCGTAGATATATTTTCCCTTTGACCTTCATGGAGATGATGATATCCTAACATATGTAAGTATGAAAATACTTACATATGTAAGAGGAAAAATATAAAAAAAACGATTTATTATTTTTATAGTAAAAAAAAAAAATCTAATCTTTGTATGTAGAAACTCATTAATTCAAAATAATAATAATAATAATGATAGCTATGGCCAAAAAAACTTGCCTAGAAGCTATACACACATACTTTCTAGGTATTATCAAATATTTTTGAGCAAAAATTTCCATTCGGAGTATACTTTATACAAGTACATGTTACGCACACACATAAGCTATTTGTATTTTGAGTTAAGGAATTAAACTCCATTTCAAAGATGTAATCAATTTATCTCATTCTTAGTACATTGTAAACTTGTATATAAAAATAAATAAAATATGTAATATCAATTAAAGCATTTCATGAGTGGTATATGTATTTTGTACATTTAAACTTCATTACACTTCATACTCTCATCAAGTATCCTCTCCAAAGGTCGTAGTCCACATAATTGCTTAGCATCATTATAATTTTAAACAAATATTGTTCTGTTTAGGCTACAAAGTAAACATGTTTGGATCCTAGCAATTAAAGATAAATAATAATTAAATTGTCAGTAGGGTCATGAACTGTCTTTTTTTTTTACATTTATATTTTGAGTAATTTTTTTTCTTATACATTCTTGAAATATCCGGCTTTATGTGTACCGCTTAATTGATTGACGTTGTGTGCAAAATATTTACTTATGAAACAAAAAAAAATTCTTTTAAAAAAATGTCCAAGATTACACATATATTATTTTCTATAAAAATATAGGTATCAAACTTTTGGTAATTGTGTAGGAATTTTGTCCATACTAGATAGTTTCTCTTTTTACTATCCCTTTATTTTGGAGAGTGTTGAGTTTTCAAAAAAACTAAAAAAAAGAAAGAAATTTAAGGATCAGAACCAAAATAACGATAGAGAGAAAAGGGAAGCAAAGCTGAGGGATGAAGCACAACCGGTTGCCATCGTCGTGTTATTTGGAAATGATATTTCAATAGCTAATTATCCAAATAACTCAAACAATTTGCCAACTCCAAGAATTCATATTTGTTGATGATTTCCGTTTGAAAACTCAATGTTGTCCACAGTAACGAGATAGAAAGAGAAACTGTGACGTAAAGGCAAAATTTAAATTAATTTTCAAAAAGAAAAAATATTCTCAAAACCTGCTCACAGTACCTTAAATTCCTTGAAAAACGACAAAAAGCTAAAAATCCTATATAATCTATTTTCCTTTGAATTTTGCATTTATTTAAACATAGAAACATGGTGAACCTTAAAAATATGTTTTGTTGGCTTTTTTTTAATATGGAATTATGTAATTATTAGCATCTTTTTCTAGGGGATAATTAACATAATAGATAGTTGCCTCCTAAAAAAGACCCCAGCTTCCATTTCTGTCAAGTTTAGGTGATAATGGTTTTTTTTTTAAATTGGTCATTTCATCAAAATAAAAGTTACATTTTAGAATGATCCCTTTTGTCATAGAGCTTCAAAATATGTTATTATTGACAACTTCCTCTCATAAGATGATTAAACATAATGGGTGGGTTGCTGGCCCTTGGCCTCTGCTTTGAAGAAACATTAAACACACTGAGCAAAGAAATAAGAAATTCAAATAGGATCTGTAAAATAAATAAATTTAATGCAATGAAAAATCAATTCCAACATCTCTTAATTCAAAATGATTCTGTCGTCTCAAGCATCAGCTTCAAGGAGCATACAAACATAATGAAAAATCCCTTACAGAAAAAGTGAAACTTGGCAGTATATCTTTTTTTTTTATATATTCAAAAAGTATTTTCAACAAGTAAAATTTCGCTGTATTGGAATATATTAGAGCATGAGGAATGAGCAGAAATATATATTATGATATTAGGGTTCTTTATAGGTACAAAAAATTTATACACAGATAAATATACATAGCTGCTATAGTGTCAAAAGTTTCGTTGCTTTTGTTTTTCAAAAAGGAAATACCCGGGATTTAAAACCTATTATTAAACATATTATGTTATGTGTTAAAAATCAATTCAAATTGATCCAAAATTACTTACCCAACCCACCGAAAATGAGTTACTTAGTCCCAATTTTTGGTTGTTTTTTTCCACACTTTTGAGGCACAGAACGCACCAAGTGCCCACCTTCTTGGCGATCAAAAAATGGTTCCTCTAGTAATTACTATCCCTCCTTGTCTCTGCGGTTTTTACTCAAATAAGATTATTGAAACATTATAGGAGTGTTGTTTATATTTTATTGTTTGATCCATCATTTGACGACGGAACATGAAGATTGTAATTTTCCATCGTAATTAGGAGGAATACACCATGATTATTCGTTTCATAATATTTTATCAATATTGTTGTATTAGTAATTACATGTAAATTTGAATGATCAAAGGAAACGCTAAAAAAAAATAAAAAAATTGTTCGAGGTCCTTTCCACACCAATTGAATTGATGGGAATAACATTACACGGCTACGTACATGCTAAACATATACATTTATGTGTGTATTTATTATGGAAAACATTTCCAGGCATCAAAACTGGCTTTTCCTCTTGAATTAATTTGATACATATTTTATACAGTAACAGAAAGACTGCAACTCCTTTAAAGTTTCCCCATTCATCCCACTTTCAAGGGAGATGGAGCATTACAGATAAGATACATTGTGGAACATCTTACACAGGGTCTAAAAAGACAAAAAATATATGATTCTGTATACAAGAAAAACCACAATTATTAAAATTATTTGTTTTTATTAAAAAACCAGAATCAAAAGGGAAATTAGTTTATATATATATATATATATATATATATATATATATATATATATATATATATATATATATATATAAGCGCCGTCTCCTCCCTAGAATCATAGAACATTCTCACTGACGACACAAATTGCACAATATATCAAAGTGACGACATGTTGGGAGTATAGAATTGATATTTATTCATTAAAATGGACAAATTGCTTTTTAAAAAAATCTTGAGAAAACTTCATCAAAATAACTTTAATTCTTAATTACATGTGTTACTCTCACTTTAAAAAAATAGCAAAACTCGAAAATAGAGAAATGAATGGAAAGGAAATTCAGGACCAAAAGCCACAAAACTTGATTTTAATCAAACACATTCGGATAGAAAATATTTTCCTGGGCAATCATCGTATTCTGTTGATGAAACATCTCTTTTTCGTTCTAAAAAGCACCAAATTTCTAATTTTCCGTTCTAAAACCATGAAAACTATGGAAAGTTTAACTGGAATTCATTTAGAATTTGTAAATGACTTCGGACTTAACAGTTATTGATAGATAATTTACTAATCAATACATTTTAGTCTTTGGCGTTGCAACCGCTCTCTTTCGTTGTTTTGTTAAGAATTCCAGGCCAGATGGCATATCTCTTCATTTCGTCTCATTTAACACCAAATATTGTTCAATAAAGATCCTTCTTATCCTTAGAATATGACCGCTGACATAAAAAAGTCAACTTAGTTACTGACAATTATCAGTAATAATTAATTAATTAAATGATGAAAGAAATGATAAGGATAAGAGGGGGGAGGGGGGAGGGGGACGTGTTTTTTATTTATATTTAAAAATTAAGAATCTGTTAATAAACTAATAATTAATTAATTATCAGTCATCTTTAAGTAATTCTGTTATACGTTCCCTTAATTTTCATGGTCAAAGAACGAGAATTTTGAAATTTGATGCTATTTATTTTTATTTTGTATTAGAGTTTAATGTACTACTCTTTATAGTTTCACACTTTTGAATCATAATAGGTAAAAAGCAAATTTAAAGTTACCTAAAATTCAGATCATAACCCTTTGATGATCAAATTTACAAGCCCCAACAAAGGATAGATATCTCTTTCACCGAAAAATCCTTGCCCACCAGTAATAATAACTTTAGAAATTGCATTAATTTGTTTTGTTCCTGATGGATTAGTAGTAGAATAATTTGATCAAAATATCTTTGTATAAGAAATAGTTAATTTATTGACTGCACTTCATAGATGTGAATGTAACATGATGATGTGATGAGTCATCATCACATCAATGATGACATATTTTTAGTACGCATAAGCATCTGAAATATGATAAAAGAGAGATAGACTTTTGATGGATGGTAAACGTTTAAGTCTTTATATATGTTGGTTTTATTGTGGCATCCCAATACACGGCGGTAGTTCATCATTTTCTCTTATTAAAGAGTAACAAGGTTTTGTATTTTGTATAAGTTTTGACTATTTATGTCTTCACACGTTATTATATCTTGGGACTTTTTCCTTCAAAAAGGCTCAAAGTTGATTATTATTATTATTGGTCAGTTCATTCATCCCAAATGTAGAACTTTTCTTCATTAGTACATAGTAGAAAATTGTTCAGAGAGTAAACGAGAGCTAAGAGGAGATGAACAAAATCAAAGTAAATTATGCTGTTAGTGAAATAAAGCTGCCTGTCCAAGATGGCGGATGATTACTACAATGATGACACAGCGTGAAAATACTTAAATTTCGAAAAAATTTACTATATTTTGTCCCCCTCACCCAACCTCTATGAATTTCCGCCTCTACTCCTCTTTGTCTAACGATATACACACATTGTTGAGTCAGCATGGAATTAAATAGTCAATCTATCGCCAATGTATGTTTAATTCTTTCAAAGAACCCGTCTTCTTTATCAATAAGCAAATTGCCAAGAACAAAGAGTAGTTTTTGAAACTTGATGGCGAGGATTTGAAGGATTTAAATCCATCAAAGACAATCAATCTCTCTTAGTAAAACATCCATCGACCTTTGTATAAATGTTGAAACATCTTAAGACAAATGAGAGATGAACATACACATACGTATAAAACATACATATGTGTAAAACAAGGATTATGAAATATTATATATAATATCTTGTATGTTACACTTCGTTTCGCCCTTTGACACGTATCCTTCAATTTAGTTTTGTAGTGGACACAATATGTATATTCTTTTATGAAATGACTGACAATGTAGAAAATATTATGTACATGGATCACTCAAAGTTATCACTTAGGTAATCTTTAAGAAATGTATATATAATATGTATTTAATCTTAATGACAAGCACCCCTGATTCCATAGAGTTATCTTATTAAAACAAAAACAAATATAGCTTGAAAAAACACATACGTGTATATGTAGATATATATTATATATTGTGCATCATACAATTTATATGTAATGTGTCTTTAGAAAATATGCATATGTGTACATACATAAAGTATATATCTACTTACCTATGTCTGAGGTTTAAAATTAATAGATAACCTCTATAAATATGAGAATATTAATCATCTGTAAATACATTGATACATAGATTCATCATCCCCTCTTTACTTATTAATCATTAGATTAATTAATAAATATTATTATAGAATTTAACGATTTTATTAATAGATTTTATGAATATGTATTATATAAAAAGAGATAAATTTATAGCTGATTAGACAGGTCAATAAATTTGAGATGTCAAAAATCCTAAGGGGTGGTATAAGGTTAATAAAAGTTATTCAGTTTTGCACGCTTATCTCAAATCTGTATTTGTAAATCTGTACAGAGTCTGACGGTTTTTGAGAAATTGAACTCTACTTTTTGAGCTAATTTAGCCCATTTTCCAACTTCAACTGTAATTTAAGCCTAGAAAGGTACTTATTTTGTGGAAAAATAAATAATGATTCGCTTGTGTATTTAATGCAGGTTCCATTTTGAGTCTTTGTTTTGACCTATAGGGACTCCTGGGGGCATAGGCAGCCGGAGCAGACCCAAAAGTCGACCAAATAGTTTATACTTGAATAACTCTTTGAATATTACATGAAACGGATTAATAAGGAATGCATTAAAGAGCTCAGATCCACAGCTTTCAAACAAGAAGTCAAGCACCCGATAAGAATCCTTAACTAAGAAGAAATCGTCAATCTAAATGTCTAAATTTTCATCTAATTTTGAGCAAAAAACCGCTATATAGAAATCAAAGACTCACGGTAGGATTTCAGCTGGTTTCTTATTCCTCACCGTGAGTCTTTGATTTCTAGTGGATTTTTGCTGAAATTGGATGAAAATTTGTATGTTTAGATGGACGATAGGTATTCCATTTTACTAATACCATTACGTTTTGTACATAACTACTTTTATTGTATCTCACAACCTCTCTTAGAGTCTGAAATTAACCCCTAGTTGGCCAGCTCTTTTCAACTGTAGGACTATTAATAGTAAATAATTGTTATTACCTTAACAAAAGCTAATTGGAGCTCATCAAATCAATGTGCAGAGCATTAATAAGAGACAAGAGAAGAGGAAAATTAAGAGTTGACAGAAAATTGCATAGGCGCGTTGTTGATGTTTTGAGGAATTCATGGTGCTAGTATACTTAGATTTAGGTACCCCCACGGGGTTTCTAGAAGCTTCAAAACTCACTTTGTTGCTGGGAGGCAATATATCACCTTTTTTTTTTTTTAAATAGAACTGAACTTTTTGATTTTATTACTTCAGTAGTCATTATTAGTAATGACTCTTATTTTAATTTTTACTATGGGATTAAGGAATTTTGTCATTTCTTCTTACATTAACTATATCATTAATTTACCTTTTTTTTTTTTTCTTTTTCGATATTTCTTTTTGGAATAGGAAATATTTTACTGGAGGTAAACAAAGAAAGAAATTCCCACAGCATAAACTCCTGATTGTACAAGTAAATGAAATGATAATCGTTAATAAATCATTTTAAAAAACCATGAATTTATAACGTGTAAAAATGTATTTTTTCTTTTTACTACACAAAATCAGAAGCAATGTGAAATGCCTCCACGGTAAGTTTTGCCTTCCTAAAGGACTATATTTATCTAAAACTCTTAAAATATTATGTAAAAACACATTTATTTGATTGTTAATAATTTTAAAACAAGATTAATTATGAAGTATATATATATAACTACAAATTAAAATTATGTTTTGATAATTTAGGAATTGAATTTGTAATAGCAAAAAAGGAAGAAAAAAAGTCCAGTTAAGTATATGTATGATAATAAAAAGCTTACGGTTATAAGCCTATTTAAACGAATTTAAATCTCAGAAAGAACATTTTCCTCTGGTTTTTTTACGGTAAAAATTTTGTATTGTAAAATATACAAATCATATTCTATGTCTGCTATTAATCATAAAGTGCAAAACATTGGATATATTTAGTATGGTTTTCTAAAAAGACACCTCCAAAACAATTCTTAGAGCCATTGCTAATTAATATTAAACATTAAACACATTAAAAAAATTCAAAGGGTCCTTCCTCTCTCACTAGGAATCGCCTTCCGTCTTCTAGCATTTTTAGAGGGTTCAAACTATGTATTAAGCGTAATACTCCTAACTAAAATCAATTGTGCATACAAGACTCAAGAGTTAATAAAAGGATTTATTAGATATTTCCTTTAAATGTTTGAATTTAGATATTGTATCAAAATACAAGATTTTCATGTTTTAAGAAACAAATTCTACAACAGATCAGAATAAATTGATATTGGGGATCGGGTACGACTCCCAGGACATTCCCATTTTGGTTTTTGGTGTAAATTATACATTTGATATCATTACTGTATGTATTCATTGAATAGCACAGTACGTACTGGAATGATTTTTTATCAATCAGGTGGAAATTTTAGTTCAATGAACTATTTGGCATAGTCAAAGATAAAAGTCTAGTATTTGCTCTAAACCAATATGAATATTTACATATTACATATTATTCCTGACTTTTTTTAAGTAATTAGGCATGAACATGGGAACATAGGTAATTTATGTACATTCCACGTATGTAGGTAAAAAAAAAAAAAACCAACCATCATCCTATTTGTTGCTAGCTGGGAGCTCCTTCCTACATAATATTTGGCACACATTATTTATTGAGAGGCGAGTCTTGCCTTAAAGAGAGAGAGAGGGATTTAAAAACATTCCTTTGGGTCATTACGTATTAGGCTCATTATGTATACATATATCAATTTTTATAGAGTGTCATGGATTTGACATTGCATCATCGTCAAAGATATACCTTAAGGCCTATTTGCAGTTATGCATAAGTTCAAATAGCATATTAGATAAATTAAATTCACAAACTTCTTCCTCTTTGCAAACAAATATTTTTGAGGATTAAACCTATTGTAAGTATGTAGTAATAATGATAAATGTAACTATGTGGACTTCCTTGCTCAACTACGTACTAATATTGAGTAACAATATACTTACTTACAGTCAATAAAAACGCAAGGAATCCATAAATACCTCATTCCAACAAGTGAGAAAGACTGTATAGAGGACTAATTAAATAGGAGTTTATGTGTATATTAGTTTAATTTATATTATGTGTATACGTAGGCCCTTTTACATTCATTTGCAAAAAAAAGGCAGTAAATCAAGAACAAATTACAGTACACACGCTGACTTTTGACTATAAAATCTACATATATTATTGACTACTCTTCGTCTAGTAGCTGTATGGTGTATGGAAACAAAAACAAAAAAAATGTCGAAGGAAGGAAGAAAGAGAAAAAACAGAACACAACAGACGTAGGTAGTACTAGTACAACTAGTAGTACTAGTACGTACAAATCGACGTAAAAGCATCAAGTTAGCGGGTCAGTTTTTTCTTTTTCTCACTCTGCTCGTCGCGCTCTTCGTATCTTGAAATAATCTACTACTACTACTAATCTATTACTAGGAATGAAAATCATATGCAATTCGGGCGTGTGATAAAAAAGTGGAGTTGTCTCTTCAAACATGTCTTTTTGTTTTCCGAAGCTGTTATCATTTTTCCAATATTACTGAGGGGAGAACATCTACCTGATAGTAAAGATGTCGCATGAAGGAATACATACATTAAGGTTAATAAAGCAAATAAAATGTAAACAAAAAGGGCTCAAGTCCTCGTATAATTATTATTAGTTAAAAACATATAATTTCCTGACATTAATTTCAGTTAATTTTCTTCCTCTCATCTATGTTATTATTTATTGTTGTATATATAATGGAGAATAGCAGCTTGTAGCTCAGTCAAACGTCATGACAGCTCAAGCTGCTTCCCCCCTCGACATTCATTAAATTGTCAGGGTTGCCAGGTTGATTTTCTCTTTCTTTTTTTATAACACGCCCGAATTGCATATGATTTACATTCCTATCTATTACTCCTACAACCATTTAATAGATCAGAGTTCTACACGAAGTTCTACAAGACTGACATCAAGACAATTCATAATTCCCTCTATTATTAACTTAGTTTCTGTGCAATGCAGTGACTCCTTTTTTTTATTGATTAATTACCCTAAATTAATTTGTACTATCTCTACCAAGAATTAAATTCAAAAGTCGAGCCTTTTAAAGAAATCAGGAGCAATTACCATGAGTAGCAATATGACCGATTTCGAAGAAGTGGATACGTATCAGGAAGAGGAGGCCCTTTCGCCGGAGTATTCTGTTCCTTATTCAAGGGCATCTACTATTTTCGCGGCTGTTTGTGCCTCTATTTTTTGTATCGTCGGAGTTCTGGGTAAGCTGCTAAGTGTAATTATTGTGGTTTTAAAAATGGGATAAAAGCAAAGTCTTGGAAATTGTTTTACCCTGAGGCCTACCTACTTTGTACATATACATAGTATATATGGTCAAATTAGCATTGTGTGTGTTTTCATGGATTTAAAAAAAAAATAGTTCTTTAAATGTGATTTTTTGTTCCAAAATGCTCTTTGCTCACATGTGTACGCAGGGAAAGTAAAACTTATTATATATTCATCATTACGTACGTTTTATTGTGAAGTTTGACCTCTTCCATTTATGAATTCTTGGTTCATATCCAATCCTCTTCTCAATGCATTTCTATGTCTATATTTATTTATTTTCCACATATGAAAGGACAGTTAAATCATGTGGCTTGAAATGAGATTTAGAAATCGACTTAGCTTACAGATGTTCCTTATGAACTTTTTTATGTTTAGCTTTCTTGAAACACATACTTAGAATGAGAGCAACCATTTCTTTATCGTCCCTTCCAGATGGTTTTTGTGATCATTTGTCTTCCTTTAAAAATATAATACATACATCATACATAATATTTGCTTTTACTCAACCGAAATCAATTTTCTCCTTCAATTCCAGAATACGTTGTTTTGTATCATCATGAGTGACTTTAATTGTCCTAAAAAAAAAAGAAAAAAAAGTGATCTATTTACAGACACAAATATATTGTTTTTTGTTGTTATTTTTTCATAAATTGAGTAGTAGGTTTTTCCTTTGTGGTATGTTTTCAAAAGTAGCAATCATGCCAAACAACATTTTTCTTTATTTTGTAACTCGTTAAATAAAAGTTTTAAAACTTATCAAGGTATTTCATATAATATGTATGTACATGCATATAATGTATATTTATTCTTATTTTATGATATTATTCTTTAGAATCATTCTAACAATGAATTCATAATTTCAAGGATGAAATAGGGGTAATCATATGGTACAAGAAATGTATGTAATTGGTAACTTCCTCTCAAGAAACAGTTAATCATTTTACATCGTTACATAATATTTTTTTAGTTGCTTATAAAATTGATGGTTCTTGGTTCTATGTAGAGAGTAGTATCATTAACTTATTGAGCAGCATGGGGGGAAAAAGCAAGTTATTTTGTTGACTCTTGTTGATGCAATAATATATTTTAAAACTCCTCTTTTATTATTCGAGTTGTAGATAGATTCTATGGCCCTAGATCCAATTTCACCCCGTTTACATACATATGTAAATACATACAATATCAAATCTCTTTCTTTCTAACAAAAAAAACTTCATTATGTAGCCTTATTTTATTTTTATTTTTTTTCCCCTAATACGATATCCCTATATGAAATCTAATTTGCACGTGTTTAATGTCAGATATGTTGTAGATATTGTTACATTCATGTATGTATGTAGTAATTAAATTCTCTCATAAGATGTTTAAATTCCTCCTACTGAGGAACGCGTGCCTAGGTGAGGTGTGGTGGTGGGATGCAATATAACGAACAACAAATAATCGTTTTTAAATGAGCATCCAAATGAAGTTTTTGTTGACCTCCTCTGAGGCTTGTCTTTTCTTTGAATTGAGATGTACTGAGGAGGTTTTAAATCCCAGTATTTATTCATACTCTAACATTGTTGTTGTTGTCTTCCCCTCTACGTCGTCTTTACGACTATGATGGTGGGGGCCTTTCTAATCGTTGTTGTTGTTGTTGTTCAATATCATAATTAACTGACAAATGTGTTTTTTTTTTCTTTTTGGTTTTTTAAATACTGTAGGGGGGGAGGTCATTATTTAAATGATTTCATTTAATTTATCATTAATTCCTTATTTTCTAGGTAACTTACTGACCATTGTTGGATTGCTAAAGAGTCCAAGACTACGCAATCATGCTACAACAATGTTCGTAGTCTCCTTGGCCATCTCTGATCTTCTTTTTTCAGCGGTGAATTTGCCATTTACAGCCTCAAGATATGTCCATTTAAAGTGGATCCATGGAAACCTTCTTTGTCGGTAAGACTTTCATTTTTTCCAATCATTTACATAAATAAAACTATTATTGATTCTCCATCAGGCTATTCCCGTTCTTCTTCTATGGAAATGTTGCAGCCTCCTTAATGAACATGGTCGCCATAACTATTAATCGGTAAGAAATTGATTTTTTACATCATAATAGAATCCATTTTGTGGTTTTACCTTTTTAAAAGATGATTTATGAAATTTTTATTTTCCTTTTCTTTCCATCTTGAAAAGAGTAATTGTTTTTCTAAGAAAATTAATTAATTAATACTCCAAGCAGACTATCCCATATACTATGTGTACATATGATTATGTATTAAAAGTCATGCTTAAATATAATTAATTATGAAGGAAGTATGTAAAGAGAGGTAGTAGTAGTGAGCATCTTAGCAGACTATAAACATTTCTTAAAATTCGTTTTAATTTACAGAAACACATGTTTGTATACAAAATTCTTTTGTTTAGAAATGACTACAATTTTAATGAGGAATTATTTTGTATGTATTCATTTTTTTCTCCTTTGTAAATAGTTGTCAAAATGTCATTCATGCTTAAGATGATAAATTCATAGAATATAAATTTGTGAATATTTTAAGACTCTCTTCTCTATTGATCCAAAATTATTATTATTATTATTATTATTTCTTTTAACTTTGAACCTTTAATTGAAATCTTATGACAAGGGGCTTTCTTTCAATGTACTTAACGAGCCATTTTATTTATTTATTTTCTTTTAATTTATTAAAATATTCAGCCAACCAATTTTTGTAACCATCATATAATGTTTCAAATATTACCATAATATGGAAAGGTAATATAAAGATATCACGTGATGAAGCTATAATATGACAACAACTACAAAATATTACAGCTGTATAACTGTACACTATTCATACTTGTTTACCACCATAAATATTTGCATGATTGTAGTCTTCATATCAGCTTATATCGCAAGGGCTACGTAAACAATGTTCTACCTCATAAAGGGCTCATTATCCGTTCAGAGAGCTGTCGTATGACATCAAAATTCACAAGGAATATGCATGTAGTGAAATGAAATGGCAAAAATAACAATAATAATTATTATTATTCATCTTATTCTATCGAATGCCTCGTATACTTTTTTTTAAAAAGTTTGAGGCATTTCAATATATTTTTTCTTTGTTGTTGTTTTTTTCATTTCTTTTGTTTCTAATTCTTTGATTTTTGTAAGCCTTTTAGCTCTTTGTTTTTTTTGAAAATACGGAAAGTCATTGTTATAACATGCCTTTGAAATATATGACTAGGTATGATGAGTACATTTATATTTCTCAAAATAGTGTTGATATTCGATGCAATTCAATTATTTAAATTACATATAGTAGTAATAATTACTTTCATAGACAAGTAAATTAACTGTTTTATTGATTCATTTAAGCATTTTTTCTTCCTTTATATGTATACATATATAATGAATGATTTAATTTACTTTCTGCATTGATGATGTATGATTTAATTAGAATAATATGATTAATTTAAACTATTTATAGCTGGGTTGCACGAATATAGCTTTAGCACACACATACACGTTATGTAGGAAGTTAGTCATGCTATACCCTAATAATACCTTTATACATCAATTCACGGACCTTTTTTATTTTTGTAACACGGTGTATATACTTGCACTTAAAAAAAGTAGCTATGAATGATGATGGCTTAAGACAATATATATATATATATAAAGTCTCCTAATACCTTTCGTATTCAATTTCTAGGTATATTTTGATATCTTGTATGACAACTTATAGTCGGATTTATTCAAAGTTGAATATTTTCATCATGATATTCGTCGTCTGGATATTTAGTTTCGGAATGTTGGTTCCTCCTCTTGCTGAAGTTTGGGGCACTCTTGGACTCAATGAGGAAACTTTTTCATGTACCATTCTTAAGTAAGTAGATGATACTCGATTCATTCTATAAGGGGGGTTTGTATGTATGTATTTGTATATTTTTCAGAAAGGATGGTAAGTCTCCGAAGAAGTTTCTTATGTTATTTGCTTTCCTCATGCCAGCCGTTGTCATCATTTGTTGCTACACGGCCATTTTCTTCAAGTTTAAGCAGAGTCGCCGAAATGTTCAAGCTCATATGAAGTAAGTTTTGGACTCATCATTCCAGATTAATTGGCTAACTATTTCTTAATGTATATATTTATTTATTAGTAAAATAACAACAGCTGGTACTGCAGAGATGAGAAAAAAGAGTATCTCACTCCCCAGCACGAGTAATCAAATGGCACAAAGACGAGAAGATATCCGGCTGACGAAAATGATGTTGACAATTTTTCTATGCTTTATGGTCTCCTACCTACCCCTATCCCTTGTAAATGTGATGGATGATGATTTAAAGTACCCAGATCTCCACGTTTTAGCATCTGTCCTTGCCTGGGGCTCTGCTGTTATCAACCCCTTTATCTATGCCTTCAAGAATCGACAGTATCAACAGGCATTTATCAAGGTAGTATTTCTCATATATTCATGCCTCTCATAGTTATACATGAATTATCTTTATTTCCCTAGGTCCTATGCTTATCATCTCTGACTGGAACTGGAAGTAGTGCACGAAATGTAAATAGCAGTAGTAGTAGTAATAATTATTCATCTAAAAATTCAGCTTCAAAAACATTTGTAACGGATATTTTACATTTCAATACAGCTACTGAAAAAGTATATCTTCAAAGTGATCCGAGTAGTGATGTTTCCGAAGATTAAATTTTTTAATTTACGGGAAAAAGGCTTCTTTTTTCTTCCTTTTTTTTTTCTTTTTTTTTTTTTTTTTGTAGAGACAAATGAAAATTTTGATTTGATTTGATTTCTTTGAGAGTAATAGTTCAAAATTGTGATGAGCTCATTTTTGGATATCTGAATATTCTATATATTTATATTTATGCTTGTATATTATAATAATTATTTTCTTTAAATGTATTTAACTACTCTTGTACATATTGGTTTATCCCCTCCTCAAAGTTCATTTTTCAATGGCATATTTTTTAAGACTGTGATAAAATTAAATAGTATAATTGAATATCTCCTCTGAGCTCATCATCATCATCACTCCTGTGGCCTCTTTTCCCCCCTTTTTTTCAAAAAAAAAAAAAACAAAAAAAAAAAAAATACTTGATAAAGTCTAGGAACGATTCATCTCCCTTGGTACAAGGATCCTTCCTTCTCCTTTTTTTACTATGGATGTTGTTGAACTTATTGTTGTTATTCGTACGAAACAAAAATGATTCAAGTGTTATTATGCTATAAACAATATGTTAATATATACTCATTTATTTCTATTTGAACCGAATCCTTAACCAAGTGTTTCTTTTGGAGGGGCGGGTATGGTAAAGAGGGAGGAGGGATGTAGTCTTCTACTCTACTCAAGAACAGGGTTGATTTATAAATTTGTTTGAGTGTGTGTGTGTGTGTGTGTTTGTTTGTTTGTTTGTATTTCTGAGATTGATCTGCCTTTTTTCTCTTTTCTTTTTCTTCTCATCTTTTTCTGCATACATAATCATTAATTAATTAACGCTTTGATTTCATTTCTTTCACGCACTAACTTTAACTATAATCATTTTTTGAATAACTAGGTTCGTCCCGTCAAGAATAACACAAATCAGGGCTCTAGTCCACAGGAGGAGCAGAAGCAGAAGCAAAAGCAAACTCAAGAAAAGTCAGCATCCAAGGAAGCAAATGACAAGACTCCAGCGAATAACACCACTCCTCCTTTATCCTCCACTGATCCCACCGTCACCGTGGAAACCGTCAAGTCAAATGAAAATAACAATATTGAATCTGTCTGATATTCATATAAATTGAAGAAGCTGTTTATCATATGTCAATTCTTATGGCGTATCCAATTGTCATTATGAATATGACATAATATGTAGTGTACCAAAGAATTTATTTATTAGTTTTTTTAAATTTTCCTTGTTTAAATCTTATACCCTGAGGTAGTATTCTCTCTCTATACATAGATTAGGGATCCCTGTTCATTATTTAACTTGTTCTTATTTTATTATTTATTTATACAATGCCCTCTATACATGTAATGTTGAATTAGAAAGACTGAATAAGTGTAGGATCTCATTCTCTTTATATATTATAATATTATTTATCGAATAATTTATTTATCTTTATATAACATACCAAATACATACTATGTAAAAAAAATATGACTCGAAAAAAAAAAAATTATAACATTCTCTATAAAGCTAAAAAAATATTTATACATATATTTCAAAAATATATTTAAATAAATAACTTTTCTATAATTAAATTCTACTCTTGTTATTTATTTAAAACCCTGTCTGATGACTACACTATTTAAGATGTCTCGAAAATCTTGATTTAAAAGTACTTTTAAGCTATGTGCTTCAAGTGACAACTTTAAAGTTGTATTGCTTTGCATGACTCATTAGCTAAGGTGTACTTTGTAATTTGTTTTCTAAGGCTCAGAATTTCTGTTCCATCTTGTTTTTGTATGGATGTTTTGTTAGATTTCTCATTCTTTAGCTAAGTTGTGAAATAAATTGGTCAAATGACGATCACGTGACTAATTTTTGAACAAATTCACATGGCCGAGAGTTGACTTTTTTGTTCGCTGGAAGCGCTGAGTTATAGAGTTATCTCTCTCACGACGAGCTTTTTTGTCCACTTGCAACCTCACCTCACAAAAGGGAATTTGGAAAAATAACTGGTAGCTATTCTTCTGTATTTTCCTTGTTGCCAACTTTTTAATATTGATCAGAGTTATTATTTAATATACAATACATTAGTAAATGCTATCAATCGTTAATACTCGTATAATATTCAAAAATTAAAAAAAAAAGGACGCACGGTCCTTCATTTAATATTAAATATATTTATATAAATCAAAATCATAAATAATAATAATAATACTCTTTTTGAGTTTTGAGTTTGACAACGGAACCAAAACTACAATCTACATGAATTTACATTGTTATTTCAACTAAAACAAGGTAAATATATTGATTGTTATTTAACAATATTAAATAATACTCAATAATTGTTGGAAACTGAAAGAATTCAAGTGAATTTGATTGGTCAGAAATCCAGGAGAATGGGCACACTTTCCTGGGTATGATTTCTCAATACTTGGAAATTCAACTACTTAACACTGTTGCAAGTTCTCAATTCAACAATACAGAGAGGACTGAATTCAAATGGATTATTAAGGTAGTGGTACCAACTGATATTTTTATTTCCTCTCATTGACTCAACATTTTGCACATGTCTAGTTATTATTTATGAGCTAGAACAGGGAGTTTAGAACTCTCTGGTTAAGGACAGAGACAAAACAATGTAAGAAGATGAGACTCAGCCATAGAATAAGTGAGAGACGTCAGCTTTCCTACTACTGGGGTAAGACCAGTACAACTGGTACAATGACTACACAGGAATTAAAGAATGTACGACTAAGATAAACTGTGTATAGACTGAATACATTTCAAAGGCTATGAAGACTAAGAAAATACAGAATATTTTTGTTTCATGTCACATAAATAAATTAAGCCTTAACATTTCAATTTTAATTATATTTTCTCTCCATTCCCTCTGTTGTTGCTTTCTGCCTCAGTAATACGGAAATCTTAATTTCTCACGAAGCACAATAGATGATGATTAGAGATGTGACTTTTGTAGGGTAGGAGCCAAACTTATGGTATCATTAAATTAATATCCTTAATAACATCAGCTGACTGTTATATGATTTGAGGAGAGAAAATATATTATTATGCATATTACTGCCCTATCTATAATTAAAAATAGTATTAACTGCAGAGAGAATATTATATTTATTGATATACTATACTATAATTGTATGATATATTTGTAACAAAATCTACCAAAATGTTGTTAGAAATTCTTTATTTCCTTTAAAAGAGTGATATGTGTTCTCCTCAACGATCTAATATAGTGCAAAAATAATTTCAAAAAAGAACAATAGTACCAATCGTTTTTCCTTTTCTAATCACAAAGCGGTATTCGTTCTCAACAAAAGTCGCATCTCTAATAATGATAAACTCCGCCAGGTTCCCTCAGTTTATTCTTTGCAATTTCTTACCTTGATATATCAGGTCTGGGAGATCTAAAATAATAATTAATTATATATCTTCATGTTCTAGTTATGGATATATGAGTCAAATGGTACTATTGAATTAGAACTCTTGTTAACATCAGCTGCTAGGTTTTATGATTTTCCGGGGAGAAAATATATTACTGCTCTAGGAAGAATAATTTTTTGCATTTAAAATACCATTAGTCTATGAAGAATATGCATAATTGACGGTGAAACTCAGACTGATGGAATTATTAAAATTAAAGATTTTTTTTAGATCACGGAATATCGATAATTAATTAAATGCATTACGGCGACATGGTGGAAGGGAAAGTAAAGAATAGGTTAACTGAATACAATTTACATATCCTACTACATTGCAAAACCAATTTTCAGATTCTGATACTAATTAATAATTATTATATAAGCCTTCAATACATCGATGCTGATTATCGAAAGGTAATACTTAGATGAGTAAACGAAACATCCGTGTAATGAGTAATTAGGTTGATGCTATCATTAGGATATCAATGATGATTCAATTGCCATCAATTTTTGTATTCTCCCTGGATGCTTGGATTCAACAGTCGGATTTCTTTATTGTTGTTATCCCAGATATGAAAATTAAGTTCTATTCAGGATATTCAAAATAATATTTACCCATTTATAACTCATGACTCCTACGTAAATACAACTACCAATATTGAAAATGAGTACATAAATTCCAGATCAATGATATTTTTTTGTATAAAATAATCCATATTTTTGATCAAAAGTTAAAATTGTCTCTCTCTATGTCTGGTCAAGACATTATCATGGTATAAATTAATTATCTTAAGTAAATGCAGAAATATATAAAAGGATCATTTACTTTTTTCATCGCAAAAAATCTAATTAATCAAATAATCAAATATAATCCCACCCTATTCTTAATCATTATTCCTTGAATAAATATTAAGTTGGGTGTGTACATTATTCATATGGAGAAAAAATTATTATTATTATAATTCATGGGTGTGTAATTTTTGTAATTTTTTTTTACCCCCTTTTTTTTTTTTTTTTTGGTAACCAAATAAAAAAACAAAATAGGAATCGATATATATATATATATAGAAAGCAGCTTATTCTCAAGATTCTGAACCATATTTTTATAGATTCATATCCTACATTTATTAATTTGTTGTAATTAAAATACATAAATACACAATCTTGTTGCAATTAATTTTTTTCATGAATGATAGAGTCAATCAAAAGCCAGACTTCAGAAACGTAAAATCGAGTGCACATTGAAACTGTATTATTTGCAGAACATAAACATTAGAATAAAAAGAGCTAAAAGAAAAGTATTTCAGTTCATAAAGGACTCCTTTATCATTGATAGCTACTTGAATTGAATTGAATAGAAAAAATGAGCGATCCAGATAAAAGTTCTTCAAACAAAAATGAGGAATTGGAGAGTACTAATTATGATTGCGAGGGTCAAGAAGAGCGTTCCTATCGGAAATTTAGCTCACCAAGTCCCTCAGAGGAATCAAAGGTAAGAATGAAAGACAAATAAGGAGACTCAACAATCCATCCGGATGATATGAAAAGTAGTATTGAACTGCGTACAATTATGATTTTTTAAAAATTATTATTAACACTTGGACTTGCAAATTATAAAGGTTTTATAATTGAAATCAAAATTTAAATAATAATATAATTCACTTCCTTTCTAGGGAAATTTGCTTTCTAAAGAGCAATTTTAAAAGTTCCTTGTTTTTAGGGATATTTTCTTATTTATATAACTAAGTAGACCGTTTGCAAAAAGAAGCCTGAAGAATAAGGCATGATACTGAGTAATGCTTGTAGCATATAAAAAGCTTAAGCCCTCAATATGTTTATGCCTTAACAATATTTTTTATGAGAGAAAGACAAAAGTAAATGATAAAAAACAAAAGTCTGTTGCTTAAATAATATGTTGATCCTTTCAAAATACTTTTCTTACGAGATATGTAGAATTGAATCCACTTACTATATTTTTACTTACTATACATATTTTATAAATAATTTGTAGGAAGCTGAAGGTAAATCGATGTATCTCAGACCTGAAAATGAGTAAGACACAACAACTAGTACAAAATTCAAATTTTTTGAAAACAAAAACTATTTTTGTAGATTATCTGGTACAAATCCAACCTCTCCAGGACCTTCAGCAGATAGACTATCTGTTAGCTTTGTATTTGGAAATGGGGTAGGTAATGTGTATTAACCAAGATTCTCCCATCATTATTCGTATTGTAGGATGAGGTAATGGACGAACAGCCGAATAATATTGATATCCTTGAAAATGATGAAGAAAATGGTTTGACAAGATTACCATTGCAAGAGAGTAAAGGAGTGAATCTTGCTAAAATGTTCCTAAAAAGAGAGACAAAGACTCTTACACAAGAAGATCAAAAGTCTGAGAACTCATATTGTGAAAGTGTCCTGGATATTCCAAAGTCTTAACGATAACATATTCGAGTTTTCAGATTCATATAATTATAATTGTTTCCTTTAGATTTCGCAAAAATAGTCGAAGAAGAGGATCATCAATTTTTACAACCTCATCAATGGATTCATTTGGCTTGACTTCCGGAAGAGATAAAAGTGAAAACGAACTTAAAATCAATAAAGAAGTCATTGACCAAGCAAAGTAAATATGTTCAGTAATTAAAAATCTTGTTTTAGAGAACAATTTCATAGGTAGTTTATAAATATACATCAAATTTACTTTTGATTCATAAATATTTCTTTAAGCAACTCAAATTTATCTTCTTCAATCTTCTTTTGCTCTGTAATAAAAAGAATGCTCTCATTTATAAACTTTAATTCATTGAACGTTGTTTCTTCGACAATTTGAATTTCGTTTATCAAATGTGCTTTGAGGAGACTGTAGTGTTGCTTAAGTTTTGACGCTTCATATCCAGTTATATAATCATATAATTCTATCAAATCAAATTTGATCCTGAAATTTCAAAAATTACAAATAAAACGTAAATGGGCAATTAACAAACCTCAGGGGAACTATTCGACTAACTATTCTTAAGCAGGAAACAAGAGAATTACATGATGATGTAGTATTATGTAGCAGTGTATGGTTACTATTTACTGTCGTAGAATCTTGAGAAGCTATTGAATTAAAAGAAACAATGAATGAAAGTAGAACTAGTATCAAGTATTGAGCCATAATTAACCAATTTAAGTTTATAGCGACTGCAAAATAATATTTACACTGAAATAAAATGATCAATATTTACAAGAGAGGTTATGAGGTTTCTTATATAAAAAGTTCCGTTTAATTTAACGTTTTCACTACTAAATAATGAAATAAAATAATTAATTATTACTTGCAATAAAGTATTTATTAATAGATTCCAGTTTTGGCCTTTGGAGAAAAAACTTCGAATTATTGTACAGGCTAAGGACTACGTTAAATGGCATAAAAATGAGATGGAAGAACGTCTTGCACAAAATAGATCTGTGGGCTCTATGTTCAAACAAAGTCAAATTTTTCTTACAAAATGTATATCTAATCTGTGGAAATTACTCATTGACTTTTTGAATCAATTAACTCCTTGGCAGAGACGTATCAAGGATATAGAGTCACATTTTGGTTCTGTTGTTTCTTCGTATTTTGTGTTTCTAAGATGGATATTTTGGATGAATTTGACGATTACAATAACCATATTAGTTTTTGTAATGATTCCAGAAGTACTTTGATTTGATTTCTATAATAAAAATATAATGTTAATTTAATTTTTCATTAATTAGATCATATCCATGGGCTGGGAAGGAACTGGTGCTCGCAAAACGATGCTTCCGGTAGAGAAGATATATTCAACAAATTTAAAAGTAATGTGGAACTTTGAAGGGATATTTCGATATTCCCCAATATTCTATGGTTTTTATGAGGATGCACGATCAACCAAAATTGGTTATCGTCTTCCATTAGCTTATTTTCTCGTGGGTATGGGTGTTTATATTTACAGTTTTGTCATCATTCTTCGTAAAATGGCTTATAACTCAAAGCAAAGTAAGTTATCAGAAAAGGGAGATGAATGTACATTTTCATGGAAGATTTTTGCAAGTTGGGATTTTGGGATCGCTAATGTTGAGACTGCTCATAATAAAGTTGCTTCAATCATTATGGGTCTCAGGGAGGCATTGGTTGAGAGACAAGAAAAAGAAAAACAACTTGATAAAAATTGGAAAACTATAGCAAAACGAGTATGTGCAAATTTTATCGTCCTCGGTATTTTAGTTGGAACTGCATATGCTGTCGTTCTTGTTGTTGAAAGATCTGAGAGCCCAGAGGCAGCAGCATCATGGTAAGCACAGCTATTCAATCTTTCAATTTAAATGTTATCCCTGTTTTCATACACAAGGTATCGGCAAAACGAAATCACGATAATAATGTCCTTAATTTCACTCGTTGTTCCAAATTTTTTTGATTTGATAAGTTTATTAGAATCGTATCATCCACGAAAGGCAATGCGATGGATGCTTGGACGAATCATGATCCTGAATCTTCTTTCATTATATACCTTAGTAAGAATTAATTGAAAAAGGGATTTAGTTAGAGTAGTTAAAAAAATTGTCATTATTAAATGTAGATATTTGCATTATTTGGAAAAACTGATGGTATGATAAATAACTTGGCCAAAATGGAGGTTATGCGTAAAGGTGGTATGAATTTTGGCATTGACCTAAACAAAGTTTCGAAAGTGAATGAAATAAATAAAGATTGTTTTCGATCTCCCTTACCCTGCCATCTACTGTCTGAGTATAATATATTGTGAAGAATTAATAATTGAGTAGTATTTCATGTCTTTATTTATAGATCGAACGCTACCCTTAGTCTGCCATCCATAGCTATAAATACGCACTCATCTAATCAGTCCAAGATTAATTCCGACATATTTGGTTCCTCGTTCCAAAATATGGAATATTTGAATTGCCAGAGATGCTTTGAACTCTGTTCCTTTAACTGCTCTATTATTTGCCAGTCGTTTAGGTTATGTGAAGAAGGAGAGGGTATTGAATGCATTTTAGTTAGCATTATTACTTATTAAATAATGTCTATTTCGTTTTACAAGAAAATACAATCAACTCCACCCATTTATCACATCCAACGGAAGAAAATGAATGTCTAAGATGTTATTTAATGAACCCAAAGGTTGCCCCTTTAAAAGAATCCAAATCAGATACCTGCTATGTTAAAATATGTAAAAATCACCGGTCCCTTCCTATATCAGTGGAGAATATTACAACATTACAAACACGAAAGCCTGAAAAATCATTGGATAAATGTTCCGTAGCGATCAATAAGTATAGCCATGATATAAAAGAGAGGATTAAATTGAGGAAGCTGTGTTGGGAGACGATGTTTGGCCAGGAACTAGTGAAGCTAACCATCATGGACACTATTTTTACTTTGTTTTCCATAATCATTGTTGACTTTGGAAGATCACTTTTCTTGCGATATATTAACCCATGTTGGTTTTGGGATTTGGAAAAACAATTCCCAAAATATCCGGATTTTAAGGTATCTCATACCTCTGACCTCTAATAACAAATGGCTTTGTCTCCACAATTTTGTAGGTGGCAGAAAATATTTTACATTTGGTAAATAATCAAGGTATGATTTGGATGGGCCTTTTTATGGCTCCTGGCCTTCCGGCCATTAACTTGCTCAAACTTGTTATCATAATGAATGCTAGATGCTGGACTGTAATGACTTCGAACGTGCCACACGAAATTGTATTCAAGGCCGGGTCAAATAATTTCTACTTTGTACTTCTACTTCAGATGTTGTTTTTATGTACACTACCAGTGAGAAGACAGCTATTTTCAACCCCACCATTTGATTATTAATTATATTTTTTCGATTTATGATAGGTTGCTTATACTATCGTATGGCTCAAACCCAGTTGGCATTGCGGACCCTTTTCTAAATATGATAGGATTTATAAGGTACTTTCTGAGCTTATCATTAGTACGATTCCGAAAGAACTTCATGGAGTCTTGGACTACATATCTTCGCCTGGATTTGTTATCCCTGTGTTCTTACTTTTAATACTTATTATTTATTACCAATCCTCTTTAACGGCCTTACTAAGAGAATCTAATGATGATTTGAAAAATCAGGTTTGTATCCTATGAAAGTTATAAAATACCAGAAATAACTTCCCCTTTAAGTAGGATCCACCGTGGTCCGTTTAGCCTGTTATATTTATATATTATATAAACATTAGACATATTTATTTCCCAAGAAGCACAAAATTAAAAATGCAACAAGGAATGAGGAAAAAATTTATAAATGAAAAAGATAGATCAAAACAGAGAGGCAGATAAGCCTCTAAGACTGTATTATGCACCCTGAGAGACTGGAACACTGGGTTATCCATCGACAATGGATAACCATCGGACCATCTCTGTGCCTGTTGGCCTCACTGTGTAAACACAATGTTTTAGAACTGTGTGTATCAAATAAATATGTATTCAAAATATAACAAAACAACTTTTGTCAGGGGGTATAAATACTACAAAGTATTTTGATTTAAAAAACATACAAAAAATTTACACAGAATTTTGTTGTCTGCTGCCGTCAGTTTTTCTACTTTTCTTACCCTCATTTGTGTTTTTAAGGTTGATTGGTTGAATTCGAGTTTGCTCTTGTTAAGTTGTGAACAATTATTTAACTAATTATTTACGATTAAATGAAGAATAAGTACATAGTTAGGAATAGATAGAACTGACAAACTAACAATAACTGATTTTGGGCCTTTTTCAGTTTTTTTTTTTTTTTTTTTTTTTGAGAAAAAAGTTAAGAAATACAAAATTATTCATAAATTATAAAATTAGTACTTCAAAAGTGGTCTTACTCCATTGTTAAAATTGAATTATATGAAAACAAAATATTATTTATTTTTATTGCTGAGATTTTTTTACAAGAATCCTGGAATGGTTTAGGCTTTTTATTCCTAGATCACTATGAATGATAAATTATAATCTTTTTCAGCTACATCATGAGCGAACAGAGGAAAGGCTGAAGCTTCTACAAGGAAAGCAAGCTGGCAATAAGAAAAGTCAGGATGTTCAAGACCGTTGGAAAAAATTACTTGAAAATAATTTCTCAAGTTTGTCAGGGAAATCTAAAAGAAGAATAAGTAATGATTGACTATCATGATGGACTATCCCATTGTTTTAAATGATTAAATGTTTTATTAGGTGGCCTTTCAGAGAAAACTGTAAATCAAGAATTACCAAGTATCACTTATGATGATGAACCCATCATTGAGAGCATGCAAGGAACTGATGGACTTAAAAATGAAGAGGACGTTCCAATTATTCACATTTCAAGTGATTTAGATCATGAAGTCATCGAGATAATTGCGGAAGAAGAGGAAGAAGAAGATGAAGAAAACTTTGGAAAAACAGTTTTGATCTAAAAGCATGGAGCTCAAGATTCAGTTTTTTTTCTTCTAATTTTATAAACCATCTTCTTCTTTTTTTAAATTATAACATAATGCATACATAATGTTCTTTAATTAATAAAACCATATTATCATCTTTTCTCACTTACTCTATCTAGATCATACTTGGAAGTATGTAGGCATGGCATACCTATTGTGTAAGACATATGAATATGTACTGATGAGTTTGTCTTATATGATATATTGTATTACAAAGTAGGAGTCAAGTTTCTCGAAAGGTAACTGAGGCACTGAAGGATATTTTTAAACATATTTCACTGACAAATCAATTATCCCTTCCAAATATTCATTTCAATCATATTATATGTATATTATGAACAAAATAAAATTGCGGATATTAATCAAATTAGCACACCATTAAGTCTAAGTTTCATGCATTCGTTCAAATAAAGAGACTGTTGACATTCAATCTGATAAAATGAAAAATAATAATTATTATTAATCTTGGTATATAATTATAAACAGACTCATATATTCTACATACATACTACAGAGGTACTCTCCTCATATTTGCAATTCCCATTTATTTATCAATTCATGAGTATGAACCATACATCATTCACTGGAATTTCCTCTGAGCTCACGTATTTTGGTAATGGCTCAAATTATAATCTTCAAAAATTGTGGAATGTTCATTGTACACACATATTTTTAATGGACTCTTGCATCTATAAGGTTTGTGATCCGAAAAGGGATTTTAATTTTGTCAAATGGAATTATATAAGGAAAGTTTTTATTTTTGGTTTTATTTCATAGCTTTATGCTTGTATAACGGTCCTAAATTTGATCTTTTTACTATAAAAGGAATGGAAGTTGAAGAAGGGATTTTGAAAACACTCATTTGCACTATGTACAAAATGTAAAATACATTAAAAATTATTTCCTCTGTTGTTATTTTGTTTTGTAACTGAATACTGCAATAATGCAACACGAGAATTTTTGATATAATAAATTATTTTAAGAGCATATTCATTTCCGAGGAACACCATGTTTTGTATCTTATTCACTTATTTCATCCATCTTTTTCGAACTTGAATTTAGCTTTGACAATTTAAATCAGCTTCATACATATAATATTCAATGGATTATAATAAGGGTGTTCTGTTTTGAGGGAAAGTTTTTTTTTACTAAACTATGATTTTTTCTGTTGAAAAGCATAAAGAAAATCCTATTTTCAAAATTGTAGGTCCTTCATATCAATTTTGTCATGATTCTTGCTCTTAAAAGATTTTTAAATAAATATTTTGGGGTCAAAATTGTCCTCATACAATGGATTAAATATGACTATGGTCGAGGCTATAAGTATAATGAAAACATGAAGAGTATTCCTTTGAAGGAAGTGATCCAAAACTCGAGAAATTATTGCCTAGTGCATATAAGTACAAAAATCTAGAACTTCCTTATGAGTTGTTCGTAGATGTTAGTTGTTCAAGTATTTAACTTTCGTTAATTGTAGGAGTAAAGAACGTATACTGTCCACCTAAACTAACTATATCCTCTCAAAACTAAAAATAAAATAAAAGTGAGCATGGGAAGTGGGCAACTACATATATGGAGATTTCACAGTATTCAATTAGTTGAAATGAAGTGACATCAATAATTTGTTATTAATATACATATACGTATGTTATAAATTATAATTGAATAAAACGAAAAAGGTTGAGTAAAAATTCCAAATTATACAATACTCCAACACGTACGCAGCAAATTACCTATATTTGGCTATAAGTTAGAGTGACTATATTTTAATTTTCAAAAAAGATAACACTTGGACTCATCACATTTATAGACTATAAGTGGGTTTACTGATAGTCGCACCACTCAAAATATTGATTTGCTATTCCTTTTTTTTTTTTTTTGTTCTATTTTACAGAGATCACCACTTGTATTTTTGTGAACCTATTGCTTCCTTACATCACTCTAAGGGGGAGGGGGATTCCTGCAAAATTTCATATGAAATGAAAGATTACGTAAAATGGTCCTTAACAAATTTCTGTGCATATGGGAATAAAGAAACGATACGTCCTTGAGTCACGCGATGATCAATGAATCCACTTTAACGGTATCGGTTTAGGGGAGGGGGGAGGATATTCTAAAATAATAACAAATTTAAAAATTAATTTTGATTCTTGTTCCTTTGTTTATTAGAAATCCAGAATTTTTTTAATATTTTGGTTCAAAATATAATTTGGATCATGTTTTTGTTTTTTTTTTAAAAAAAAAAATATTTGCCCGGACATTTCATTAATTTATAAAAATAGACTCCGATGCAAGATAAAAAAGTGAACTTATCCGTGCAAAAGGGAACAATGGGTCACCCTATAATACTAACTAAATAAATTTCCCAGGAGACTAAAATGGCTGTAATAATATTTCACGCAACCTCCCATTACTCCTATTGCTTAGTTATTATAATTATAACTAATAAGGAATCATCAACCAAGTAGAGACATATTTTCACCCTCATTTCTTCATGAATGAAATTTATATTTGGGTCTATATGTATATAATAATACGTGTGTAAGAATATTTCCACCCCCTTTAGTAGAATCATCTATTATTTAGAAATATGAATATAAAAGATTTTTTTTTTTTTTTTCAAAAAAGATATCACTATTCTCTCAGCTTTTTTTTTTTTTTTCCATTAAGCATCATCCACTGTTTAAAAAGTGAGTTCTACCTATTATATTGTTATAGGGTTATTTACATATATTATAATTTAAAGCGTGAGAGCTTAAAACCATTGTTTATTTGGTACATGGATATTATATTTTTCCTCCTTATTTAATCTCGTTGTGATTTCCTTCACCTTATTTGGTTAAGGAAATAGTAATCTTATTAAAATGTAGGCGGTTTTAACACTACATACTTAGTTAGTTAGTTAGTTAGTTATAACTTATAAGTTATAATATATTTACGAATGAGCTACAGTGGAACATATATAAACATTTGTATGCGCAGAGATTTAAAATGAGTTTTACAATTCTAGGAAAAACTGAGTATGCCTCAAAAGCTAATTTTCTGAACTTGCAATAAGTAGCATAAATTATATATGTATATTATTGGACACACTCACTCACTCATTCACTCAAAAAAACACATGCTATCATTTCATATATGAAACCAAACTTACTTTAATGAGTTTAATTCTTTATAAATAAGAACTAACATGATACAAATTTATTGGTCCTTCATTTCCTAATTTAAATAATGCAAATAATTTATTAATATATATATATACATAGGAGTATATAGTATAGCAATTCTTTTCATATCCAATAAAGATACAATCAACAACATTTTTAACGATTTTTAATACCACCCTAATAAAAAATAGAGTATCACTTAAAATCAAGTTTAATTTTTGTATCTTTACATATTTTGTAAGAGACAAACAACCCTCCCTCCCCCATCCTCCCCCAAAATGGCATGGATATGCTCAATATTTTATGATACTATCATGATCCAAAATAAATATTTAATCATGGACTGATCTCTGTCTTTTATTCATTCATGGACCCAATTGTAGTGCAAATATTTTATTCCATTTGAATATTGGTATAGCGTCAAGGATGAACGTCTTTCTTCTGCTTTGTCCACTGCATGTCTGTTTTTAAGAAGAAAAACAACTGAAATCTTTATATAGGTGTATATAATAATATGTGAAAGAAAGAATACATACATACATAGGATTTGTTAAGATGTATACTACCATCATAGTCCATACCTAACAACAGGTAAAAAAAAAAAAAAAATGAGCGTATGGTATGAGGCGGAACGGGCGAGGAATCCAGGTTGAATTTTTTAGGTACAAAGTTAGAAGGTTGCAGAGAGATAAGTAAAATAAATGTTCGAAGAGGATGAATGGAAGAAGAAGAAGATAACTTTTCTATATAATTGTATACACAGAAGTGATTTGTTTGAAATGGCTCGAAGAAAATTTGAAATCAATTAAAGACAAGAACGGATTTATGTGTGTAAAAAGTTTAAGTGTGATTGGATTGATATTCAAATCATGTGGTTCCTAATATTCTTACTCTATGGAGTTCATGGAGAGTACGTTCAGAACTTTGAAATAAAAGAAAATTACCCTCCAGGAACAGAGGTAGGAGTCGTTGGATCAGGATCTCGTCTTCCAAGTCCTCCTTATTTAATAGTTCCTTTAGATGGGTCTCCTGAAAACGATCTTTGGATAAATCAAAGAACAGGAGAAATACGGACTAAGGTCAAATTAGACCGTGAATTAACTTCTAAATATTCTTTAAGTGCGATTCCTAGAAATGGAGAAACAATTAGTGTTAATATTCAGGTTTTGGATGCTAATGACAATGCGCCTGTTTTTCCAAAAGATTTCATTCTCATGGATATCCCTGAAAACATACCTATAGGTACGAGAAGACCTCTTGTACCTGCTGTTGATAAGGATTTGCACCTTTTTTCAACAAGAAAATATGAATTTGTGTCGGGTAATGAGAGACAGGATTTCTCTCTCAAGACAGAAAAAGATCCTGATGGTCTACTACGAGTCGATCTTGTAGTCAATAGCAATATAGACCGTGAATCTGTTCAAAACTATGAGCTCGTTATTAGAGCATATGATGGAGGGAATCCTCCTAAAACAGGCACTATGACAGTGAAGGTACGCGTGCAAGATCTAAACGACAACCCTCCTCTTTTTGATAAACAACGCTACTTCACTAATGTTCCTGAAGATTTACCCTTGGGAAGCTCTGTTCTTAGAGTTGAAGCAAAGGACGCTGATGCTAATAAAAATGGAAAAATTGCTTATTCTATAAATCGACGACAATCTGACAAGGATCGTACATTTGCAATCGATGAAAATACCGGACTTATTCTCTTAGATCGACGACTTAACTTTGAGAGAAAACGTGTTCATGAAATTGTTGTTGTGGCCAAGGATGGAGGGGAGGTACCTCAAGAAACATCCGCGTTTATCACTGTTAGGGTCTCTGGAGACAATAAATTTGTGGGAGAAACGAAAACTACAGAGACTCCTTCTCAGGAGATTCGAATTGTTCCTAACCCTCCTTCAATATTTGAAAATACTCCAGTTGGATTTGGATTTGCTCAAGTTATTTTAGAAAAATGGGAGTCTCAACGCTTTAACTTTGAAATTTTTCCTACAAATGGAGTATTTATTCTTACGAAAAATAGCTCTGGAATATTTCTGACCAATTCAAAAATTCTTGACTACGAGGACGAAAATGTTTATAATGTTAAAATCAAGGCCACAGACCCATTATATCCAGAGCAGAATATCGAAAAGTCCATTGAAATATTAGTAAAAGATGCCAATGATCATCGTCCGATTTTCGAAATACAGGAATACTATGCTAGTTTAGAGGAATCTGTTGAGCCTGGGAGCTCTGTTCTAAAAGTAAAAGCTAGTGACAAGGATCATGGAGAAAATGGAAGGATATCATACTTCTTAAACTATGAAGGTAACAAATTAAACTAATATTTCATTTTATTTATTTCATTCATGATTCATCTTTTCATTAGGATCCAAATACTCAGATTGGTTTAAGATATCAGAATCCACTGGACTGATAACGACTCAAACTTTTTTGGACTGTGAAATGGAGAGTTCTCCAAGTGTAGTTATTGTTGCCATGGATCATGGGTATCCATCTCCGTTCTCAGCTACTGCCACACTTACAGTATCTGTAAGTGATGTCAATGATAATCAACCTCTTTTCGATAGTTCCTATTATGAAGCAACATTACCCGAAAACCAAGGTCCTGGGGAATGTTTTTTGAGAGTTAGAGCCACAGATTTAGATTGTGGAGCAAATTCCATTGTTAAGTATTCATTTAAAGATGATGGAGATGACGATAAAAATGAAAGTTTTATGATTGAGCCTGACTCAGGGAAAATTTGTTTATCTAAAGAATTAGATCATGAGACGAGAGATTCCTATGATTTCACAATAATTGCGAAGGATCGAGGTGGTTTAAGCACCTCTACAATGGTTAAAGTACAAGTTATGGACGTGAATGACAATGCTCCTCGATTTGGCCCTTCAGAATATTTTGCAAAAATTAATCGCAAATTTCCAGAAGTAGATAAACCCATCCTTCAAATTCATGCACATGATGATGATTCAAATGAATCTGCATCCATAGAATACACAATCATATCTGGAAATATTGAGAATACATTCGTGTTAGATAAAAGTTCAGGTGTTTTGAAGCTTGCAAAAAACATACCATCAAATCTAAATAGATTTAAACTAGAAGTTGAAGCAACAGATAACATGGGATTGCGTGCATCTCTAAGCGGAGGTGGAATTGCCACGATTGAAATTCTTATCACGGACGACTCTGAAGACTTATTGATCAAGCAAATGGTGTATGAGTTCTCACTCCCAGAAGATATTTCACCCTATTCAGGAATAGGAACAGTTGCTCCACTTGAAAATATTGAACTAGGATCCTACAAAATGAAGATTTATGCAATGAGTACAAAAGTTCATTATTTTAGTTTAGATTCCAAAACGGGTTTACTTAGAACGGAGTCTCGTTTGGATCACGAATCAAATCCAGAAGTCGTGCTGAATATAAAAGTAGAAAAAGAAGGTCGATATAATTTTTGTCAAATTTTGATTCATATTGAGGATGTGAATGACAATACTCCTGAATTTGGTTCAGAGATAGCATTGGCCACCGTACCTGAGGATTTTAAAGTCGGAAGCGTCGTTTATGTAGCAAGAGCACGTGATGCAGACGAGGGAGTAAATGGTGAAATTTCTTATCGATTATTGAATGAAGATGAGTCTAATTTCTCTTTAAATTTGAAATCGGGTGAACTTAAACTAATTAAACCACTAGATTATGAGAAACAAGATACTCATGAAGTGTTAATTGAAGCCATTGATAACGGCAATCCCCCTTTAAAAGGACATGTAAATCTAAAAATCTCCGTTCATGATGTCAATGACAACAATCCCGAATTTATTGATACTCTTCAAGAGTTACAAATTTCTGAAAATCATCCCGTGGATACTCGGATTTATGCATTTAAGGCAAAAGATTTAGATCGAGGAAAGAATGGTCACATTTCATATTCTTTATCTGATAATGATTATGTTACAATTTTGCCAAATAGTGGAGTTCTTATACTCAAAAAACGGTTGGATCGTGAAGCCAACAATGAATTTGATGTTGTTGTTTCTGCAAAAGACCATGGGACACCATCTTTATCTTCAGAGTTTACTTTTAAACTAATAGTTTCAGATAAAAATGACAATAGTCCTAAATTTGATAAGGATTTTTATGAGTTCTCTGTTCTTGAAAATCTTCCTCCTGAAGCAATTATTGGTACAGTCAGTGCTTACGATCATGACGATGGTCCTAATGGATATATATTATATCATCTGAAAACACCCATAGATAAGTTTAAAATCAACGAAAATACAGGTAAATAATGTTATTAATTTAATTGATTTAATTTGTATTTTGTGCTTGAATTTTTCATAGGATTAATTGTTACCTCTGGTACACTGGATCGTGAGGAAAAAGAATTTTATGAAATACTTGTTGAGGCAACTGACAGAGGAACTCCAACAAGGAGCTCTCAAACACTAGTTCAGATCAATGTTACTGATGTTAATGATAATTCTCCGTCATTAATTGAACCCTATGGGGGAATTTTTTATGTAAAGGAAGGTAGTTTAGCTGGTACAAAAGTAGGAAAATTATTTGCTAAAGATCCTGACGAGGGCGATGATCTCATTTTTTCTACAGAAGGTTCGTTTAAATTCTACTCAAAGTTTTTTTTTTTTACTGTTTATGTATTTCTTATAGATAATTCTTTGGTTCAAGTATCACCAAATGGTGATGTTAGACTTATCCGAGGACTAGATCACACTGAAGAAGAATATGATATTACGATCAAAATAAGTGATACTGGATCTCCACCTCGGTATTTTGAAACAGATATTACAATAATGGTTGTCAATCAAGATGATGAACGACAATATGGACAAAAGTCGTTGACCCAGAAAATGTCAGTTGTTGAGGGAGTTCCTATCGGAACAAAAATAGGATCTATTTCCTCTATCGGAAGAAAGGGAGCTCGATTCATTATGGAAGAGATGTCTCCTGTAATAACCGTAGATTTAAGAAGTGGAGATATAATTACCATTGGAAATTTAGATGCGGATGAAAAAAGTGACTATACATATCAAGTTAAAGTTGAAGAAGATGATGACTTAAGTGTAAATCTTCAGATTCATGTTGAAAATATAAATGATGAGAGGCCTATTTTTGAGAAAAATCCTCTTGTTTTAGAAATTTCTGAAAATATGGCTGTAGGAACGGTATTGACAACTGTACTAGCCAGAGATCACGATTTAAATGAACAAATCAACTATGAATTGATTGAAGAGTCACCAAAGAGGGACGCTTTTAACTTAGATAATTCTTCTGGTGAGTTATCTCTACTCCAAGAATTAGATTATGAAGAGGATAAAGAATTTTTGGTAGTTGTACGAGCCGTCGATACAGGGTCACGTCACACAACAGAATTAACTATTTGGGTCACAATCATTGATGTGAATGATAATTATCCTATATTCTTGTCATCGTCACATCTTCGAATATATTCAGATGTTCCACTGAGTATACCAGTGATGAGGCTTTTAGCTATAGACTATGATTCAGGAAAATTTGGAGAAATAGCTTATTCCATTATTAGTGGAAATGCCGCTGAGATTTATCATATTGACGAAAAATTGGGAGATTTGAAATTAAAAAAAGTACCTAAATCGACAACATACACTCTAACAATCAGAGCAAGAGATGGAGGTGGTCTTCATACTGATACGACATTGATTATTGATGTTAAAATCAATAACGATTCTACTCCAAGATTTCTACGTTCGGTCACTGAGGTAATTGTTCCTGAAGATACCGATCCTGATACAACTATTTTATCACTGGATCTTAAACAACGATCATCCTCATCTGAAAGTGTTTTGTTCACTTTAATCAAAGGAACTAGAGCTTTTTATATTGATGAATATTCGGGAAGAATAAATACTCTTGTTCAACTTGATCGGGAAACTCAAGATACATATGCTTTAGTTGTACAAGTAGCAAGTGAAGATACGTCGATATTTTCTGACACAACTGTCATTAATGTCAAAATCTCTGATGTAAATGACAATCCTCCTGTATTTGGACAAAGTTGTCGGGATCTAAGCTTTCCAGAAAATATAAATGCGTCCACTTTAAATTTTATTCAAGCCATTATTGCCCATGACAAAGACGAAGGAAAAAATGGTCAACTCACATACACATTGGAAAATGACTATGATGGCAAATTTTCTATCAATAACCAGACTGGGAGACTATTTGCTAAGTCCTTAGATCGCGAAGAGCGTGAAGAATATGCCCTTGAAATTATTGCTTCGGACACAGGAGCTTCCCCAAAATCTTCAAGATGTAGTATTTCATTGAGAGTTTTGGATGCTAATGACAACCCACCTGTATTTAGCCGAAGTGTTTATTTTGTGAGAATCAAAGAGGATTCCCCAATTGGATCGGAAGTTATTAAAGTATTTGCTAATGACATTGATGAAGACCAAAATTCGCAAGTGAGATATTCTCTCTTGCCTTCAAATGGTATGAACAAAAATTTTGCTATTAATACGGTGACTGGATCGATTTTCACCACAAATACCTTAGATAGAGAAGAAAAGTCTGGTGATGAGGATGCTCATTACATTTTGAGTGTATCTGCTGCAGATAAAGGAATGGAAAATATACTATCTGGAATTGCTCAAGTAAAAATATACATACTGGATACGAATGATAATGCCCCTGAGTTCTCTGTATTCCCCTTTCGTGTTAACATAAGCACATCTCCTCCCATAGGCTCTCCTCTCCTTAAAATTTTAGCCTTTGATCCTGACTTAGGCTCTAATGGTGACGTTTTCTTTTCTTTAACAAATGAAAGCAGTGGCATTTTTGAATTGAGTCCAAACGAAGGAATTTTGACCATAACTAATAACAAAGATTGGACTTCAGGCTCTATCCATAATATCGAAGTTATAGCGTCAGATAAAGGAGTTCCACCCAAAACCTCTAAAGGGTTAATTGAAATCAGTGTTGACGGAGGACCTCAAGTTACATTATCTTTTCAAAAAAATATTTATAAAGTTGAACTCCGTGAAAATCCATCCAGTGGAAGAGATGTTAATCAAGTGCAAGCGGTAAGATCAGATGGTCGTAAACAACGAGTAATTTATACGTTTCATCATGGTAACGAAGATGGTGCCTTTGAAATTAATTCGAATAATGGCCTTATACGAGTTCGGGATCCTGAAAAAATTG
Organism: Lepeophtheirus nordmannii; assembly: GCA_963680855.1. Classification (NCBI taxonomy): domain Eukaryota; kingdom Metazoa; phylum Arthropoda; class Copepoda; order Siphonostomatoida; family Caligidae; genus Lepeophtheirus; species Lepeophtheirus nordmannii. The sequence continues at coordinate 26,245,633 of OY804519.1, forward strand.
ATTTCGAAATTAATAAAGAATTCAATTTGAGCATTATTGGACAAGGCTTAGGCGACGAAAGATTAAATGCCTATGCTGTCGTGATTGTACAAGTTAAAAACGTGAATGATAATGCACCTCAATTTCCTCAGAAGCTATTTCTTGCAAAGGTATTGGAAGGCTATGACAAAGGAGCAGAGGTTTTGAAATTAGAAGCCATTGATTCTGACGATGAAAAAACCTTATTGACATACGAAATTGTCGATGGTAATGTTGATGGAGCTTTCATGATTTCTCCTCAAACTTCTGGGATCGTTCGTACCAACACTGTACTTGACAGAGAAATTAGAGAAAAATATGATTTAACTATTTCTGCCAAGGACAATGGGAGTCCAAGTCTTTCAGGCACTTGTAGAGTTACGATATTTGTTATTGATGCTAATGATAACCAACCTCACTTTCCTCCCATGAGACCAATAGTTATCTCAAAAGGTATTTGCTTAATATTTTATATAATGTTTCAATTTATTAACCTTATAACTTATTTTTATCTAGCTACCCCACCTGGCTCATTAGTGAGCAACATACGTGCCAATGATATTGACATGTATCCCATGCTAGCATACAAATTGGATGCTGGATCAGAATATTTTTCTATAAACTCTTTTAATGGGCAACTTTATCTTCTAACGACTCCAGATTTTAGCCAACATGGTGATAAGTTTAACATCTCCATTATAGCATCAGATACAAAACACGTCGCTCGAGCAAACACAGAAATAGTTTTCAAGATTGATGCGAAGTATTGCCAAAGAAATTCAAAATTTATTCAACCCGTGTATGAGTTTTTTGTTCCTACGAATGTATCGTATCCTTTCCCTGCTGGCAAAGTTGAACTCATTGGTACTTCCTCTGAATGTGATGGTCTTATATTTAGAATAGATGAAGATTCTGATCAAAATACTTTCTCTGTTGGTTCTAATGGAGAAGTACTGGTTCATCATGGTAACTGGAAAAAGTCAAGCCTGATAGTTCGTGCGTTGTCTGACTCAAAATCAGCTATTATTGCCACTACAGTTGTGATTTTACATCAAAAATTGATTGGTAACAAGGAATTAGCTTCTTCTCTGGTCTTTGAAGGATTACCAAGTGAGCTTGAGTTGTTAAGGACAAGCTCTACCAAGCCTCTTTACCGCGTAAACATGAATAAACCCCCAGTTGGTCTTTACTTTGAACTTTTTCCAGTTGATTCTGGATATAAAATTGATTCAGTCAGTGGAAATATATATTTAGTTAATTCAAGTGTGACTTCTCGAGAAAAAGTGAGGATAGCCGTTCGACCTATAGGGGAAGTGAGCCCTTTTGTTGAAGAAACCCTTTTGATGAAGTTCACAGATGAGCAGCTGATAGAAGAAGATGGATTTTTTACCACAAACGAAACAGTTGTGTCTCTTAAAGAAGATGTTGATATTGAGCAAGTGAATATTAAACTTTGTAATTATGTGAGTTCTCCAAATGGTGGCACTCCATATGTTCGTATCATATCAGGAAATGAACACAACATTTTTACGTTAGTAGAAGAATCTTTATCTCTAATTTTGAACAAAAAGCTTGACTATGAATATTTGGACATACATAATGTTATCATTCGAATGGGTAGTACAAAACTTAGTTTATGTCATGTTCAAGTAAGAGTAATCAACGTTAATGATAATGTGCCAGAGTTTCCTATTTCAAATTATGTGGCAAGACTTGCTGAGAATTCTCCTAAAGGATCATCTGTTCTCAATCCTTATGTCATTGATAAGGATAAAAATGACTCTCTGACATTTTGGACTGATTCAAAAGAATTTAAAGTTGTTTCGGATTCGGGGAAAATATTTAGCAATCAGAAATTTGATTACGAGCTCAAGGATTCATATTCTTTCAACTATTATGTAAATGATAGTGTTGGACATTTTTCGGAAAGTAAAATCTTTATATTGATCGAAAGTGTTGATGAATATCCCCCTATTTTTTTGGAAAATGCATATTTCTTTTCCATGTCTGGGCTTGCAAATCCTGGAGATGTTATTGGACAAGTGAAAGCTACAGATCAGGATTCTGGACCTGATGGGAAAATATTTTATTATTTTAGTACAAAGAATGATTACTTTGGTATTGATGAATCAAGAGGTGTCATAACTGTAATTAAAGCTCTTGATACGGATGTTTTTAAAGGCACACGACGAGAAAAGCGTTCACCAAGAGAGCTGAAACTGGTACTCAAAGCAAACAGTAAAAGACAAAATTCTTTGGAAGCTTCAACAATTGTTTCAATTAAAATTGAGGAGTCCCTACTTCCTGTTGCCGTTGTTTCTTCGGAGTCATCTGTATCTGCTTGGGTTCAAGGTGTGATTGTGGGAATTGTATTACTCTTAATTTGTCTCGGAATAGGTTTATTCATTCATATTAAAAGAAAGAAGAAAAATAATTCAAATCTGAACAAATTTGGATTTTCTTCTTCCAATAATATCATAAACAATATGAATGGTAATCGAAGTGTATCTTCATCTGCGGATAATTTGGATATGGAGCTTTCGCAAACTAGCGGAAGTGCTGGTGTTATCTCAAGATTTCCACCACAATATAGTGAAATTGTTTTAGATTATGATCATACTTCTGGCACTGGGAAGCCCTCCAATCCTACCATGAATCCCACTCGATCAGAAATTTCCGAGAAGTCTCATCGTTCTGCCTCAAGTGGTAGAGGATCTGTGGAGGAAGGAGATGATGAAGATGTTGAAATTCGTATGATTAATGAGGGTAGTTATCTTTCTCCTGATGGTTCTCTGTTCCTCATAGATGACGATAAACTTTCACAAAGCTCTGTTCAGAATTCAAAAGACTATTTTGCGCGGTTGGGCATTGACATACGAAAACCTCCCAACCTGCCGCAAAGCCAAGGTGCTTCCGCAGTAAATCCTGCAGGGGACAATATTCATAATTTTGATAGGAATTCTATTTACAATCGCATACCTGAAGATGCAATAAGTGAAAAAAATTCTGTAGTCAGTGGAGCGACTAAACAAAGTTTAATATATGGATCAAATCCTCGTACAGGTCAACCTTCATTAACTGGATCTCTCAGCTCCATAGTGCATAGTGAGGAAGAGCTTGCAGGTAGCTATAATTGGGATTATCTCCTAGATTGGGGTCCTCAATATCAACCCTTAGCTCATGTATTTAAAGAAATTTCTCGTCTCAAAGACTCAAGTGGTGTCAGTCGGGGGGTAAATGAACCAAGTGGGTCCAACCACATCATAAACAAAACTTTTAGTCCTTTACAAAATACTCGGCATATGCTTTCTCGATCTGCTCGATCTCCTATTTCTCATGACACATTGAGCCAAAGTGCTCTATCTCCAAACTTTCATCCCGCTCTCTCTCCTTTAGCAACAAAATCTCCTTCAGTATCTCCTCTTGCGTTACCCATGTCTAGAAGACCTCCTCCGCCCCCTAGTTCGAATAATGGTACCGAATCGAGTAAAAGGAGAGAGAATATCACTTCTGTTATTTGACAAAATTCCTATTATATTTTTTATATTGTTACCATTTCGTTTTGTGATTGTGTAATTGTTTTCATTTTTTCTATGACTATATATAATTGATTAATATAATTATTATATTGAGTATAGTTTCTTCCTGAGTCATTTTATATATAATATGTATATCATTATTTAGTTTTTTTCATAAATATAATTTTTATATGACTATTAATTACAATGATACATTTCTTATTCATGTCAATATTTAATTGATACAGTACATACTATTTCAATTCAATATATTTTCTACTAATTGAATTTCCTTGAAACAATTCCTCTCATATTAATTAGTTAATTATATCAAGTGTCTACTCTTTATGTTCAGCTCACATATAAATAATGCACGAACACATATTTATTTACACATGTGTACACTCAAAAATGTTAATGGATTTAGAAATATTCCTCGTCAATTTCAGAAATCTTATTCTTGAGTAAGGGAGAGAAAAGAAGGGAAAATTTAAGCATACTATTCAAATTACACTTTGTTAATTATGGAATACAACGATAGACTTTCAAATTTTTAAGTTCTTGTTACTACGTTTGAGCATATGTATAATTAATACGAAGTACTATGTTTAGGTCTTAAGAAGAAAGCATTATTCCACACGAATATGTTTTCTCATTTACCTAAAGCGCAATACGTAAGGGATTTAGGCAGTAGGATTTCATTAGTATATATATATATATATATATATATATGAAAAATGTACATATAATATTATGTATATATATATATATATATATATATCATTAGGGGAGTCAGGATAAGATATTATGAGAACTAAACTATACGAAAATTAATAAATATTAATTAAATTACTAAAGTACATATTTCAACCATAGTTCTCAATATGAATATTAATTAATAATTATTATCAATAATTTGGCACAAGTAGTTTACAAAAAGGATCTTTAAGTAGGGGGTTTACCATATTTTAGAGAGTATCCTATTGAATCTTTATTGATAAAAAAACTAAATGTGAGATCACCAACAAGGTATAGCATACCTTGAAATTACATCATTCATATGCATGTATTAGTATTAAATCAATCGATTCCATTTATTCATAATTCCCTTGGAGGATGTATCCCCGATTTCAAGGAGATATAAATTATATTATGTAAATAGTTGTGTCGTGTTGTTTGTAAACGATTTATTCTATTTGAATGAATATTTGGAGTGAACAAACTGAATTGTAGATTCGTAACACTTTTGACTCACGAATCAGACAATGTAAAAGTGAACGAAACACTTGATGAATTGTTCTTTTCTTAGCTCCGTTGAGTTCAACAAAACTGCTTCTAGCATGTATGTTTGGAGCCAGACTCACTTGTGAGTGACGTAACAGACTGCACACAGAGAACTTAGATAAGAATTCATCTTGTGATTCGTTCACTTTCACGTGAGTCACTCATGACATATAAAATATTATAATATGATTCGTGAATCAAAAAGGTATGAATCTACGATTTCAATGAACTGATTCTACATAGTGATTCAGTTCAGTGAAGAAGAGAACTGCCGTTTCCATCAGTACTATAGATGCTGTACTATATTTGATGCTATAGGAACCTGGTGAGAGCCCCCCCCCCCCCGCCACAAAAAAAACAAAAAGAAACGATTATTCTTTATTTCGATATAGGGATATTTTTGCAACATTAAATTCGAGTTCTGCTTATCCACGATCAAGACACTACAGGAGAAAATTACTGTTGACAAAGAAATAAATATGACTTGTTGCAATGGGGATGTCATTGCATGCCCGTAGGAAGCAATGTTAAACTACACTTTTTTAAACGTTTTAGTTTTTTAACCTAATTAATTCATTTGAAAATAGTTTTTTCAAAAAATGATTTCTAATTATTTTTTTTGGGAGGTGCTTCCCCTATACTCCTCCCTAGATCCTCCGGCTATGCAAATTTAATGATGCAAAATTTTGTAGTACATCTAAATTTCATACACAGGCGTGTGTATTTCAGCATCATCCATTTCATAGAATGCATAAACAAAACCTCGTGCTATAAACAAGGTATGAGTAAGCTTTCTTTCTGCGAAATTATATATATATATATATATATATACAATAACTTTACGTTAATAGTGACTAAAGAAAGTTCATGTGTGTGTGTTTTGTTTTGTTTTTTGCGTCGAAGACACTCAACCCACCTTACAGTTCGATATATGTAGATTATATTTTTATACCCCAAATTGGAGACAATTTCTTCTAAAAATAAAATTCGGATGTTCTAAAAAAAAAAATTAATTTGAATTCTTCAAAATACATACATTCATTGTCACCTCTCGTAGTGATTTCGTTCTTTTATTCTAAATAAAAGTGTTTTTATATCCTACGATATGAAATTAACAATTAATGCTAGTGATTGAATTAAATTAAATGTTTTCGTTATCTCAAAGCATCTCTTTGTTCGTTCATTTCTTTGACCGAGCATCATAGTCATCCAGGAGAAATAGGGGGCTAACGTGGCCACAAAAAATAGATATGGGCTATGTTTTATTGGCTTTTGAAGTTGCTTAAGGTCAATTGAGGTTGATTTTGAGGCCAAAAAGCGATTTGAAGGCTAGGGAGGTAAAATTTGAGATTGACTATCAAATCCAACGCTTAATGAAATAGTCGATTTAGGGACTTTGGTAAATTCATTAAAACGGTCTGCTCCAGGCTACCGTTCAAGGCTACCTTTTACATAAACAAGTAAATCCTGTTTTGCTTATTATTATTATTATTTTTTTGCACCTTAGACGTATACATTTCGTGCCTACATATTATTCCTACAAAATAACCGATAGTCAACAAGTCTCAAGAAACAACATTTCTTTTATCAAATTTTTCTGTCAATGTCATACATATATGTATGTATGTATGTATGTATATATAGTATAAGCTTATAATTTACATATGTCTATAGGCATGTGATATAGTGCAAATTCAGCATATGCATCCATGTCAGTAGGGTTAAACACATACACAATTTAGGGTAGTGGGTACATACATATGTACGTAAGTATTCTCAAACTATCATTCTATGTGCATGATAGAATACTCAAAAAAACGTACATAAAGTATGTTGTATATGTAGTAAGTATTTTGAAATACATACATTAAACGAGTATGCTTTTTGAAAAAAAAAAAAAAAAAAAAAAAAAAATGCTTTCTCTAATATTGTCAATTTTTAAAATATACTTATTTTTTAGTTTTGTTTCGTTATCATCAAGGATACAATGAGTTCTTTTTAAAAATAAAATAAAAAATAAACTAAGAGAAATGAAGAAAAGTGTTTTGAATTGATTTTTCTTCTTCTTCAAATCTTAGTAGTCAGAGGAGGTGTAGTCCATTGAATTTGATCATTCCAATGCTTGGACGTCTATCCAAGATCTATTTTAAAGAGACAATCCCGATTTTACCCGAATTTAAAATATTGATACAATCCAATTAATTTAATATGTCGACACCAGATATTAGGGATCAATTGGATGGACTCTCAAATAAGGTTCAACATGTTGACGCCGTCTATCCAGAATCATTTTCACGGCATTCAAAGGGTGTTGGAGGTGTAAGTAAATTTAAAGGATACTAACTTTTCCAACTACATATGTATATCTATCATTTTCCTCCCCAGATGTGACCCAATATTGTTTTTGTTTTAGAATTAATTATTATTATTATTTGTAAAGACAATAAGAATAATTAGGAGCAATTTAGAAAGCATCGAAATATGCCTGAAATGTAAATTCTTACCGCTTCCTTACGTATGTACATACGTGTATGTTTAAAAATGAAATAAAAACTATTGAAGGCAAAACAAAGACTAATAATAATAATAATAATAATACATATGTACATTATGCTCAATTATAGTTTGGTAATGAGATGACTCAAAAGTACAAGCGGGCCAACATTAAGAAAATTGATCGGAGAGGAAGATATCGAACTCAGCCAGTGACATTTACAGAGATAAAGGTAAATGGGTCATCATCGTCATCATCTGTACAACATATGTGTGATGACTTTCCTCAATTGAGCGTGAGATTTTGAAAAAAAAAATAAACTCATGATACATCATTTTATATGCTCTTTCTATCAAAAGTATGTCAAGTTTCTTAGTCACGCAGAATGACAAAAGGTTTATGTACATATTGCAAGGTCGTGAGCAGTCAATTTTAATTGATGAATATGATTTATTATTAAATATTATATTAATTGTATGTATCGATTTTTTTTCTGACTTCTTAGTTATTGATCTGTACATAGATACATATATACATATTACGTATATGGATCAAGGAGAAATTTATTCATCGTCTAAAGCAACCACCACCTGTTCATTTGTTTATTCATTTTTGCTTTTATTTCTCCCGGGAACAGGAAGTGGATGAGGATAATTTGGAGACAGGAAATCTGGCGCTCCCTGCACTTGAGCTTAACAATAGTGAAGACAGTAATTTACTCAATCCATCCGCAATTGAAACGTCAGAACTCAATTTAAAAGAAAAATTTGAGGCATTCTCTAAATCCCTCTCGAATCGACGGCCAAGACGAACACCCAACAAAAGGAAACGCTTCTCTGTAGAAAAAAAAACAGACATGGAGGAGGATGAGAAGAGTGAAAGTGGAGACACGGTCGGGGAAATTGGACCTATTTTACCTCATATCTCCATCGGAATGCATCATGGAGATGTTTCCAATTATAGAAACATTGAGTATCCTCCTGGATTCTCCTTCAAACCTAGGCCATCTGTTTAATGGGTTTTCACTTCAGGATTTCTACATAATATGTACATACATATATTATTGGAATGTGATGGTGCCTTGATTAGGAAGTCTTTTTGAGTCATGTGTGCCTTTCTCGAATGGCATTTTTTGGAAGTATTGACTAAGGCCATTTTGTAAACAAAGAAAGTGTTCCCTTCTGCATGAGTTGACTACTCACATCATTATTTAAAAAAAAAAACAACCAACTAATTTATTCATATATATATATATTTATAATAATATTATCATTTACATGTGAAGTCTAGATATTTAGATTAGAGTAAGACACGGAATTATCTTTATTATCATATTATAATAAATATATTGACTAAATGTTAATAATAATTAATTAAATGCCATCATTTCTTACACTTAAAGGTACACTTCAACAACACTACATAGGATATTGTCAATTCTAAATATACATACATTTATAATATTTTATTTTATTTTAGAAAAGAAAAGAAAAGAAAAAGTCTAACACTGTGTTTTTTATAATAAAATAAATAAAAAGCTATTTCCGGAGCGTCCTATAACCATAGGACGCGAGGTAAACCACATAATATGTACATATATGTATATTGAAGATACATACAAATATATGTACATAATTGTAGGTACTTAAATTTCTACAACTTTTTTTTTTTTTTTAAATAAAAAAAGGTTCTCATCCAATTTGAATGTCATTTTCAATCAAGTGAAAAATCTATGGTGTAGTTTGTTTTAATACATGTAATTACTTAGTCTTTGTGAAAAATGATTTTTTTTTTTTTGTTTTTTTTTGAGAATGTACATTGTTTCAACTATTTTCATAGTGTGAGAGATATTAAATTAATGGCTGCTGCCCCTTCTTCCTCTTTACATCTTTTTCCTTTTCTGAACAGTTTTTATGTCTTAAAATATTTAAAAATCACTAGTTCTAGGCCACTTTAAGTTGGTTTTGGCTCTAGCCCCAAGGACCCCAATGAGTGTGAGTGCTACCCAAAAAGCTTTATGCTCTATCTTCAAATATGTAGTATCAAATTGAAATTAGAGCATAATTTGCTGTAGCAACTTTGAAGGAGCTCCAATCATAATTTTGGAAAAACACCCTTCAACTAACTAACTATTATTTAATCAGACCCTATTAGCTATATCTATCCTTTGAATTCTATGTTTCAAAATATGTATTGCAAATTTAATTAGACAATAAATTATATAAATCCTGCCTATTTTTAACCCTTTATTTTTGTAAAACAATTTGAAAAATATAAGTTATATAAAAAAACAAAATAGTACCACACTTATTTAAATGTATTTGTCTCAAAAGTTAAAAACGATTTGTAAAAAACTCATTATAAAATTGATTTTGTATGACGGATCAAGGACTGACTCCGTTCCGTTTCCAGTCCTTCTCTCTAGTAGCCTCATAACAATAAATTTTACATTCAGTTCTAGACTCAATCTATGTATTGACTATTAGTGGTTAATTTTTTAAAGTGCTTGAGTCTTTGAACCAGAAATCAGATCTCAAAATTTTCCCTAAATATTATTATCAATATTAGCATCTAAAAATATTCATTTACTTTGAGAATGTAAGAGTCGTTGCTAGCACTTGTGTGAAGGTTAATCATTCTGGGGGGAGGGGGGGGGCAGACTTAGTTCTATCAATCATTTTAGAACATGTAGTACGGAATTCATTATCAAACCTTACAATACTAATAAAAACCTTTTATACCGATCTGATTCTAGAGCTTTTTTGTGTGTTTTTCCAGACCCGTAGATGGAGTAAACAATGAACCATCTTCATATAACTGGACTATGAACCCAGTAAGATCACCTGGTATATGGTGGGCAATATTGCTTGAGCGTGTGTTTTCTTATTTAACTCGGCTCGATTTCTAAAAAAAAAAAAAGATATGGGAAAAAAACTCATAAATATGTTGAGTTTTGAGCCTTGCATATGTCATATAATGATATAACATAGTTACATTTTGTTTGAATATAAGGAGTCATTGTTAAAAGTATAAAATTTAGGGGGGGATAACTCTTAAAAAAGACGAACTTTATTCATATTTTTTTTTAATACATAAAAGACCATTTTTTTTGGGTTGAGTGGTGGAGTGAGCTTTCCCTCTACACACACCCATCTTCACTAGCATGATGGCACACAATTAAAAGGTTATGTTTCCTTTATAAAAAATTTGCCAGAACAAATACACGCCACATCTTAACTTCATCGAAAGGAAGATTTCTTTTTACAATAGGATTCCCTCTTTTTCGTCAACTCTATTTCTAACATCTCTATAAAGTTGGATACACGCTGATTATTCTATTTTATTTACGTGTACAGTAGTACCTTGGTTTGGAAACAATTATTTTTGGCTTCATGTTTGAGCAAATTTTCTTCGAGAAAAGATGGTCTATTTATATAATATCACACTATATACATAGTCAACAATGATAATACAATAATATATCAAGGAGGTTTGAACAACTAAAGACTTGATCTTATTTAAAAAAAAACCTTCAAACGGATCAAATATCGACAATAGTGAACAGTCAAATCAAATTAAAAATCCATTAAATAAACTTCTTCTTCAAATAAAGAGCAACTTCATTTACGACCAACTTTTTGGAACAAATTATACTCAGTCATCAGGGTATCACTGTATAAGAAAGTGAATCAGTTTAAAGAATATGTAAGTGATGTGGCTGTAATACAGCACTTCTGATGAAGCAATGTATCACTTTACCCACATGTACCATAGGTTGGTGTCCCCTACTTTATATATTTGCACATGGGTAAAAACAATAGTATATGGGACATATGCAGAGAAAAATTATAATTTTATGATTAGAAAAGGAAAAACGGTTGGTATTTTTTTTTTTTTTCTTTTTTTCTTTTTTTTTGTGAAAGTATGTTCATTCTTTCTTAGGTTCTTGAGAAGGAAACATCTCACTCTAAAAGAAGAATTATAGAATTTTTACCTACGTTTGTTGTAAAATTGGTTAAAAATACAAAATTACTAATACTAATTATAATAGGTATTTTCCCTATACTAATGCTATTTTAAGCTTAGAAAGTTCTCCTCACTAACAAGACTAGCTTCTTCTTCTGTCCACACAAAAACAAACAGTGGCTCTGTATAGTTTTGTCATGGAAAAGCAAAGAAGTATTAATGCCCTTTTGAACTCATAATACAGGGTCAGATGCATTAAATCAGAAAAGAGTCATCGGATGAAAACAGCTGAATGCATTGTGCTTTTGCTTATTCTAATGAGGGAGTTATGTAGAATAATATTACATTTTTCTATCCTCCAATATCTTGGTCTTGCTACCATCTTGTGTTCTACAAAAATCTAATTGTGTATAGAGACGTAAAAAAGGTAGAAATCCTAGTGAGCTTAAAAACAACTTTAGAGACGATGTCAAAAAGATTTTTTTTTGATTGCTCACAAAGACAACATATCTAATGACAGAAATGACTATAATGCTCCCTGTCTGCTGATAACGTTTGAATTTTCAAAATAAGGAAGACTACGAATGTACAAATATTTTGCAGGTTACCAGCATTTATTTATTTTTTTAACGCACGCCGGGATTTCAACCTTTTTATCATTTTCAACTACATATATATATATATATATATATATATATATATATATATATATATGTATCAGACATATAGAATTTCAACTTATTTCAAAACTTGTTTTATAAGGTATAGTTTCAAGAATTGACAAATTCCTCGTATACATCGCAGTGCACATTACTTAGAGTTTATTGATATTATCACTTTTTATTCTTTTATTAGGGAAATGGAAAGGTCTAAAACTTTGAGGGACTTGGTGAACTGAATTTTTGAAGGGGCAGAATATAACAAAATTCAACTTTTTTCTTTTAAAAGAGAGTATATAGCTGTTAAATGGCCTACGGTTCTGTTTATAATCCATATTCTTAAGTCAATGGCGTTTGTTTTATTTCGAATATTTATCTATTTATTTATTTAAAATGGGTTCATTGAAGGAGTGCTTTTGGATAAAGATTTGTATTTTAAAAAATAGGAAATAAAAAAATTCATTTAATATCCTCAATTATGATTAAAAAAATAGTATCAGGTGGAATAAATATTCCACTTTCAAATTATATAAATGGGTAAATCTTGACTCACTTAGTCACACTCGTGTCTACACCTCTAGTCTACTATTTTAAACTATTGATTCTACTATTATTCTTAAAACAAATGTTCTGTTTTGAATTAAAAATCAATATATAAGGTCGACTGATATAGAATTAAGATTTATTAATTAGTAAAGACAGTCCCATAATATCTAAGAAAAAGTTGTTTTAAGTTGTAGGTACTACAACTGGAATCAACAGTTGTAAGTGTTCAGGGCCTTGACTAGCATTTTTCTCCAAATTTAACAAACAAAAATTATGTCAAGGATGGTAAATCACGGACCTGTCAGTGTTCTGTATATTAATTGATAGTATTCAAATTAGCTCCTGTGAGCAATCTATTAAATTAAGAAGAATTTCACAGTTGGAAAGAATAAAATAACTAGCAGCTAATTTAAGGCCTTTTTTTCATTCTCTTCTTCGAGAAAATGTTGCGAGATACCATTAAGATAACAACTTCATTTGTAAAATGCCATTGATTTGATATTTTAAATAAAATAAAGGCTCTATAGACATAGAGAATTACTCAAAATCGGGATCTGTTTTCTATGATAAGGTTCGAACATTGTTTACAGAATCATTGCGACATTAAGAAAAATAAGTTAATATTAGGCAATGAGAAGAGCTATTCGAATCACGCAATCTACTGCAGTAAAAAATATTATTTTTAAAGAGAAATTGTATTGTTGATAAAAATGAGTACAACTCTGATATTTTGTTGATTTAGTCATATTATAGTGTATTTGATAATAGTTACAAAATTGGCCGGATTAATATATTAGATATATCAAAAAAATTGTCCCTTGGAGTTCTGGAGCTTCTTTCTTACGGAGTAGTTTGAAAGTTCCCCTGCTTAAAACAATATTTGAAATGTTTAATTGTCAATATCTAACTCTTAGAATTAATATAGAACTATTTTCTACATGAGAATAGAAATTGAAGCTGATTCCATAATGGAAATCCCATGTCATAAGCAGAATGAAAGTACCTCAATCATAAAAACTCTTTTCTTGCACTTTCATTCATTTATTTCATAGCTCTCAATATCTTTGCCCTTAGGATGTTTACGTTTGAAGACAATAATGGAAACTTTAAATGCATTCAAAATCATGAACTGATTTTTGTATAATACACTCATATGTATAATGGCAGCCTAATCGTGTATTGGTGCTTTGTTCTACATGGATAACGATGATGAATTGTCAGTGTGAGCATGTCTCTCTATGACTCAACAACATTTCCTTCTTTTAATGACAATGATGAGTCATATTTCCCATCAAACCAGAGTAAGTCATAGCTTTCACAATTCAGCAATTGATCATTCTATTCGCCAAAATACATCTTTGGAGTCTTAAAAATCCACCCTCAGCTTTGGGGAGAGCTATTGACTTATTTTTTCTTTTATACATTGAAGACGTAGTGTAGAAAGAGAAGGAGGAGAAATAGGGGAAACGCCCGAAAAAATATAATAGGAGGGAAATAAGGGAAAAAAAAAAAAACCTTCCTTTAAACCTTCCTGAAATTAAACCAATACTTCATCAAGGGCGCTGCAGCCCATTCATAAGTGATAAAGGGGCAATGACCCCCGGTGCCACTGCTCTTCATGGTGCTTTATTTTAATATGTATTATATTACAATTAATATGGAGCCATAGTGGCACACTGAACAACTTGTGTATGAGTTGGGACTTTGTACATCATTTCATTTTGATCAAATTAGTTTGTCGTATTTATTTAGGAGTGAAAGGACTGCGGGCCTTATACATATTAATTCATAATGAGCCACAGACCTCGTCTTATCAATAAGTTACTTTCATTACTATTACAAAAAAAAAAATAGAAATTTTAGCCTTGATAATAATTTTTTATTGAACATCCCAGAGAGCTTCAAAATAATTGAATCCATTATCTTCATCACAAAGATATGTATGTACTTTAAATTTGGCATTTAAAATACATCATCTCATTTCTTGATTTCTAATTGGGGAATAGTAAAAGTTGTAACTTGCAAGAAATTAAGAATTGTTTTACACAGAGTATCATTCAAAGTTGCTCACTTGAATTGAAATCATTCTTTTAATTTACCGATTATTAATTCTGTATATTATAATTAATTATTATTTATCTATCATTTTGAATTTCATGAGATATGAGGGCTCAAGGAGGAAATGAATTTAAAATGAATTTAAAATCCAATGCATAAGTTTTTTTCTCTCAGAATATACATTTAGAATAATTTAAATACCTACTTATTATCAATATAATATCAAATGACATGTATCTAGGTATATTGTCGAATAATGATAGCCAGATAGTGTGTTTACATTTACAAGGGTGTGTAAACTGACGTCATAAAAAGAGGGCGCTTACATCTACATACATATAAAATACGGAGAATTTGCAACCGAGATAGTCATTTCTGGTCGTCTACCGGCTTCGTCAACACCCTGGTTAGGCTTCTGCTAGATCTTCTTGATTTTCTCCATTAACTTATTTTTTATCTCCATTGAGAACTTTAATATCCCGGTATCAAAATGGTAAGTCGTCAAATATTCGTCATGCGGGCGGTATTTTATGTAGTATAATCAATCCATGATTGAGTGACAATGTTCTTGTCTCATGGAATTAACTAGAATTTCTTTTGTACATACATACTTATATTTGCATATGATCTGGAGCACCACATTTACTAGTGTCATATTCAAACTGTATAACGAATCCATAGAGGAATTCACTCATTTCT
The DNA here is from genome assembly GCA_963680855.1 of Lepeophtheirus nordmannii. NCBI lineage: Eukaryota > Metazoa > Arthropoda > Copepoda > Siphonostomatoida > Caligidae > Lepeophtheirus > Lepeophtheirus nordmannii. Next base: position 26,260,875 of record OY804519.1, read on the forward strand.
TCGTTGAGATAATAAATTGGGTATAAATTACAATTTTCCCCGGACGTCATAAGTTTCACTTTCAATAATAAAAGAGTTTTCAAAATATTAAATTGAATTTTGAGATACAAATACTTCTCTTATTCAGTATCAGGGGATATGTGAGTGGATCCGTAGACTGAGGATGATTTCGGAGGAGGATCATCTCTCATTGTGTAATTTTTTTTTAGTATCTTCTACCCTAAATCATGACAGCGTCATTATTTATAGAGAAACCTTGATTCCCCCTCCCATGTGTTAATCTTGCATATCTATCATAATGGATTACACAATGAGAAGTGATCTTCCTTCGGACTCATCCCCTGATACTCCATCATAAATAAATGCACAACTTCCTCAAAAAATAACATCTCAAACGATATACTTTTTTACTTTCACGATCCTATTTATCCGAATAACTTGAGAGTTAAGATCCCACTCCAACTCCAAGATTTTGATATTTTTTTATTTCAATTTTCTGGTTTGAAAACTCAGTGTTGAATCCACTCTATCGAGATAAAAAGAGAAACTATGATGTCTAATCAAAATTGTTAGCCAATAAAGGTACTGAGTCACTCTGGAAATTTTTTTCTTTTATATAAAAATGTGGATTTCATGAGGTGTGAAAAGTTCTTCTCAGTCGTATTATGTAATGGTGTTATTTTATAAGTCAAGTTATTTTTACTTCAGGGTGTTTTCTTTTGCTTACAATGTTCATTTATATGAACTTAGGTGCTTGAAATATATATTTACTTTAATTGTGGCTTCAAATATTTTAACTATAATAAGTTATAACAGATTTGGCCATTCATTTGGAAGTACATAATGTATGCATCCAAAACTTTCTGATGTGTCATTTCTATAATATGTGCTTCAAATTTTGGGACTGGGTATATGTATGTCAGTCATCTAGAGTCCTTTGTTCTATTATATATTTGACTTTTCACTTCATGGTTGAAGTGTTTCTTTGAGAGCCTTATTGGTCTTTCGCAGGAAGTAGTAGTATGTGCTTAGACACAACCCCCCCCCCCCTCCTCTTCCATCTATTTTCTCATCAAACAAAATCACCACCTGTTGTACAGGAAGTCTGTTATGTTATTTTAATACCCGTAGGGGGAGGGAAATTATCGTGATCAACTTTGCATATGTAATTACATTAAAAACTCTTCTCTATTTATTTCCCAACAGCGTGAATGTATCTCCGTACATGTAGGTCAAGCTGGTTGCCAAATGGGCAATGCATGCTGGGAGCTTTACTGCTTAGAGCATGGTATTCAACCTGATGGTCATATGCCCTCAGATAAGACAGTTGGCTCTGGGGATGATTCCTTCAATACATTTTTCTCTGAAACCGGTGCGGGTAAACATGTACCTAGGGCAGTTTTTGTGGATTTGGAACCGACTGTAATTGGTGCGTAGGAAATACTGCAATGAAAAATTGATGACTTATTTTATTGAATTTATTTTTTAAAGACGAAATCCGTACTGGAACGTATAGGCAGCTCTTTCATCCCGAACAATTAGTAACGGGTAAGGAGGATGCAGCTAATAACTATGCTCGTGGTCACTACACAATTGGTAAAGAAATTTTGGATTTGGTCCTTGATAGAATCAGGAAACTCTCTGATAACTGCACTGGACTTCAAGTAAGTGTTTCTTGCTTCTGATTTCGATTGTTTTTGTTACATACATCATACTTTCTTCTTCTTTTTAAAATAGGGATTTTTAGTTTTTCATTCCTTTGGAGGGGGGACTGGATCAGGATTTACCTCTTTATTGATGGAACGGCTCTCCGTTGATTATGGAAAGAAATCCAAGCTTGAGTTTTCTATTTATCCTGCTCCTCAAGTAGCCACAGCAGTGGTTGAGCCATATAACTCTATTTTAACTACTCACACTACTCTTGAGCATTCGGATTGTGCATTTATGGTTGATAATGAAGCTATCTACGACATTTGCCGAAGAAATCTTGACATTGAGCGTCCCACATACACCAATCTTAATCGTCTCATTGGACAAATAGTATCATCCATCACAGCATCTCTCAGATTTGATGGAGCTTTAAATGTGGATCTAACTGAGTTTCAAACTAATTTAGTACCTTATCCTCGTATTCACTTTCCGTTGGTGACGTATGCTCCAGTTATTTCTGCTGAGAAAGCCTATCATGAACAATTGTCGGTCTCTGAAGTGACGAATGCTTGCTTTGAGCCCGCCAATCAGATGGTAAAATGTGACCCCCGACATGGCAAGTATATGGCTTGTTGCATGTTGTATCGTGGAGATGTCGTTCCCAAGGATGTGAATGCTGCTATTGCGACAATCAAAACGAAGAGATCCATACAATTTGTGGACTGGTGTCCCACAGGTTTTAAAGTAGGAATTAATTATCAACCTCCCACTGTGGTACCTGGAGGAGATTTAGCCAAAGTTCAAAGAGCTGTTTGTATGTTATCCAATACAACCGCTATTGCTGAAGCTTGGGCTCGTCTTGATCATAAGTTTGATCTTATGTACGCCAAGAGAGCATTTGTTCATTGGTAATATTTGACACTGTATCTCCTTTTCAATATTATTATTATTATTATTGTTATATTCAACTCTAGGTATGTTGGAGAGGGAATGGAGGAAGGTGAATTTTCTGAAGCAAGAGAGGATTTAGCTGCTCTTGAGAAAGACTACGAAGAAGTAGGAATGGACTCCCTCGATGCAGAGGATGAGGAAGGAGAGGAGTATTAAACCCTCTTTTTTTATTATTTATTTTCTCCTCATGATTTAAACCAAAGTTGAGAACCAAATTTTCTGTGAAAATTTAAATGAAATAAAATCAAATTTTATTTACATGCGACTTCTTTATTAACATAGTATTCACTCTCTAAAAATTAATCATGGGGGTTACTTTGTGTAATTCAATATGATTCATTAATCAAGCAAAATAAAGGGGAACAATGCAAAAAAAAAAAAAAAAAAAAGTATAACTCGTGGATACAAAATAAAATCAAAACTACTTTATTTTACGTCAAAAGTATTTTGACGAATCATCGTAATCAGAGAATGAACAACATAATTAGCTGTATTTCCATTTGTTGTTATACAAAGAGGTGATGTGAGATATACATACAACGAATGGACCTTACATATCATGCATAATAAATAAATACATTTATCCAGAAGGAAATGATTTTTTTCAAAAAGAGGAAGTTTCTAATTCGTTTACCTCCAAGAAGAGAGTAAACCGCAATGGAGAGGTGAAATAATGATGGTTTTCCGGCTATTGATTTGTTACACTTACGATGAAGGTCCAGGTAGAATGTTCTGTATTTATCAGCCAATGACTCTCTTTCTCTCTAGAAACTTTTTATTTTTTTAATTCAACAAATTGATCAACTGCTTATGGAAACTTATTTGATGAAGGGTAAGTAACATACAGTATATATATAACATGTCGTGAATGTACAAGATACCATTTGCACGCCCCGTAACATTTTATTTAATTATAATAATTAATTATTGATACTATCATTTCATTTGGAGCTAATAACATTACATATTTATTAGGTAATTATTATTTATTCAGGGATAGAGAATGTCTGAACCCTTTAATTATTATGCCCATAATGTATCCCTGAAGAGTCCCATAGCCAGGTCCATATCTGAGACGAGGCACAGTTAAAAAATAAATGATTAATTAATTAATTATTAAGAACAATAATCTAGGATGAGGTCAAAATTATTAGAAAACCATAACAATTCTACAGTTTCAATTTTATAAATTTTCAATTATAAGTACCAATATATCCATTTTAGTTTTTTTAGTTTTTTTTTTTTTTGGGGGGGGGGGGGGAATGTATCGTTTAGGGACTAAATCCTCCCCCTCCCCCTACTTCTTAATAGTATTCTGACACAGAAAGCATATTCATTAATATAATTTTTGAAAGTACAGTTCCAAATTAATATTACATTATTGATTATAATTATTTAATAGAATTTCTATTATTCCATTATTCTAAGTATATAATGTAAATTATTCTTTTTAAAATACTTATTCTCATTTTTTTTAAATTATCGTAACTTGTACAATTAGCTTACACAAGTTGTAACTTGTGCAATATTTCAACTTGTACACAACATACACCCTAAAGTACCAGTAAATGGGACTTTAATAAAGAAAAATTACCGTTTTATTATTAAAAAAGGGAAAATGGTTGGTATGGATGGTTTTTTTTTTTTGGTTTTTTTTTTTGAAATTATGATCATTTTTTGATACACTGTCTCCGTGGAAACATTTCTTCTAAAATAAGAATTAAATAGTTCTCACCTAACTTTGTTTTACATTTCGATTTACATTTTTGACTGTGTATGATTATAGATAGGGATGCAACTTTTGTAGAAATAAATTATAGTTTTATGGTTTAAAAAAGAAAAGGAAAAACAGTTGGTATTGATAATAGTTTTAAAAGTTTTTTAAACAGAAAAAAATGGAAGAGTGAAAACATTCTCACAAAGAGTACGAAACTTTAATATAAAATACTCATATGTACCTTCAATTGTATTAGCCTTTTCTATTTATTGATGGAAACTAGTTAAAAACACTTTTTAAACATAACCATAGTAGAGAAAATAAGGTTATGTCAGACTGAGACGACAAAAAACCAGCAGTCATTATGGAAACTTTTTCCTCGTTTTTTTTAAGAGTTAATAATAGAATATATTTGGTCAAACTAACCTCGTGAATCACATACTATGTCCTGGGAAGACCTTACATTCGGCCTTTGGAATTGTTTTTTTACAAATAAGCTCTTTAATGCTCATGAATAATAATAATGAATTAATTATTAATTTTATTATGTGATGATTTAATAACATTTATCTTTTTTTAATTTGACAAAGAAGACTATGATATTTATATAGTTTTCGGAGCCTGTACTGTTAAAATATCAGTTCTCGGATCTGAAACCGAAAAAAAGATAAAATTATAGACCTTAAAAATTATACAATATTTCCTACATAATATTTGTCATAAATTTACGGAATCAAGGGACTTATGATGTTGCTACAAGATATTCCATGAATATATGTGTTAATGCATATATATGTATGTATGTATATAACGGAATGCATCTTTAATCTCTTTTTATGTTACCGACTCTCAAACCATATCATTTTCTGTTTTATACACATAATATATTTACTCTTTTGCAATAATACATATTATGGCTCGAGGTGAAATTATTCCTTTCACTTACATGCTATAAAAATGTATGCATGTATACTTTAAACAGTAATATCTTGAACTATGAGCAACAATACACACCCAAGCCTACTCATGGCAACTATCAACTCCCTTAAAATCAAACTAATGAGCCTTTTTGAAGAGGGAGAAAAACCCTTCAAGAGATCCTTCGTTTTCGAAACGATAAATCGGCAGAGTATTTGCTAATCAAATATCTCGTGATGCGGAGTATCACTGTGTTTACATGAAGTATAAGACTAATTTGTATTGTGTATCCAGATGATAATTATTAACTGTATAAATGTATCCATGTCTTGGCAAAGAAAAAATCCAAATCACAAAATGGTTTTAATGCATACCTATGTACATACAAATATATGTATCTATGTACATAATAGAAGAAATAATATCTCTTTTTGGATATAACTAAGTTGAAAAAATAATCATTTACCTAGGTACACAGATGTATTTATTACATTAATAAATGAAATCTTGATATTAATTAAAAAAAAGTACATAATAATAATAATATTACCGTGAATTGCAGGAACTTCACGCTTGGAAAAATCGATTCCTGCTTATCATGATTGTTCTCTCCTCTTTCTGTGTTAATAAATCTGTATGATTTCATCAGTCAAGTTTTTATATTATATCTATGACTATATCTTTGCTGTTTCCTACAACATACCCAGTGGTCTATATAGTTAGGTTGTCTGAGATAGATAATGACCTATTATTAAGATCCTATATGTGTATGTAGTTTTTTTCTATTCTCTTAATAGGTCTTGATACCTTAAAGTCTCATATGTATATACACATTCAGTAGGACCCCGGAAGTCGACGCTAATACGCTCCGTAAGGAGTGTCGAAAAGTGATGGAGTCGAGTTCCGAATCTATGCCAACTAGTGACCGGTGCACACAAGCTGTATTTTGTCTACAAAAATGTCTTGAGTTGGTTGTTTTTTGGAAGTTTTGTTACAATTGAGAGGCACTTTTTTTTCGACTTTTTGCATCGAACTTCGAATATGTCGAGGTCTGAGGCGGTCGAGCTCTGGGGTTCTATTGTATAAATGAATACTAAAATGGGAACTGGGATTTTATGACTTTTTGAGAAAGTGGCTGCATATGCTGCAGATATACCCTTGTATGCATCTGTAACAATAGAATCAAAGCCAAGAACTCCACTGAGACGTGTCATTTTTTGTAACTCTTTTGGCAGAATGAATCAATCATTTTTTAGCTTTAATGGAAAATAAACAAAGCTGGTATGGACTTTGAGCTCTGCGGGTTGAATAAAAAAATGATTCGTAACAACGAAGGAAAATGTCTGACATTACGTTATTAATTTTGAATTATTACGTAAAGGTTTAACTCAGAATCATACGTCATTTAAGACTGATGAAATCGTAGTAATATATTAACTATATTTACGTATAAATAAAAATCAACATAATATGTAGAAGCATTTTTTTTTTTTTATTGAAATGAAGGGAATTATTCTCTATACGATACCTCCCTGTTAAAAACTTGTAGATTTCTAATATTTATAAGTTATAACCCTGTTTATCGATCTATTTATCTATAATTAAGTGATCAATAATAATAATAATAATAAAAAGATTTACGTTGCTTATTTAAAAACCTTATTTGCATCAAAATTCCATCGTTGATAATATAATTAATTAATATTTTAAATGTAGAAGGATAGAGCATGAAATCATGCTGAAACGATTTCTTTGGAAAAATGAGGGTCAATTGGACTGATGCTAATAAGGACAAAATTCCACACAAGTTTTATTATTAATTAGCTCCCCTTTATTATTTCTTTCGTCCGCATTTCTGAATTTAACATGATAATTAATAAAATAAATATTGCTAAACGTGAAGTACGTATACGTAATGGATGTTGTGACGTAATCACCTCCCCTGAAGTATATAACTTGTATACTATTATAAGTAGGAATGTAAAAAATATGCAAATGGGTTGTGTAAAATAAAAAGAAAGAGAAAATCATCAACCTGGTAACTCTGACAATTTGATGAATGTTGAGAGGGAAGCAGCTCGAGCTGTCATGACATTTGACTGAGCTACAAGCTGCTATTCTCCTTTATATATGTATACAAATGAAGACATCAATACTAAATAATAACATTATGTATGTATACCATAGATGAGAGGCAGAAAATTAACTCAAATTAATGTCAGAAAGTTATATATCTTTAGCTTACAAGTCGTAAACTAACAATTATTACGAGAACAACTTGAGCCCTTTTCTAACATTGTATTTGCTATTGTAGATGTTCTCCCCCCCAGTAATAAAGGAAAAATGATAACAGCTTTGGAAAACAAAAAGTACTGCTAAAAGTACCAACTCCACAAAATTATAAATTAACTACAAAAAAGCTCGACGTGATCTGCTGCTTTAAATCAGAAGAGTCAACTGATGAAAAACAGCTGAAGGGAGAATACATAATATTTTTGTTTATTTCAAAAAGTTCGTCTTGTACGACGACGAGCTTTTTTGTCCACTCGCAACCTCAACTCACAAAAGGGAAAGGAAAAACCACTGGTAGCGACCCTTCTGTATTTTCCTTGTTGCCAACTTGTTAATATTTGGCAGAATTTATTATTTAGATATACAATATATATGTATTAATTTTACCACTCAAAAACCAATCGTTACTACTTGTAATATATTCAAAATTCAAAAAAAGGGCAGAGTTATAATTTAGATATACTAAGAATTTATAAATTCTATCAATATACAAATCAATTGTTAATACTTGTATATCAAAAATTCAAAAAAAGGGCGCGTAATTTAATATATTTTTTATACATATATCAAAATCATAAATAATAATAATACCCTTTACTAGTTCATAACACATAGAGTCAGCTGCTTTAAATCAAAAAAGTCAAATGATAAAAATCAGCTGAAGGGAGAATAAAAAGCTCGTCGTGAACAGTTATAAAGCAAAATGTAAAAAAGGAGAAAACTGTTGTTTTCTCTCTTTTCTATCTAATTTGACTATGTAGATCAATCAAATTGAAGCATTTTGTTTGTTCCCCAATATGCTACCAAAGAAATGGATTTATTAAAGAGTATATATAATCACAGTGTATAAAAAAGTTGGGCCCTGTTTGTGATCTGTTCGAAACCGACTTATTCGAGACCAAGACACTCCTTAAACTTTAAAAGTCGAGACGAAGACCGAGACATTAAAAAATCAACGAATCTGAGACCAAGACACTACCAAGATTTTGGAAATTGAGACCAAGGCTGAGAATTTGGGGTCGAGACCAAGATTATTTGATGTTACATTACTCTATTTATTGAAGAAACTTTTTTGGATACTATTGGCCTCTCATACATTCCCTTCACTTGAGGCGCAGTGGTTATGAGTTCTATCCTATTAGATGATTGTTCCTCCTTCCCCTGGGCTGAGTGTGTCAGCGGAATACAAATCTAAGTACTGTGAACATATGTATTTCTTATGGTCGTCACATAATTACCCAGGTTTGTTCGTGGCACTGCTTTCATAAAAGTTTTACAAAGGTCTGAGAGTACATGCGGTGAGACCATCGTTTAATCAGAGAAATTATATTTTACTTACTTTTCTGTGTGATTGGATATTAATAGTAAAAAAAAGCATTGATTTTTCATGCTCTGAAGCTTTATATTTTCATAACAAAGTAGGAAATGTCAAGACTTCCTTTGAAAATCTGTTTTTATATGATTTATCGATATAATTTAAATAAAAAATGAATTTTTCAAATTAGTTTTATAATATAAATATGTACATACATACATATATATGTATTCCATACGGGACTACTACAACTACTAATTTAGAAATTAGAAGAAACGCTGTCATTACTTAGTAGAATAGAGACTGGCATATTAGAGAGGACTTTTATATCATTCATTACCCTACTTTTACATTCTACATAAGGGATTTATTCTTCCTACCTTTATTTATACATCACCCATATCCATACAAACATGCATGAAGCTCTTAATGAAAAAAAAAAAAAAAACGTACAGAGGTATTATTATATAAAAAGTTAGTCATCAAAATATCTCATTTTTTCATTAGTCATGTCAATAAAATTACTTTCAGGTGTGTGTATGTATGTATATTTAATTCAGAATTAGAATAGTTTGTAAAACACTCTCATTAAATTTTATATAGTTATTTTGTTTACTTTAATTGCGTCTATATATTTATGTATGTATGTATGTATGTAGATAATATCCTACAAGATGAATTAATTATAATATCATAGTTCCATAAGAATAAGGTAAAAGTAACAATTTCCCTTCTGCATCATGGATATTACATAATATCTAAATACTTTTTTATCGATTTATTGATCCTAAGATTGCACAAACATGTGTAGCCATACGGCTATCAATCTATCTCTACTAAACTTCTCTAAGGAACAAATCCTTTTTACTACATATATACGTAGAAACGTAAGATTAAATTTCAAACAATATAGAAAGAAAGTTAAATATCAGGCTCCGCGCACCGTTTTCGAAAGTGAGAAAGAACTTATAGGGTGGCCCATGGAGATGATAAAAAAACAGATTTTGTTCAACTAATATTGGATAATTTAATAATTCTTTCAATTACGGAGGGAAAAGTAGGGCAGTTATGGCTCCCTTGTAGCAGAGACTCTGGTATACCAAGAAAGAATTATCATAGATGTATCCACTGGATTATTTGAAGATTCAAACTGGAATGAATAGGTGCTCAATCATTTTAACATCTCTGGTCATATGAGATTTTGTACGTGATTTTCTCATATACGCAATTTAAGATTTTGTTTCTTACTTTATGGGTGTACAGCGGGTACTAATTGTATTTAGATTAGGAACCAGAAATGCTAAGTAAAATATTCAAAATAATATTTATTTTTTATATGTGCATACGACACATTTTATTCAGGAACAAATATACATCTCTACTACACCTTGAGTATCAATTAATTTATTTTCATTACATAAACATGGATATATGGATACCCGGATAACTTATAAATATTATATCACACCACATATTGTATGCATCTATAAGCTAAATTATGATTCGCTTTACTCCATCTTTTTATTTATCATAGTATGTAATTATATATAATCTCGATACAAATTATACAAATATAAAATAATTTAGAGCGTAGAAGCTGAAATAGATATAATAACTAAAATTCCCAAACGAACTAACATTTTCTTTATACATATTTAATAGATATATGTTTTAACAGATAGTATGTCAAAATAGTGATTGCTTGGATCGAGTATTGGCGTAAATAAATGTTAAAAAATTTCTATTGGTATCGGCTATTAAAAAACCGTATCAATAGAATCTCCAACTTCCATAAGTCGTTGTTGTCTTGTCATCTATTTTATGCTCTGATCGTTGATCAACTAAATTCAGATTGAATCTTGTTAAGTTGTGAATACCTCTACTATTAAATGAAGAATATTCATTGGAGATAATGACGTAACTTGGCTACTTACAATCACGACGAGCTTCTTTGTGCACTCCCAACCTCGACTCTCAAAAGGGAAAGGAAAAATTTGAAAAAACAACTGGTAGCTACTCTTTTGTATTTTCCTTGTTGACAACTTTTTAATATTGTGCAGAGATATTATTTAGATAATCTATACATTAATAAACTCTACCAATATACAAATCACTACTTAGAACTTACATAATATTCAAAAAAAGGTCGCCCAATCCTTGATTTAATATATTTTTTATGCATCAAATTCAGAAATAATAATAATACCCTTTACTAGTTCATAACACGTAGAGTCAGCTGCATTAAATTAAAAGAGTCAACTGATGAAAATCAGCTGAAGGGATAATACAGTGTGTGTTTTTGTTTATCCCAAAAAGTTCGGCACATCAATTTGGACTATTTTTTTTCTCTTTTTGGAGGAAAGGTTGAGAGATATTAAAGAAATTGTTATGTATAGTAAGATTACTTATTAAAATAAGAAACAATATCATTTAATGTACCTATTATAATATATAAGAAGATAATTTAATCAACTCAATTATTGAAATTCAAGATATTTGACATTTCCCGGAGACAGTCGTTGGGTTTTAGAAAAATCAGAAGTTAGTTTACTTTGAGTTAGAAATTTTAAAAAAATAGAGTAAAGACATTTTTCGAGGAATAAATAACTCCACTTTTGCATTTTGAGGTAACTTCAATTTATTACTGTACACTAAGATATGGTAAAATTTATATTATATATAGTCGGAGCAGTGATAAGTATATACTATATTTAGATGGAATACATTCACTTCAATTAAATGGATTTGCACTTGAAACTTCACAACCGGAGCTGTAAATCCCAGGCATTTTCGTAATCTGTACATGATTTTTTTGATTTTTTAAATATGTCATCATTATTTCTTATTTCTTGAGAGGAGAACATATTTGTACTAACCAGAGTGTAATGGAGTAATACAGGCAGTCTACAAATAATAATAATGATAATAAAATTAATCAATAAAATGCCTAATTGAGTAAACATGGAATCCTTGACACAATATATTCTTCTGACAGGTATACAATCTGTTTATTTTCTTACTACTCCCTCTCAAAGAACATAAATATCTTTGCTTGTCAAAGTATAGGTAGGAATGTAAAAAATATGCAAAATGCCGCGTGGGAGATTCTGTGGAGTTGGCACTTTTAACAGTACTTTTTGTTTTCCAATGCTGTCGTTATCATTTTTCTTTTATTACTGAGGGGAGAACATCTACAGCAATAGCAAATATAATGTTAGAAAAGGACTTATGTTCTCGTAATAATTGTTAGTTTACGACTTGTAAGCTAAAGATATATAATTTTCTGACACTAATTTCAGTTAATTTTCCGCCTCTCATCTATGGTATACATACATAATGTTATTATTTAGTATTGATAATTCATTTGTATACATATATAATGGAGAGTAGGAGCTTGCAGCTCAGTAAAACGTCATGACAGCTCAAGCTGCTTCCCTCTCAAAATTCATCTAATTGTCAGAGCTACCAGGTTGATTTTCTCTTTCTTTTTTTTACATACCAACAGAGCTTAGGATTTACAGCTCTACTCACAACCCTTCCTACCCTAGCTGTCAATCAATGCATATCAGTATTTATGCATAATAGACTATTTATACATACTTAAAGAATATATGAAAAATATATTTTGTGACTATAGCTTTTTGAGATATTCGCTACATGTCGATACTCGAACTCTGTCTTTGAGATATAGGATGAGAAAAAAATTACAGATATGCTAAAGTTTGAGCATATAACCTAAATTGAGATATAAGATTATTTATGTACATAGGTTTAAAATCAACAATATGTATGACTTTAATGTCTCTTTAAAAAAAGTTCCATAGTCCTTAGATCCAAAATATGATATTTTATACTTAGTGGTTAGACTTATACTTTTACCAATCAGCCATTTTATTTGTCATTGCTCAAAGACTCTAGAAATACGTTCTTTGATTTTTATGATTCCAAGAGGTTAAAAGGGATAGATTTTTGCAATGCTATACATACATACGTATTTTGAGAAACTAATAGAAGTTTTTTCTTCTCAGAAAAAAAAGAATAAAAAAATGCAGAAGCCTCGATTAAAGGTCAAGAAGAAGAAGGTAAAGACTTTTCTAAAAAATTTTTTGTTGAATTTTTCTTCATAATTTATTTATGTATGTATGTACATTTTAGAATCTTATTGTTTTAAAAGGCTACATATTCTTCCTGATTTTATTCGAAAATTTATGAACAAAATTTTTACAATGATTTGATTCTCAAGATTGGTCTTTGTCTCAAGACTCAACTTTAAATGTCTTGCTTTCGTTTCGATCACTCGAGACACAGGCAACTAGATTTTAAAAAATAAATATTCATTAATAATAACAATATATTCTCCCTGCTAATTTTTAAATATATATGGTCATTCCTGGGGCAGTAATACTAAGAATACCCCCCCCCCCCTCCCTTTCAAGAAAGAAAATCATATTATGTTCTAACAGCTTATGTAAACAAAAATATTAATTCAATGGTACCATAAGTCTCGCTTCCACCTTTTTCTCACACTCCTCAAAAAAGTGTCGTTCCTAGTTATCAGTCTTTTTCTCCATTTTGACGTCTTTTTTTCACTAAATCGACTTTGAAAACTTTTTTTTGTTGCTTTTGTATGGAGAAAAACGACTAAAACGAAATCAGTTTTTGAACCAATCCAACGTAACTCGAAATACTTGTTACCTGGATACATAATTGCACAAATTTATGTTATTCTTCGACAATGTTCTATGTTTTTTTTATTGACGAGCAACAATATGGAGGAAGGAATCAATTTGAAAGATAAATTATTTGAAGTTATAAGATTTAATTCTAACACAAATTACCATCCCTCACTATTTACTTCATGGATGCAGTTGACACTGGCTAAGGAACATTTTTACCTCAGATTTTCTGTAACCCCAAAATGTCCCTTCCAGAAATTACTACCTTAATGTACATATGTATTTCTTAAATCGTCCACCTCCAGCTTAAAAGTACTATCTATGTATGTCCTTGCAATCATGATTATATTTTATGGATATATTCTCACTAAGATTATATTTATGTAAGACGAAGCAGTAATACATTTTTCTACCCTCCCTTCATATAATAGATTACAATAATAACACAACTAACAAGGTAAATAATATTATTGTAATCTATTGATACAAGCATTATAGGGATAGACGATTGGGTAACTTTTTTGTCTACCCAAAACTTCAACTTTGAACAAAGAAAAGAAAAATTTGGCAAAAAACAGATGGTAGCTACGTGTAAGTAGCTGATTTTTTTTAATAATAATATAGTACCAGGTTTCAAATCATTATTTTCATTTACATTCAGTTAATTTTTTTTTAAATATGTATATTACAAAAACCAAAATGGATTCAATCTCTAGTTTATGTCCTGCTTCATTTCGAATACTTAGTAAACATATTATTTATTTATTTTTAAATAAATGTTACTTTATTTTGGAGATTTTTATTGGTATAAATTGAAACTCCGTTACCATTTAAGAGTGTAACATGTGTTTAAATATATTCAAGTTATTTAATTTATTTTTACCCTTTTTAAAATACCTATAAAGAACATTCTGTTATATTTCAAGCAGAGAAATTGTAGATAATATATATATTTAAGACAATATCAGAAAGCTAGTTAAAAATATCAACACTTTTACGAAGGGATATACTAATTAGTAAATACTATTTGCATATAAATTTATAAGTTTGAGAATAGGTATGTATTTAGTAAGTTCCAGAGGTGTGAACAAAAGTAAATAGTTTGATGAACTGTGCCACAAGTATTGAAAAAGTTGATTGTTAGCTTCCTTTTTAGCGACTTGAATTAAATTTTTGTCAAATCCTAAAATATTTTGCTATCAAAGGAGGAGAGACATCGACAAGAATGAGAATTGTTATTTATAAAAATAAATAAAAACACAAAAATTAGAAAAAAATCCATTCTATAACTGTTCAAGTTCAATATGGAAATAAGCAAGTTCCGTTTATTTATTCCAGATAAACAAATCTTCTAGATTGAAGAGCCCTCTCAAATTTTCTAATGTTAGCACTTAGAAAAAATGAGTTAATCATTTTCCTGCACAAAAATTAATAAATTTCTTCATATAGCAATTATGAATACCCTTTTCTTGAAGATCTTTGTATACCTCTAAAAATAAACTTGAAGCTCAGAAGAGTAAAATCATCTATATATATGTACAGACTGTATAAAATCTGTGTCTCTAATCTCATGAACTGATCAGCGCTCTAATTGGTTTTGTGAATCCTTTAGGTGCACTAATTATATCAAAACATGATTTTAAAATTTTAAAAAATTCCTCGCCAATGGAACATTAACAATTTTCCTATCGTCATCATTTACCACAAAGGAATGGTAAGAAGTGGGCAAGTCAATTGTGCAGAGGAAGTAATTCCTCCATTGAATTGGAAACAACTTAGGCTTATAAGAAATTTCTAGCTTAAACCTACATTGAACAATAAATTTATTTAGAAGTTTAGGATTAAATTATTAACCTCCAACGTTCCAGTGTAGTATCAGTGTAGAATATACACTTTTAAATGAATCCAGGAACTTCATGGGAAGTCCTTTGAAAGCTTGAGCTTGGAAGATCTGAGCATTTCCCTGATATTTCCGAGTTTAAAAGTTAATTAATGAGTCTTCCTTGTTTACCTTGGTATTCTAGCTCCAGTCTTTCATTGATCTCATTTAATCCTTGTAAACACCTAAGAAAATCCTCCAAATTTGAAGGAAATCAATCTCTCATGAATAGGTCAGGGAGGGGAAATCCGGATTTGCATAAGCATTAATAACACATGGAAAAACTTTTTATCTGTAAGAGTACTTATTGTCCAGGAATTCTTTGAGTTGAGGAGGCAATCCTTAGGAATGTAAATCATATGCAAATTTGCAAATCATATGCCAAGGATTTTTTAAATAACTGTAAATTTATTGACGATTAAATCTGTCACACAGTTTTATTTTCGTTTAATTAATTATTGTATTTTTGAATGAATAAATGTTTTCGGCTAAAAATGAACAAATGAACGCCTGAACCCAAACTTTTCAGAAAATGAAAGGAAAAAGTGTGAACAGATCCAAGCTTGGGAAAAATACAATTGTATTTCTACAGAAATAAAATGAAAATATATGTGAATAGACCTTTAGATAAGTTAGATATTGTAAGCATATTTAAAAAAAGGACTATATACCTAAATAAATCAATAAGTGGAACAATTTTACAATAAGGCTATTATTAAAAAATAAGGAAGTCCTTGTTTCGAATAAGTACAAAATTATGAAAAATGTATTGATTAATATCACCATCAATGAAGGTAGAGTTGCATAGAAGACATAGAATTCAAATAATATAAAAACATGCATAACATACTATTGTATATCCCACTAAAAGTAATGTCCGTAAAAACACCTCAATTGTAACTTCAATAACTTAAAATACAAGCTACCCCTTTATGAATCGCATTTTTCAATAAATATTAAGTAAATTATAACATTATGCATATGTTATTTCCAATTTTTTAAACAAAAATAGAATATATTCTTATTTAAGCAGTAAGGCTTGTAACTTTTCTTTAAATCCATAGACGCGAATCTTTCAGAAGAAATTCAATTTGAATATATTAAATCAAGAATCAAGTAAGAGTTGAGTTAATATCTTGATTTGTTTGGCTTTTAAATAACAAGGTACTAACTAATATTGATCCTTGAAACTAGATAATGACATCCTCTACACATTGGTTCTGCGTAAATTACAAATATATTTACAGAATATTTGATTTAAAATTATTCACCATCAAGACTCATAATAATATATGATTTAAACTCAGCAAATTAGGGATCATACATTTTACTGAAATGTTCATATGGTATTTTAACAACTGTAGAGTCTTCTAATTCAATTTCAGCGGCAAATTCCTCGACAATTATGGATTTAAGGATTCCTTTTTCCCCCCTATAGTAGCCATTGAGAACAATAACTTTCCGCTCAGGAGATGGAACTACAGTTTCTAAGTGCTCTTGATCTAATTTAATTTTCGCATTGCCATTTATCAAGCATACAACGGCTCCATATTTGTCAATCACACTTTTAACATATCCTTTTTCTTTATAATATTTATCACCAAGGGATTTTGTTATAATTTTAACTACAATTCCTTCCTTTAACCAATATTTTTTGCAATATGAATCACTTTTTATTCGTGCTGAAAAAGTAGTAAAGGATTAGAAATGATAATTCTGAAAAATGTAATTAATTATTAACCTTTTTGTTTCTGCTCTTCAACTCTTTTTTTCGCCTCAATTTCCTCTTTGATTTCGTCAAGAGCAGAACATTTCCGTTTCATCTGATTTTCTTTTTTAATGGAAAGTTTTTCTGATGAGGGTTTTTTAAATATATTCGTTGTTGGCAGAACTTTAGGTTCCTCAACTTTTTTAGAAAGTTTTAAGTCCAATTGTAGTACTTCATCTTCACTCTCCCTTTGAAGTTCACTAAACTTGGGTTCATCAGAGGATTCTTCATTCTTTGCTCTTTCAACCTGTTTGCTAATAAAGTCCAATAGTCTTTCTTCATCATCCTTTGCCATTTTGTCTTTTCGAGCCAGTGCTTCCTGTCGTGCAATGGTATCAGGATCTCTATCAATCCAGGCAATGTACCAACCTTTCTCCGTATCATCCACCTTGGCTTTACCTGTACGGCCCAAATGTAGAACAAAGCCAGTAAGAGAGGACCACCGAGTACCATTCATGTGAACATGATCCTTGTCACGAATATACTCCTGATACACTTGGTTTGCATGAACTCGCTTGGTGCCAAAGCGACGCTTTAAAAGGTTTATAAAACCCGACTCGAATTCATGAGAAAATTCTCCGAGAAACCTGTTGGGCTTCTCAGCAAAGAGAAGTAATTGTCGCTGATGGGATTCGGACATTGTGTGACACTTGAAGCCATTCTCGTCTCGACACTGTTTCTGACACATTTGACAGTACCAACGAAGCTTTTGAAGACCTTTACTCTTCATTTTGTTTGCAAGGTACTTTGGAGTACCCACTTCCGCCTTCTTCCCCATTTTCGAGTCTTGAGAGTTGGTCGGATCGGTGATGAATCAAACTATTTGATGATAGCTAGACGAGATGTAAATCATGACTAAAAAGTTAGTCACTCAACCTCTTTTGTTGTTGGTGATTGTTTTCTTACTTGTTAGCATAAATAACGCGCGTACGTACGCATCAGCTCATGTGAGAACAAAATTACAGTATTGTACGCAACTGTATCCATTATAATTAAAAGAAGGAACATAGCAAGCTTTTCAGTGCTTGGGCCAAATGAACAGGATTTAAATTTTTATATGGTTCATTTGTAGAAGAACACATTTTTTGAAGTATTCTAATTAAAATGCTAATATTTTTAATCCAAAATTAATTTAAATTTAAAAACTTTGCCTGAACCGCAATTTTAATTTTAATTTTGTAACGCTTCAAAGAACCTTTTTGATGAGTCGTGATTCATCACCTCTGAGTTAAATAAAGGAAAGAAGAAGACTTTGATATAATTAATTGTTGAATTTGTAGACTCAATTCTTAGGGGCACGCAATTAGGTAATAGCCTTTTCCTGTGAAACATTATCATAATTCATAGTCATTCTTCAACAAATTAGGATATTATACTTTGTCATTTATCACTTTTCAATGCCCTAAACACGAATGGATAAGTAAAGCTCAGTTAATACTTAATTTATTTATGAAATATTTTGAATACAATTTATAAACAACCAATGACTGGATTCCCATGTAAATTTAGATTTATTTAACTGAAGAACATTAAAAAAAAAATAATATATATATATATATATATGTATATAGTTGAACTACATAGTCGTATGTTTATAAAATGATTGTTCTCTAACATGAATGGCTACTCGTTAACAAAATATAATTCGTTAAAGACATGTCGAAGATTCAGTTACTTCTTTAATACTCTTAATTCAAAACAAAAATGTAACACGTATAAAGCTTTAGGCCGCTATACTAAATCTAGAATGATTTAACATTAAAGCAAGCAAGAAAATGTCCACAAACAAAGTCTGAAGAAGAGCTGAAGGAAGAATTATCATGGATTCTTCTTAACTTCTTCAAAGTTTTGCAGTTTCTGTAAAACAATTCTATAGTTGTCTTCATTTTTTCGATTCGCTTGAGTTACATTCTTCATATTATCCTCAAGCTCGTTCATTATTTTCTGTAAGGGAAAAATAATAAAAAATTTAATTTAAGTGATAATATGTTATCATATTTTGATTTTCCGAAAAGTCTAAGCGTCAGGGTTTTTTTTTAAAACACATATTGAAACTTGTTTTTTTTAATTAAAACTTATTTATGTTCGTATTTCTTTACATTGATTTTTGATTTTATTTATCGCCATTTTCAATAGTTTTTCCTCATAAAAAACCCGGATATTTCATGAATTTCTAAAAAAAAAAAGTGCACAAACAGGATCTAAAGAGAGGATATACTCGAAGTCTAGCTCATAATAAAATAAAACTTACTAAATTTTGAGCAAAATTAATTTCTTGGCTCTTTAGTTGCTCCGTGATATTCGTTGCAAAAATTCGTCGTACCTCATCCAAGTGCTTGACATCCTCTTCAAGAGGATTAATCTTTTTTTGAACCAGTTCATGGACTAAGGATTCAAAGGACTTGTCATCTCTCTATAAATAGATACGATTAAGAGTTGAAATATATTACATTTATTATGCGAGAGAGTATAAGTTTACTTTATGGAGTGACTTATTAACATTTTGAACAATCCTTGCCACATCTGCTGCTAACTTAGTCTCCAACTCGGTAACTCGACTATCCAAATCCGTTAAGTGAGATCCAAATTTGGCCAAGTTCTTTTTAGCATTTTGCATATCTTTAGGAAGATTTTTCAATTCGGGAGCTGATTTAAGGCTTTTCATTAGATGGCTCACACTCGTATCCAAATTTGTCATCTGAATGAAAAGAAAAGGATTAATACAAGTGATGAATGAGTACCTTACAAAATGACTGTGCATACCTGACTAGAGTAATTATGGAATAAATTATACAAAATTGTAATATTGTTTGTTAGCTGAGACTGATTTGCCATTAGTTCTTGAATTTGATTGTGATAACGGTGATGATTGTCGGTAACTAATTTTCTTTCTTCAACGACTGAAAAAAGTTATTTATTATTTATTTTCTTATAGCCAAAAGAAAATGAAGAAAAAAAAATCTTACCGCTATCTAATTGTAATCTAAACCGATCAACGGTCATTTTCATTTGTATATGTAACCAAATAACAGTAATTATTGCAACAAGAGACGCAAGTATTGTCGCCACAAGACAAAATCCATGACAACAATTCCTACGACATGTTAATACAGAGGTTCCTTTACCTTCAGAACCGCCAGAACAAGACCCAGATTTACCTCCCCTGCCCCCACTACGAAAAAGTCCAGTATCATCGGAAGTTGTGTCGTCAGAACAACAATCTCTTAAGAGTTCATGATGACGATTGTTTCCTGGACTCCTAGCATTCACATTCTTTTGTTTATTCCTTACAATCAACATAGCATCTAATTCCTTACGCTTCCTAAGTTTTTTCTCAGAGGAACGAGAGGATGCAGTGTTATTAATTTGTCGTGTATATGAGGAGTTAATGATACCACATTTTGAAGATTCTATATCCATGCTCGAACACAACCGTGGCAATAATATATATATATATACTTTATATACTTCTTTTGAACTGTTTCCTATTTTGTTGCTCTCGCTTCTTCTTATCTTTCTTCTTTGGAGGACAGGATGTTATGTACAACCAAAGTGCAAGGCCAATGATAAGAGCAGTGATCCCAAAGTTTTTACCGGGATCCTGAAGTGGTCTTAAATAAGAATCAAGTATTGGAGAGGAGTGAAACAAAGATGATGAGGAGGAGGAGGATAAACAACTTAGAGTAGATCCATTACAACAACGTAATGTGAAGGAAGGCATATTATAAAGAGCCTATAATCAAAGAAGATCAGGAGCCATATTTTTCAGACATATTTAAGAGAGAGAAAAAGAAAACGAACTGACACTTTGGCTATGAGTTACAGAAATAGAAAGGGAATAGGAAAAAAAAGAGGGAAGAGAGCATACGAGGCAGAGAGGAGAGTTGAGGAAAAACCTTCATTTACCAAATAGAAAGGCCTCTTGTAGAAAAATAGCATGAAATCAAAGAGTTTGTATGTTAACGTCTTCCTTACTATGATTACCTATAGATAAATACCCTTAGATGTGACCCCATTGAGCACAATTAGATAAAAAAGAGAATTCTATATATTATCTTATTGGCATTCATATTCTAATTGATGAACGACTAACACGATATATCTATGGCATTCAATTTTCTATGCATGCTTTCCCTTTTTCAAAAATTGCAATCGAAGCTAGAGGAATAAAACTTGCCTAGGTAGAACATACATATTTGATTTGGTTTTCACAATCAGTAACAATGCAAATATGTATTAGTCATAAGCCAACCCCACAAAAACTTAACAATGAATGTAATGAAAAAGGGAAGGGTGAGTAAAATATAAGTAGACTTCATGAGAAATTAAAAAAAACAATTTTAACATAACAATAACATAATTATAATTTAATTGCCATGTACTCATTGAGCAACCCAAAATGGAAAAAATGAGTTTCAATAATATGTACCTACTTATATTCAATAAGAAATAAACAAACATTCCAGAACGAGTAGCTAAGTATATTAATGATATAAGTAGTTTATAGAAGACAGGTGGAGAAGATATAACGAGCCAATTGTTTTGACTTTATCCATATAGAGAAATAACAATTGCATACTACACATACAGATAGATTGACATGGAATAAGGAAAAGGAGTACTCACGAGTTTTTTGAATGCTGTATATTTGACTGTGCAAGTGGACGGCAAACATAACGAGACAGATCACAGTGAGGAGGAAGGACATTAATACTAAGTTAAGGCGAAGACCATTCAAGTCTTCGAACCAGCACAGGTACATGGGGGTTTGCTTTAATCCACAGCATTCTTCTGATGCATTGGAACTAAGCCGATTGTTTCGATGGGATCTATAAAATAAAATATGCTCATTAGAACATGGATTTGAATGGAATCAACTAAGGTGTGCTCTACATTAGAAATAGCTTTGAGGGGCTATTTTATTAGATTCTTTAATGAATTAGGCTCAAATATATGATAAAAGGAATCTTTGTACTTTATTTTGATCATTAACACATGGCCCAGATGATAGACGAATGAGCTAATCAATTGTATGTATTGAACATTGGATTTTATTTCCTTTATTATACTTCACATAAAAAAAAACCCAGTTGCACATGAATAATGGTGCTAGTGCCCATTGAGGAGGATCACCTTTTTAATCGGACTTTTTTCTTTCGCCGTTTTTCAGGGGTCACTTGAGGTAAAGGAAACTCTTTTCGAGGAATATCTTCATCAGTAGAAGTCCATTGAAGTAGGTTAAACTCCTCTTTATCCGGGGTTTCTCTCTGGCTCATGCTAAAAGCACATTTATCAGTTCCGAGCAAGATAAGAATTCAACATGATATTTGATAGTATTTAATAATAGTGACTAGCATGGACTAGCATCAGCTAGGGGATAGAAGGAATACGACGATTGACAAGAGGAGATTTAGATTAATTATTATTGATGGAAGAGCTGCTCACAGCAGCAGTGCAGTACCTACCTACGTCAAATAAATGACACCTTGTAATTGTGGACTTGAGCGCCTCTAGTGTTCAGCCCTCAGCTGCTGCTGCAGCAGAAAACACTGAAGTTCCTTTGCATTGATATATATATATATATATATATGTATAATTTACTCCAAGCTAAGCTTCCATTTCTGTCCCATAGAGGGTGCTGCTGCTCATCATTCAGGCCTACTACTATTATATTATAATAATTGTAATTTGAATTATTTTTTAATATAGAATAACATCTCAGATTGAGGTTCATTTATAGGAGCTCTTGAATAGGGATTTGCATATCAAACAGAGGGAATATTTGCCATGTTTAGATTCATTTTTGATGAATTTTAAGTATCTTGGAATGCGTGAATTCATTCCATATTTCTTATTTACTTTGAGTGACTTTTTCAACTCTCTCAACCTCTTACCCGAATCATAATAATAATAATAATAATAGATAACAACCCAAAGAAAGAATCTTGACTCTGTGTGGATGTTATTGACTGTGGACGACACACGTGTTTGGCTATGAATTGGTTAGACGAGTATAATTTCATCGTTGGAACCTACGAGTCCTACATCATTGGATATAAATTCAATTATGAAAAACGAGAATTTACTTTGGCCTTTACGGATGAGGCTCATAGTGGAAGTGTTCGGGCACTTGCAGCAGGGGGCAAGTATCTGTTGTCCTCTGGTTCCGATGAAAACATTAAAATATACAACCTAAGGAATAACAAGGTAGAAATTTAATTGTATTTCCAGTCGAAGGCTTATATTATTTAACACTTAACATCTTCTTCATTTTTGTAGGAATTCGGAAGTCTTCACCATAGCGATGGAGTTGTACGAGCCATGGTATTCTTCGGCTCTCGCTATCTCTTTACTGCTTCAGACGATAATAATTTATATGTGCTCAAAACAGGGACGTGGAAGGTGGAAAAAACGCTCTTCAAGCACCAGTCTCCCGTCACAGATGTGTCCATTCATCCCTCTGGAAAATTGGCTCTTTCCATTGGGGATGATTTTAAACTCGTCACATGGAATTTAATAAAGGGCCGCTCTGCCTACATTACAAACCTGAGAGAACGACCAGACCTTGTGAGGTGGTCTCCAAAAGGGGATCACTATCTTGTGGGTTTTTGTAAACATATTGATGTCTATTCTGTTGAAACAACAGAGATATCATACTCTCTTAAAGTAACGGGAAGAACCAATGCAATTGTTTTCATTGATGACGACATCTTCCTCGTTGCGACTGAAAATCCTAAAATTGAAGTTCATTCTCTAACAGAAAAGAAAATGCTCTTTGACTTTGAGGCACATGAAAAGAGAGTTCGGAGTCTCGAGATTATTGAAAAGGATGAGGACACGCTCCTTGTTTCAGTATCTAATGATGGGTGGATGAAGCTCTGGGAATTATCTACGGATAGGAAAGAGTTTAAATTATTAGGTCAAGTTGATACACACTGTAGGATCACTTGTTTGAAGGTCCACCTCATCCCTGTCATCGCAGAAGACAAGGAGGCCAAAAAGACATCCCTAACTCAAGATCTTATAAAAGAGGTGAAAGAGAGAAGTTCTAAAATTGAGGAAGAAATCAATCATGTTAAAGAAAAACGGAAATTACAAGAGGCTGTAACCTCCAAAGCGGAGGATCGAACTGCTGTGTTAAAGAAGAAAAAGAGAAAACTGAAGAAAACGGATTGATTCATTTATATTTAAGCACATTGTTATGTTAAAAATTCATCCATTTAATTTGTATTTTTGCCTTTCAAATAAAATAATTTCTACTTTCTGTCACATGAACTACCTATACATTGAACGTATACGAACATTATTTAACGTAGTGCTAGAGGATCTGGTATGTCTTTTTTTAAATGTATCTGTTTATAACATTTTGTTATATAAGATATTTTTAGTTCAGGAATAGACTTAGAAATAATTTACAACAAGCTTCTGATGACTATCACGAGTCAATATTATGGCATTACAGAGCAGTTAAACTTTAATAATATGATTCCAAATATAAATAATAATGATATCCGGGGGTGTAGAATTACTTTCCTACCATTATAGACTCTTTCCATAAGTTCATAGTTTAAGATATTCCAATTCCTCCTCGATTTGTCGCAATCGTCTATTTTCAATTGCTCTGATAAAACTAAAGAAACATTCATTTTCCACAGTCGCTCAACGCCTTCAAAGATATGAAAAGTATAGTATCTGTCCCAGAATTTTAATTAGGGGTTGGTATATTTATATGGACTCCCTATACTTCGGAGTTAAAAAGAGAAAAATAATTTGAATATAAGTTGACTTTTATTTATTAAATATACATATATAGTCATATTAATACGATTTCATCAAATGTTAAATGTATTATTATTAATCAGAGCCGTGTTATTTTTTTTTGCATAATTATAAACTCTAAGCTTAATCAAAAAAGACTTCTTAGTAGGGAAATATATATTATAAAATTTTAGGGAGAATCTTTTAATTCCTTGTTGTTTTTATTATTTTTTATTAATAAAAAATATCATGAAACATGGAATGCTGGTAAACCTTACTCCTTGATTATGGTCCATGATCAAGTAAAGGTGGGTTCATTCAAGTGCTTACGTAATGTTTTTACATTTTTTTCTCAATTTTTTTATTATTTATATGGCAATATAAAATGCAATTGCTCTTACTATTTGTCGAGGCCCTTGATTTGGTAAAAGGTCCCTTTAACTAATTTTGTTTTGACATATTTTCCTTTAATCAAAGAGAAAGAAAAACGTACAGAAATTAGAGAGAAAGTAAAGTTGTGTAAGGAACTGGAACATTTTTCATGTTCGAATGAAGGTGATTTACTCACAAGTTCTAACCACATACCATTTAAATTACACCGTAATTAAACAATAAACATTAAAGATACATAAAAACATTTTATCATAATAGGTTCCATTTATTTCAATACACGCTTACCTCTAATATTATATCTTGGTGGATTTTTTTGTTTCTTTTTCTGTAGTAGTAGTTTTAATGGATGGTATCAAGTCTAAGTTTGGGTTTGGCTCAGTAACACCATTTAGACTTTATAATTTTGACTTCTTTGGAAAGGGTAGCATACATACTACAACAACGGAGAACTTGTTTCTAATGTACATAAAATTATGGTTACAAGATGAAATAGTAAAAAGTAGATATCCTATTAATTAGGACATATATCACTTTATTGTACACCCGAACATTAGTATAAATTGTCCAATAGGCCTATATATAAGTATTATCAATCATGGCCATTTGACAAACCACTAAATGATATTGAATGACATCTACGTTTTATTGACTAATATCGGCAAATGAAAGAGGAAGCAAGACCGGAACCATTAAACTGAAACTGGTGAAATGAAAAAGCTGAGACCGGAACCGGGTACAATCTTTATTATTTCACTCAAAACAGTAACACGTATCAAATATTGTAGCTCGCATTCTTTGAGGGGGAGCCGATTTTCTTAAACTGTATGAAGCAGAGATCGTGTTGTTATGTATTTCCCTTTGATCAATCCAACATCCAAAATTAATATTGGATACAATAAATTAACATTTAAAATTGAAGGTCTAAATATTAAATATTTTCTAACCAGTCTTTCAATTCAGAGCTATCAAATCATTCTAATCCAACAACTAATATAGATAAGAAATCTTTCGGATGTTGATACTGTGATCATTGAACTTAATTGTGTAAAAGTCGTTGCTCTTGTTCATTCCAAACTAGCTAAAGGATTCCACCGACAGAGGGAAGACGTCTTTGGATTTGGAAATATGAATGTGAATACTATATTGATCATAAGTTATAACAAACTAAGGAAGTTCAAATATGAATTAATTGATTTCTTAGATAGAGCAGCTGAAATATCATTAAGTACAATATCAAGGTTCCTTGATGGTAATATTAAATATAATACAAAGAGGAGACTATGATGAAAGTACATTTTATAGGAAAAAAACTCAAATCTATAAACTATAATATATCATGGCGAGTAAAGTGTATAGACCCTTCTCCTGGATTTTTGACTATCTAAATTAACTTCAATCCTCTCAGTTTCCGACAGTTATTAAGTATTAATTAATATTGTCGAACAACGATAAGTAGGAATGTAAATAATATGCAAACGGGGTGTGTAAAATAAAGAAAAAGAGAAAATCAACCTGGTAACTCTGACAATTTGATGAATGTTGAGAGGGAAGCAGCTTCAGCTGTCATGACGTCTTACTGAGCCACAAGCTGCTATTCTCTTTTATGTATACAAATGCAAACTTCAATAATAAATAATAACATTATGTATATCATAGATGAAAAGCAGAAAATTAACTGAAATTAATGTCAGGAAATTATATATTTTTAACTAATAATTATACGAGGACTTGAGCCCTTTTTTGTTTACATTTTATTTGCTTTATTAACCTTAATGCATTTATTCCTTCTTGCGAGATCTTTACTATCAGGTAGATGTTCTCCCCTCAGTAATATTGAAAAAATGATAACAGCTTTTGTAAACAAAAGTACTGTTCCAAGAGCCAATTCCACAAAATCTCGCAAGCGGTATTTTGCATATTATTTACATTCCTAACAATCAGACCATAAAATCAAACAGATAGTAATTGCGGGCACGCTCTCTCACCTGAACAAAATGCTCACCCCTAGAACTAATGTTTTAAGAAAAGGGAAAGAAATGGGCAGCATGAGACGAAGGAAAAAGTAAAATCTGGATATATTCAATAAGCATAGTGTTATTTATCAATAGGAATGTAAATCATATGCAATTCGGGCATGTAATAAAAAAAGAAAGAGAAAATCAACCTGGCAACCCTGACAATTCAATAAATGTCGAGGGGGGAAGCAGCTTGAGCTGTCATGACGTTTTACTGAGCTACAAGCTGCTATTCTCCATTATATATACAACAATAAATAATAACATAGATGAGAGGAAGAGAATTAACTGAAATTAATGTCAGGAAATTATATATTTTTAACTAATAATAATTATACGAGGACTTGAGCCCTTTTTGTTTACATTTTATTTACTTTATTAAACTTAATGCATGTATTCCTTCATGCGACATCTATACTATCAGGTAGATGTTCTCCCCTCAGTAATATTGGAAAAATGATAACAGCTTCGGAAAACAAAAAGACCTGTTTGAAGAGCCAACTCCACTTTTTTATCACACGCCCGAATTGCATATGATTTACATTCCTATTTATCAATAACGATTCAGGTGCATTTGATTTCACGACTGACTTCACGAAATTGCTTAAAAAACAAATTGATAATAACTTATTTTACATTACATGCTCTGATAAAAATTGTTTACTTAGCAAGAGCATAATAATGGCATTTCTGAAAAAAAAAAAAAGTATAAGGGAAAAGCTTTGAACAAATATTGCATAATTTCTTGAAAAGAGGTAAAATTGATTGCAAATTATTATGCTTTGTCTGAAAAAATAAAAAAATATCGTTGCAATAAATTTCTCATAAAACATAGTATCATCTGCATGTGGTATATGTTATATTTGAAATAATGGATAGCTATGAACGAATAACATAACAGATAAATCTTATTAAAATAAATTGTACTGGTGATTGGATGTTTCGCTTGCAAATTTTAATATGTATTTAGGGATATTTTACTAAAAAGTATACCCCAAAAATTAATATTCAAAAAATTTATTCTCAGTGTCATAAAATACGTCTAATAATTCAATATAGAATCAGAATGCTTTGTTGCAAATATTCAATTCCTCCTCGAGCAGTTAACTTTTTTTTAATGCGTCATAGTTCACACAAGAACAAGGCTCCGTCAAGGGATGTATAGGAATGTAAATAATATGCAAACGGGGTGTGTAAAATAAAAAGAAAGAGAAAATCATCAACCTGGTAACTCTGACAATTTGATGAATGTTGAGAGGGAAGCAGCTTGAGCTGTCATAATGTTTTACTGAGCTACAAGCATGTATTCTCCATTATATATACAAATGAAGACATCAATAATAAATAATAACATTATGTATATCATAGATGAGAGGCAGAAAATTATATATCTTTAGCTTACAAGTGGTAAACTATCAATTATTATGAGAACATGAGCCCTTTTCTAACATTGTATTTGCTATTGTAGATGTTCTCCCCTCAGTAATAAAGGAAAATAACAACAGCTTTGAAAAACAAAAAGTACTGCTAAAAGTGTCAACTCCACAAAATCTCGCACGCTGCATTTTGCATATTTTTTACATTCCTAGGGATGTATGCAAGGTTCATTACTATTAAGTTTTTCGTTCAAAGATCTACAAATAGCTTTCTTACTTGTAATGTTATTAATATGATATACATGATTTGTTATTATTTTATTAATAAAATTGAAACTAAAGGGTGACCTCTATGTAATCCTAGTAGAATCATTCTATAAAAAGAACATTTTAAATGTTCCTAGGAATACAAAAATGTTAAACTTTTATTTTTTACAGACAAAACATAATAATTTAATCGAAGTTATAGTTAATTTCAAGATATTATGCAATATTGGCTCAGAGCTCTTTACTTCTATCACAAAAATAGTTGCTTTGTATTTTTTTCAAAAATGCCATTATTATGCTGTTGCTAAGTAAAACAATTTTATTTATCCCAGAGATAACCAATTTTATCTGAAAGGGGCAGAATGTGCATGAAATATAGCGATTTAGTCATAATCAAGCCACTTACCTCTCTTATCATTGTTTGAGAGATAATAATTTCACTTACTAGACCATAGAGGTATCGTTTCCCACTTATTTGGTTGACTATGCTCTTTCTTGACCAATGTGTACCATCTTATTTCTCTTTGCGTATCAAAAATATTGGATCGAATTTGTTAGTGAGCTGTTCTTTCTACCAAATAATCAGTTAGAGGAACAAAAAAGCACTTATAATATTAATTATAATTAATAAACATATGAGGATGTTGAGGCCGTCAAGAAACAGCAAAGTTAACTAATTCAAAATTACAACTAACGCAAGAGACCTTCGCTCTGGGTAATGGCAGATATATTGGGTGATCCTTATTTGCAAATGTACTATTTGTAATTACTACTTATAGAATATATTATTTTCTTAATCAGATGAATTTTTATTCAAGTCTTCTCAATAAAAACCTTAAAAGAGTAAATGACTCCCTTGCACAGTTGAATAAAGAAGTTAATGCAAAAGAAAATTGTAACATCAACTAAGAATAGATAAAAAAGTAGATTTGTACAAAAAATAAAAAAATTCATTTACCCATAATGAGTATAGTATTGAATAGGTGTTTCTATTCCGTAAGGACATGAAGTTACATGGAAATCTAAACACACAAAAATTTATTCTTGACAATTTGACATTTTAGTGTTGAGGGTACTAAGTGGGGCTCGACAGATATTTTGGTGAGTCGATTAAATCTACTGATTTAAGACAATTTTATATTATTTAGTAATCGGTGGAAGTTGCCGATTCTATTATCGATCTTTCATTTCCCAAATAAAACAATATCCAATTTTTCAATATAAAAACAAATTCAATGTTTTCCCCTCAAAATATGATATTACAAGTATTTAATTACGGTGCAGCCATTTTTGAAAAAAATTTCTCCCCTTAATTAGTATTATTGGCCCTGACAATTAATGTAATTTAAGGTACGTAACATCACTTTGCTTTGCTATGGTGATGAAAAAAAAATATGAAGTGGCCATATTTATGCTATTATTTGCCTATTGCTACTGGTATCTCAAAGGTTAATTTTTGAAAAAATTAAAAAAAAATTGGCCAATAAATCAGTTATATGTTTTTTAACCCCGAAATAATTTGAGTATCAGTCCCACAAAATACACATTTAAATATACAAAAAATCAACAAATAAATATAAAACCTGAATATCATCAATACAAAAGACTCAAGATTTAATTTTACAACAAAGAAACAGAGTTTGTGCTTAGAATGTGACAACGAATCACAATTAACAATTCACTAATGAAAAAACTATGTGAAAAACAACAATATTAACTCCTTTATATCTATTCAAAATAGTTTTGAATACTCTAGTTACTGAATTCAAATTAGAGAAAGGAATTTAGTCACGCTTGTAAATTGTAGGATTAAAAACGTGGATATGAACATAATGTTCTATGCTCTTAAGCCGTAAATTATATAATTAAGTCTATGCTTATTTTCTAAAATAAGCAGTTTTCAAACAGGGGCTACCCCATAAAGAATAATTGCGAACATAATCTATAAAACAAAATTTCTTTAACTCACAAAAGAAATAGAGTTACCTTATATAAAAGAAGGACACTAAATTTAGTTTAGAAACCCACTACCTCAGATTTCAATCAAATTTAGTTGTAAAGTTTCTTTATTTACAAGATATGCGGAAATAGGAAATTTAAGTTTGATATTTCAAGTCCTTCAAAAGTTATGAGAATTTGAAGATGTGTTTTTATTGTGTAGTTTATAACAGATTTTTTAAGAAAAATATTGTTAGCTATATATTTTTTTGAAACATTGGACCAATCTAGTTGAAAAATTGAATGAAGACACATTTTGAAAACCAAAGATGCACTGAGAGTATTTGATTAATTACTTAATTATTATCAAAGAAAAAATATCAAACCAGGCTCAGGGAGTCACTGGAAACAAGATTTCCAGTCCTGTACAAATATAAAATAATTCAAATTTTCTGCAGATCATTTGTGCATATTGGACTACTTGTATGAGAAAAATCTTAGAGTTTTTAGATTGGAATCGAGAGTTATACTCATTTAAAAAATGTACAATTTTTTAGCTCTCTTGAACGCGTCAAGACTAGTTGAAACACGTTAGACACTCAAATACAAAATATAAATAATTGTCTTTTGATAAGAAAAAAAAAGAAAAGATTCATTCATTATCTGAGGGGAAGGGAGCTCAATAGTTCCCTGAATTTGAAAAATCCTTAAATATAAGATTAATTTAATACTGGAGTAATGTTAGAGTCAAATTTGGATACTTTGCCGGAGGAAGAGGGCTCAATGAGTTATTAGGATTACACTTCTCGTATATACTACCCATTCTTAAGACTTGCAGTTGAAAGGAATATAAGTATAAAAAAAAGGTGCAATAGACTGAAGACTTTTGTACCTACTTCCGCACCCACCGCCCCTAGGAGTCCTTTTAGATCAAAACAAAGACTGGAAATGGAATTTGCATTAAAAACACAAGCAAATCATTTTTTTTTAATACACATGATGAGTATCCTTCTAGGCTTAAATTGAAGTTGAAGTTGGAAAATGGGCCAAAAAAGCTATAAAAAGGAGGGTCCGATTGCTCGAAAACCGTCAGACTCTCGAAAAAGATTTATTACAGATTTGAAATTAGTATGCAAAACTGAATAACTTATATTATACTAATACCCCTTAGGATTTTTGACTGTTGATCAGTGTTATTAGTTAACGACATATTAACTAAAAATATATAATTTTTGAAGGTGTAAATTTGAATTTATTTTTTTCCATCTACTTATTTTCACATCTACAAATTGTCATTATCATCATCTGTAAATATAAAGGATAATAGAAGATTGTAGCTTGTAAAACGTCATGACGGCTGAAGCTGCTTTCCTCTCAATCATTCATCAAATTGTCAAGATTACCAGGTTGATTTTCCTTTTTAGTCAGTGACTAAGATTTACAACTCATTATGCATTATGTAGAGCACGAGGAGAAGGCATGAGCAATACTTATGATACCATTGAGTTGACCAACCCAATGATTAATGATATGACGAGATCTTCGACTATTCCCATGTATTTGTATGTTAGCTGTCGATTTTTTTACTTTTCATGTACTTTAATACAGTTCTGAACGTTGATTGGTCAAGCTGTGAGGAATTCCCTACCGATAAATAAATGGTTAATATCAGGTTGCTTTTGTTTTGTGGGAGGAGGAGGAGGGGGGGGGGAGTGAGGGAGAAAATTGTATTACTGCTCTATATAGGGAGTAAAATCTTCTTAACTCAAAACAGTATAAGTGAAGGGAGAATGTTATGATTATATTATCTTTTAGAGGAAGATCCTCACACAACGACAATCTTTCAATGAATGAGGATAATTTCAAAAAAGAACAAGGGTACCAATCGTTGTTATTGTTTTCTTTTCTAATCCTACGAATGTAATTTTAATCTACATACAAAATGCTAATGGGGAGTCGTTCCTATCTATCAACTTTTACTCACCCTCTTACCAACATGCAACCTGTTGTCTTCCTTCTCTCTTCTCCGAATTGATTCTTTTCTCTTCTCTTATACTTTCAAACATTTCTTTTTTATTATATAAGTCTTGGTCGCACAATTTCGTAATTTTTATAAGAAATTATTCAATGTCAACATGACTCAAAAAGGCCGATGGCAGGCCTCAAAGACCGGGGGGAAAGCTACTTTTGAAAGCTACTTCTTTTCTTCTTGTAGTACAATTGAACTTCTTATAAAGGAGGGCACTCATTCGTCTCGGCATCTTACAAGTAGGAAAGAAGGGGTAAAGAGAGGGGGAATTTTTTTTTTTTTTTGCAGTCTCCTGAATTAGGCATGACATGCCGAAATACGTTCCTACCGCCCAATTTTCTTCGATACCTCTATTCTAGATGAGGGAAGCTTAGTCTTGTTTAATTATTTGTGAGAGAAGGACTTGGATATAAGGGTGCTTAGAGGCTGAAAAAAAAGCAACCTTGACTTTCAAAGAATTTGTTTTTACCTAAGGCAATATTCATGTGTTTGAGGGTCTCTGGAGAAGAGGAATTGAAGTTTTGATCGTGCTAATCCACAAGGAAAAAGAAAGCCATCATCCTTCTCCTTCTCTGAGAGGAGAATAATACACATTCATATACATATAAGAGTTAAAACATTATAGTTCAAATCAATGTCCTCATCATCTCCGGAGATTCGCTCTTGGGTGAATGATAATGGTGTTCCTAATGGACCCAACAATGCTTGTTGCTCCTGTCTCACACTACGAATCGGTGTCATCATCATTGGACTCCTAAACAGCTTCTTCGATCTCTTTCTTTTTACAGGGTAAGGGATCTTAGCATTGCTTTTCTTTATCCTTCGCACTCTCAAGGAAAGCTTACAGTTAGGTTCATGACCTTGAGAAAAACCGTAGCCTTTTTCCATTACCTGCGGGTCTATCAGTCTTTGTTGCACAAAAGGAGGAGGGAGGGGGGGGGGGAATACACACAGACATATAAATATATTTATAATTATAAATAATAATTATTTTAATACTATTATTTTTCATTTCTTTTATATTATTATGTTTCATCTATGCTTAATTATAGCCTCACACAATTGTACATCATTTACATATTATGTATCTAAAGGTCAGCAGAAAAAAAAGAAAAAACTGTCATACTTTTTTTTGTTTTGTTTTCTTTCAGGTATACAATCGCTCCCCGTAACGATAATGAAGACTTCAATTTCCATTTCTCTGCAAATGTTGATATGAGCATCTTCACTCTATCACTCATTCAGCTCATCGTCAACATTGTGCTCATATATGGAGCTTTTAATCGTATTCCTAATTATACAGTGCCTTGGCTTTGCATCAATTCACTCATCATGGTAATTCTATTGGTAAGAGAGAGAGAGAGAGAAAGGGAGAAATAGAAAGAAAGAAAGAAAGAAACAACGTCATTGTAGCCTTTTTTTTCCTTTTTTTTTTAAATTACTTTTGACTGTCTTTTAGCCTTCATTAATGAAAAAAAAATGTACTTACATACATGTACTTATTTAATATGTGTGCATGTGTATCTTGGAATACATAAAGTACATATGTAGACTTTCCCTTCAAGTTCAATGCACTTCTTGTTTATGTACATACATCCTTGTAGCTAAGGCTGCATCTATGTATAAGAATGTCTGCTTTTCATCAATACAATTATCAAAATTGTATTAGATAGGAGTCCTGGGGTCCCTCTTTACTCTTCAATTTACCCTTCAGTACACCCCTTTATTTTATTTCTCAAAAAGATAATAGTACCTGATATATTACCTAAATTATTTAGGTCATTGAAACGAGAAGGAAAACAAACAAACACTGAATTCATTTAAAATGATGTAAAACATCTTTTTTAATTTATTGATTACTATTATGAAAGAAAGTACAATATTCCTACATATTAACATAATATGGTATTTAGACCAGGGGTGTCAAACTCATTTCACATCGCGGGCCACATACGACCCCTAAGTAGACGTCGCGGGCCGGAATATTAAAATTATAACATACTTAGCTATGAATAACCAAAATACCATGTCTTCCATTTGTTTTGATTTAAAGAGGAATAGGGACATTGTTAAATTTCACTAAAAATTTATCGAACGACAGTTTTACAAAACATTTCACAAAATTGCACAAACTCTAGGCAATTGGTATCAAAAATTGAAATAATGAACTTTACATGAGATTACATGAGACATATAAAGAAAGACTAACATGTACCCTAGCGGATGATTCCTGAACTACATTTCATTAAAAAATTTAATCCATGTCATTTTTTCTACTTTTAAATTATCCTGCGGGCCTGATTAAACCTCCTTGCAGGCTGGTTCAGGCCCGCGGGCCGTATGTTTGACACCCCTGATTTAGATAATTACTCTACGGAAAAATAATTAATTAATTAAATCAAAATGATTGCCATTCAAACCACGTTTGAGTATTTAAATTGAATTATATAAAAAGAAACGGCTTAGAGATGGATGATTCATTATACAGATTTTTTTTTGTTTATCTTTGAATAATAAAATTCAAAACTTCTAAGAAGAAAGCAAAGGTATGAATCTTTTTTTTTTTTTTTTTCCTTTTCTTCCTCCTTCTTGATAAATGACTCAAGATCTACTTCATAACATTTAGATAGTCTAAATCAGAAATTGTAATTTTATTAAAAAACTATTCTGCGTAATTTGTTTTTTGGGTAATATTTTGTTCATTTCTACATATTTGTATGTAATAATGCTCTTCAACCTATTTGTATGCAAGAATATGCATATAAGCAGTACATAGATTTGATAACATGAGGTAAAAACATGTCATAGGTCTTAGAAATTTTTTTTTTTTCA
This sequence comes from Lepeophtheirus nordmannii, assembly GCA_963680855.1. Lineage (NCBI taxonomy): Eukaryota > Metazoa > Arthropoda > Copepoda > Siphonostomatoida > Caligidae > Lepeophtheirus > Lepeophtheirus nordmannii. Next base: position 26,296,649 of record OY804519.1, read on the forward strand.
AGAATGTTTCAAAAATGAAGGATAATAGTTTAGTATTTCATTGTCAATGTGATTTAATGTTGACCTGCTTTTAGTTTTTACTATATTATATATCCCAAGAAAATAACTGAATGACAACAAATCCTTATGGGATATGATGATAATCAATACAGTAAGTAAGCATACTTACTATGAGTCATCATTTTCAATGTACATAAAATGAGTTCATAGCACTTTTTTGTGAATACATTTGAGAAGGGAGCAGCGCATTCTAAAACATTTTATGTTCATACATACATGCCTCTGTACTTCAAAAGGGAATGACCTTGAGTAATGATTTTATATGAGATAATTGTTTCAAATAGTTTGATACATTATTTTGTTTTCATTTTATAAACAACCAAAATTGCTTTTTTACTCCCTATTATGCCTTTTTTTTTCTTTGTCTGTTGTTTTGGCTTTCTTTAGTTGCATTAGTATTTAGGTATTCATTTGTTTTATTCCACAGATCCTCATATCCTTTCTCCTCTTCTTTGGCTACGTACAAATGTCCATGAACAAGGGTGAATACATATCTTGCCTCATTGCCCTAGGATTTATAGGAGCTTGTCATTTATTTTCTTGCTTTGTGGTATTCCAATTTCGTAAAAATACGGTTGAAGAAAAAAGAATAATGGCCAATATCCCTTCCACTGACGGTAAGAGTAGAAAATGTAGATTTGGAAATTGAATTAAACTCATTTTAATTATATCACAAAAAGCTGAGAGCCATGCACAAAGAGCCTTCTCCTCCGGCCAACCATCCGCTCCTCCGACCTATGAAGAAGTCTCAAAAACAGAGAAAAAATCTGATCTTAAACTTCAACTTGAAGACGAAACAGATGAAGCCCCTCCTGACTATGACACTGCCATGCAATCCTCTCAAAACAATGCCTGTACTCAAAGACTTTTAAAAAAATCAGAACCAGTACGTTTTCTTTTATAAATAGCATATGTATTTAAATAAGTCAATACTCATCCTTGCTTTTTTTGTTGTTTAGGGTCTTTAAGATTGAAATTTCGTCCTAGTCCCATCATGAAGAGATTCTTCAAAAATTATTTATGAAAAGGATCAATGGCATACTGTGTTATCACTAAATTATATATATATATATATAAATTTATAATCATTACAAAATACAAATTTACCTATGTAGTTACTAAGTGTTAAATATTTATCAACCTTTTTTTAAATTCATCTGGAACAATTGAATAAATTATTATAATATAGGCATTTATTAAATGAAATAAAGCATAAATCAATTCGTTAATTATGTATATACATATAGAGAGAGAGATGCATATGAACATGACATGAAAAATGATATGGTAACTATGGAAAACAGCTTATTCGCTGTCGATATTATACTATGAGTGGAGCTATGACAGCCTACATGCAGGTCATTAAAAAAGTTTTGGATTTATTGTTATTTTTATTAAAACATTTTAATTTGTATTAATTTTCAACAAAAAGAAGTAAATAAATACTGAACTCTGTTCCGAATATATAATTCATTATCTAATCAAAAGTTACAATTAGAAAATCTTTAAGTTTTTCAACATGAGTTTAACAGCGTATTGACAAAATTTTTTTAGTCATTGATAGCTGAAAGATGGCACAATTTACTAAAAATTATAGTAAACAAACAAATCGTGACGCTCACACTCTATTGGCGTCTATAAATATTTTCCTTTTGTAGAAATATAAACTATAATTTATAATAAATACCTACTATTCTTATAATTATTTAAAGTGTTTAATGTTTATATTTTTTTTTGGTACACTCTACTTACGATGTATATATATATAAATAGAGAGATTTTACCAACTAGGAAAGCATAAAATTGTGTTTACACACTTTAATTGTTTATTTCATGTCTCTCCCACAAGGAGTTTTTTGGGATAGACCAGAATACATTGTATTCTCCCTTCAGCTGTTTTTTATCAGTTGTCTCTTCTGATTTAAAGCAGCTGACTCTACGTGTTATAAACTCAAAAAGGGTATTATTAGTATTAGACTTGTCAACAGTCAAAAATTCTTAGGGGTATAAGTATAATAAAAGTTATTCCGTTTTGCTGTAATTTTTTTTCGAGAGTTTTTGAGAAATTGGACCCTTACTTTTTATAACTTTTTTTGGTCCATTTTCCAAGTTCAACTCCAATTTAAGTCTAGAAGGATACTCATTTTGTGAAAAAAAAAATGATCGTATAATTATAGTTCTACTGACCATCTGACAAGTGTATTCTAAAACTTCAGACTATTTATACAACACTAAGAATGCACATTATTTAATAAGAGTACATAGATAGGAACTACAATAAGGGATCAAATAATAACAAGCGATCAACATGATCACATAATAATAATAATCCACACACACACTGAGAATACTGTACATAACAGTTCGATAAAAAATTCGCTAGAAATCTAAAACTCACGGTAGAGCTACTTAAGAAGTAGCGTGCAGAAGGATGATGAAACCGGCTGAAATCCTTCCTCGCGCTACTACTAATGTCTATTGTTCTTGTTTGGTAGAATTTATCCATGTTTAGTATATCTAAATAATAACTCTGCCCAATATTAAAACAGTTGGCAACCAAAAAAATACAGAGTGCTAGCCACCAGTTGTTGTTTTTTCAAACTTTTCCCTTTTACTTTCTGAGAGTCAAGGTTGGGGGTGTGCAAAAAAGCACGTCGTGCTAGAGAGTAGGTCAAAAAATACAATTGTTGATATTTTAGAGATGCCATTGAGGTCAATACAAATACTACATGTCAGGATTATTTGCTCTAAGGAAAACTCCAAAATAATAATTTTAAATAGTGCGTTTTGTTTTTTGTAAACTAATATTTTACAAATTTCTACCAAAACGACACATTAGCTATTCAGTACATCTGTGTTTTTTCTTTGATCTCTTTCTACTACTAATTTTAAGAATATATTGATGGACAAGAGCCTACACACCACAATATTGCAAAAATGCTAATTCCTCCTGTTATATTTTTTTATTGAAAAATCCATTTGTGACAATGTTATTATTTTATAATAATAACTAACATTTGTCACTATTATACCATTGTAGTCTATTCCATCTAACTAGATTGCCTGTATAATTTAATCTTATGATATCGTCTTCAAAACATAGATTTAAAATAATTTTAATATAAAGGCAAGGAAGAGGTATGAGGTTGCGTGAATAAAAATATAATTATGTTTCGTATTCACTTCTTCACTCAATGTACCTATTTTTGGTATAATGAATTTGACCTGTTATTGAGTCAAATAGTAACCACATTAGTATTTATATGTACTCGCTTATTGTATTTTCTTAAGTTTTACTTGTAATTTTTGTCCTCTGTTTTTATTTTTATTTTTCTAATGGGACATGTTTTTCCAGTTCACCATGTGGTGTAATATAATGTAATTGTGAATCATAAAATAAATCAGGTTCGTTATTTTCCCTCCTTATGGCAAGAAAATCTTTGGTAATTTTATAAAATCTAGGTACGATTATTATTTCTTGACACAATTATTTTAAAATTGCAGGAGTTACTTACAGACTAATTGTACTATAAAATTATCAATAACATATAACATTAAATTCTTTTGAGTAAATTTTAAAATTGAAGGTGCTGTTTTAGATCTAGATTCATCATTGAAATAAAAAGTATTGGATTAAAATTAATAAAAATTTTATTATATCTGTTATTGCATTTATATGCACTACATACAACAAAAGGTTGAATTTACAATGAATATGTTACTCGAAACTTGATTATAGTTATCAGTATTATTATATTCACTCAATCATAAGGGACTTTTAGAAGGGTAGTGATTATTGTAATTTGGAAAGAAATAAACGTTGAAATCTTCGAGTTGAAATCAATTATATCAATATTGAATAACATTTATTCAGTATTTGATAATCAAATGTTGATAAAATCATATGATTGATATGAAAGTATTGAAAAATAACTAATCAGAAAGGAGCATTATTACACCATTTTATTAATATACATATAATTATTATAGGTATATATTATTATTACTTTAAGCTGTACAAATGGTGTTTCACGAAGCAAAAAATGTTGACAAAATGTAGACCCTATTGTTAGAAATGTAAATAATATGCAAAATACCGCGTGCGAAAATTTGTGGAGTTGGCACTTTTAACAGTACTTTTTGTTTTCCAAAGCTGTTATCATTTTTCCTTTATTACTGAGGGGAGAACATCTACCTGATAGTAAAGATCTCGCAAGAAGGAATACATGCATTAAGGTTAATAAAGCAAATAAAATGTAAACAAAAAGGTCTCAAGTCCTCGTATAATTATTACTTAAAAATATACAAGTTCCTGACATTAATTTCAGTTAATTTTCTGCCTCTCATCTATAGTTATACATAATGTTATTATTTATTATTGATGCCTTCATTTGTATATATAAAGGAGAATAGCAGCTTGTAGCTCAGTAAAGCGTCATGACAGCTCAAGCTGCTTCCCTCTCAACATTCATCAAATTGTCAGAGTTACCAAGTTGATTTTCTCTTTCTTTGATTCTTACACACCCCGTTTGCATATTATTTACATTCCTAACTATCAGGTAGATGTTCTCCCCTCAGTAATAAAGGAAAAATGATAACAGCTTTGGAAAACAAAAAGTACTGTTAAAAGTGCCAACTCCACAAATTCTCGCACGCGGTATTTTGCATATTATTTACATTCCTACTCATAAGATAGTTAGGAATGTAAATAATATGCAAATCGGGCTTGTAATAAAAAAAGAAAGAGAAAAACAACCTGGTAACTCTGACAATTTGATGAATGTTGAGAGTGAAGCAGCTTGAGCTGTCATGGCGTTTTACTGAGCTACAAGCTGATATTATCCATTATATATACAACAATAAATAATAACATAGATGAGAGGCAGAAAATTAACTGAAATTAATGTCAGGAAATTATATATTTTTAACTAATAATAATTATACGATGACTTGAGCCCTTTTTGTTTACATTTTATTTGCTTTATTAAACTTAATGCATGTATTCTTCCTTCATGCGACATCTTTACTATCAGGCAGATGTTCTCCCCTAATATTGGAAAAATGATAACAGCTTTGGAAAACAAAAAGACCTGTTTGAAGAGCCAACTCCACTTTTTTATTACAAACTCGATTTGCATATTATTTACATTCCTAAGGATAGTCCAGAGCGAAGCATGGTTTTGACGAGTGAAGTCGGTGGGTTCATACAACTTCAAGTATTTAAATTATAAACAAATGATCGTGCGTTCGTTTTATATTAAATTCTTTAGACACAATTTCGTTTTGAGTATTTATTTCAGAAACGTCTTATTCAAATGGGAATGTATGTATCATATTAACACGTGGATTCGATGCATTATGAAAAAAAAATATTTATTAATAAGTAGTTACCTTTATATTATATCAAACATTTTATTATAAATTAAGTTTTACTTATATTTAGATGCTTAGATAAATAAATTACTATAATTTAATTCATTTATTTTACTTGAAATTGTAATAATAATCTCAATTCACAAGCTTATCAAATCTAGTTTTAACAAATACATTTACAATTTGGGTGGGAAAATATCTCGTCAAGAGAATTTGTTTGACGAGGTTCCGAAGAATAAAATGAAGTTGATGTTGACTTTGTTAGAAAAATTGGATTTTTTGTTTGTGTCGTTTGTTTCCAGTAGGATTGATGCCTTATCAACGGAGTGGTGGATTGAAGAGGAATAAATGATAATTCTGACGTGGTTATAATGGGATTTGTAGATTTTAAATAGGGTTTAGATCGAAGAAATGGATTTTCGATTTTTGTGCTGACAATTGGAGATTTTGAAATGAATGAGGTTGAATCTCGTGTCTTGATAGTAGGTAAATTGACTTTATCTACTCTATTCTTTGTTTGAATTTGATTTGAGGAAGTGAGATTGAGAAATAGGTTCGGGGATGAGTATGAAATCTGTGGGTCTTGGTTTTCAAGGGTTGTGTTATTCATTGATTCAATTCCGATTAATAAACTGGATTCTTGGACTGTCGCATTGTTTTTTGTTGTATAAACGAGAAGTGGTTTAGTTGTATTTTGAGATTTCTTTGGATAAAAGGATGGGGATTGCATTATATCCGAAATTTTCTTTTGATTGTTTCCAAATATGGTATTGGCAATCTCGTTAAACCTTTTTTTGGGTGAAATATCGAATGAGTTATCGCAAAAGAAGCATGATCTTCCTTGCTTCGAGGATTTGATAATATTTTTATGGAATAATTGCTTCAGAATTCGAGACATCATTGGCTCTTCGTTATGGGTTATTGTTGCAAATTCATTAAATACTGAGTGATCTTTGGCCATCACTACGAATAAACACAGTCCTATCAAAGAAATTACCTGGTAGGTAACATTAAGACAAAATAAGACGTTTTGAATGTTATATTATAATTAACAAACCTTTAACATTATTTCAATTCAACCAACTTCACTTGATCCTGAAATACAACTAATTTACTTTTAAAATTCGCGGTTAAAAAAACAAACGAAGTATTTCCACACATGACTGACTTAAAAGCATTAAAAATCATGTGTGTATCCTCTCATTTCAACCATTCATTTTTACTTTTTATCCCTTTTTTTAAACCATACATACTTATATTTTACCTTTTTGCGTTGGGTGAGGAATTAAGCACATATTTTTAAAAGATCTAATGAATAATTACGATATTATTATAATTTGTGTTAATTTTCGATTTATGATTCAAATTTAATCTATTGAAAGTCCCATATTTCTGTAAATAACACTATAAATAATTATCTTTATATTTAGAAGGAAGTGGAGTGCTCAATTTCTTTAATACCTCGTCTGGGAATGACTCATGTGTAATTACTAATAAGTCATTGACCAAGATTATTATTGTTATTGAGCAACTTTGTATTCTTCGTCAAATTTTTGAGCAAACAATACATATTCTATGCAGGAGTGAAGGTACGTTGATACTACTAAAATATTGAATGGTTAATTATATGCAGTATCAGTTCCAGATAAAAGAATGACTGTCTACTATAAAGACCTCAATCAGAACCAGTCACGACCGTACTCTATGTAGGTTAAAAAAAATACATCTTTTAGTATAAGTGCTGGTAAGAGTTTAAAACTACACAGTATAAACTTTCACCCCTGATTTTATATACATCATGTACTTGAAAAATGCATTCTCAAATTTATTTCTAACGAGTCAAATAGTCTCCATTTTTGACAAACAAGTTCTTGGTCATTGAATGATGAATTGATTCTCAGCAATTTTTCGTTCTGATGCATCTAGAATCTTTGAATAGTTGTCCGAATTGGTGACATTCGCTCTACCATATTATTGGTACTGCAAACATATAAGACAATTGAATTTTTTAGTAGTACGTGGACCATACCAGCTTTCTTTCGCTGCTTGCTGTCGTTATGATTTCACCTCATTTCCAGATCTACATATGTAGCTTATTAGGTTTATTTGAAATTAACAGTATCATAAACAATTAAAAAAAGGTACAAAGAGCACTCTACAAAGACGTTTAATGTCTCTTATACCCATGCCTAACAGACATTTACTGAAACATGATTAAATAGCAAGAACAATTTCATCATTATTTTATAATATTCATCAAGTATTTCATTCAAAAAACTTACCATGAGTATTTATCGTACATTTGTCTACGCACTGCATTATGGCCTGAAGACCTTCAAATTTGAACATGTAGCATTTTCATATTATTGTACCAATCAAACAGTTTCTATAAATGTTTATTATAATATGTATATTTAAATATGTACAATTCATTGACGTCTGATTAGAAAACATATCCCATACAAACTGGATCCGAGTCACATAATGCACGTTTTAAATATGCATTTTACACTAATTCATCCCTTTATTTCAATATTTACATAATTCACGTTCATGTTTGTCTTTTTCTTTTTAGTAGTGTCTTTCTTATCTTTGGAGTCATTCTAAACATTTCTGTATAACCTTTATAATATAAATTATAATTCATTTCTTTATTTGTAGAAAATTGTAGACATTTACTTATTATGTCCAAAATAGGAGCATTCATTTCATTTTAGACATCAGTTAAATGACTTTGATTTGATTGAAGACTTTGTTCTCAAGTGTGTTCCATGTACAATCATTGTAAGATTGTGAAAGAAACATTTTCACAATATTTGATTTTCATTTTCAATACTTTAAATACATATTTTAAAGAGTACTCTTAATTTGTCACGTAAACAAAAATGACTTACTCACATCAATTTATTGATGCGTGTTTATATCTAACACCTGTTAAATAGAATTTTTTTTAAGATGAAGATATTGAACTATTTTCAGTTCTTTATGTGGTTTTCATTCCTTGACTTAATTTTGATTAGAACTAAAGACATTTGGATAAACGTAATAACTTATTTGTTGATTATTATCCATTTTATTTCTAAACGGTTTAAGGATTATCATAGATGTTATGTTGAAAACTGAGGTTGAAGGAATACATTGTCTAGCAGACAAGCGAACAAAAAGATTGAACGACTTAGAAATGAGCTGTGAATTACTTTTGTTACTTTTTCATATGAGTTGAATCAATAATTATAATGATTATATAACTACCCATTGATTATAAAACTAAGTATTTTGTCGACTAAAAAAGACAAAAGGATTGCAACCGTATGATGAAATCTTTTGGAAGAATATAGTCAAACTTGACTCATGAAGCCACTCTGATTGATACTGCCTCTGGGGGAGGCTCAATGAAATGAATGAATAAAAAAGATCAATTTTTGTAAGTTTAACACCTTATCAGTATAAAATAGAATTAAATTTGAATATATGTATTTATAAATGTACACAATTACGATAATGTACAAATATACTTGAATAAAGAAAGAACCCCACTAAGTATCATTTTTTCTAGACTGTCTATTCAATGAACAAGGATTCCTATTACATAATGTATAAATATACTTATTTATAAGTTATATGCATGTAATTTATGGAAACAAAATAAAATGGTTACTTGTTTTTTTTACGGAAAACTGTGGCACACTCACATAACCTCGTAGATTTACTATAGGTATAAATTAATTTATTTTTACTCAGATGTTTGCAACAGAAATGACACCCATTATAACAAAAATAATACTCAAAGTTTTATTTTATTCAATATGCATAATTTATATCATCAATTTGTTTAATTTGCTCTTAATTTTTAATTTATAGAACATTTGTTGAAATAAGTGTAGCCTCGAATAACTTGTTTTAAGATTAGCTAACATATCTATACGAGTATGGTATGGAATGTACATACCAAACTTGGAAGTCAGTTACTAATTTATGACTTTCAAGTAGTTATTAAGTGTTTAATTCCATGACTGAGTCAAGTTTCAAGTCTTTGACACTCAATTCCGAATCAAAAATTGATGTACCTCATCCCAAATTATAAAGACTTTTTATTTTTAAAATTATACCTTTCCTCATTAAAAAAATCTAAGGATATGAAGAATATTCGACGTCATTTTGAGCATGGGTTCTCGCTCTGAAAGGGAAATGTTCAAGCGTTCTAGCTAAAAAAAATGTCTATATTGACTAGCTATAGGGATTATTTTGAGAAGATTGTACTTCATTAGAAGTTAAACATCTAGTACCTTTAAATATAATTTAGATTTTCAGATTTGACTATCAATCGATAATTTTCTATAATAGATACTGAATGTAAACGATTTGTGACTTATTATCAAAATTACAACTTCTTAAAAATATTTTAATGCCATAAAAGAGTTATCTAAATAATAAATTTATATAATATTTCATGGCTTGAATTCCTTTTTTTGAAAGTCTTCTCAAGTACATACAAGTAGAGTCAATTCACTGATGTGGAAGTCCAAGTCGTGTGTCAAGTCCTTCAACATTTTGACAAGTCGGGTCTCTATATAGTTATCATTAAATCGATGACTCAAGCTCACGTTATTTGATTCGAGTATTTACGAGTATACACACCAAAAAACCTCCTTTTATCCCCTGTTTACGTAAAAGGAAAGACTTGATAATTGAATGAATTTTGATCAAGTTTCATAGCATTTCTGCGGAAGCTTCCCCTAGATTAAATATTATTCGCTGTTTTCCTCATTGAAATCATACTGGTAGACTAAATATTATGATACATTATTGATCATAAATAAAGTAAAAATTGCTTTGTAACTAGTTATCAAGGTATAGGTACTATCCAACGGGATATTTTATTACTCTAAAATAATTATCAGTCTTTATTGGTTCGTTTAGAGAATTTAGTAGCAAACCCCTCAGAATGCTACGTTTCATATCATGGAAGGATTATAAAATGCTACCAAAAATTCCTTTCAGACGTATAAGCGACATCTATAAAGGAGAATATTTCTGTGTTGATCAGATAATATCAGTTTTAAAGATCTATTAGTTTTTTGTCAGCGATCAGAGTGCTCTGGTTCCTTCGTAAAGAAGCTCCTTTCCCATCATTCTTGGCGTGGATATTTTGTATTAATAGTGGTAAGTCTATTCCTTTTTTTTAATTTAAAGACAAAAACATGGATAAATATGCACTTCAAGCTAATGAAGTTCAAGGCTGTCTTGACGAAATTGACTTTGAAGATACTCAAAAAGTCCTAGCTCACATGTTATTCATGTCTATTAGAATTTGGAGTTTCTCCTTCCGTGTTCAATTTGTCTGATATATTGCTCTTTGATAGGGTATTTGTTGGCAAATATTGAATACAAATACTTCTCTCGAATGTCAAACCCAGGTGTGTCGTAATCGATTCATTGACGTCAACATAATAATATTATAAGTAAATTTGCCACCTCGAAAAGAATGATTGCTCTGCAAATACTTAGTTAGCAAAAGATTAAAACATGAATATTTTTTTGTATATATAAAGAATACGTTTAACTTCAATACGTATGACCTAGTTCTCCATATTTATTTTATTTGTTTTTTGGGTGGGGGGGGGGGGGGGATCGGACATTCGTACGCGTTTTATGTTTGCAACATTTTATTTATGTAAAAAATATTAATGATCATCATAGACTTGCATCCCAATTAAGGTATTTGTTTAAGAAAGCTCGATACTCACTCTTGAATAGTACTTATATATACCTGCCTTCTAGACTTCTAATTTAATAGACGTAACCTCAAACTATAATATCCTTATTTTTTGGGGGGTATATTTAGTATCATCTATTGACAGCAGTCATAAAATTACATTTCATAAAGAAAAACAAAGACAATTATGTCTGATTGAATGAATAGCTATAGGAACACAAACTCTTCAATAACACTTGCCATTTGAGTAGATGTTTCACCTATGCTAGCAGATTGATGAGCACCTTGATTTTTCTATGAATGAGTTTGCTATAGTCTGAATTTGATTTAAGTCATAAATTAAGTATGTTTCATAATTAATTTATCAAAATAGTATGATTTGACTGTGTGTAAAGTGACAGTTCATTGAATAATAGCTATCCAAGAATATAGTAAGTACATTTCATTTGGCACCCCTGAGAGAGTGCGCGTAAACGAAGGGAGAGAAGCTACAAGAAGGTACAGGAAGAGAGAGAGAGAGAGAAAGAAAGAGAATGGATTTTGAAGGGAATTCTGACTTCCTTTCCTACATGTTCTAGTTCACATGAAATATGCAATCTACAGACATCGACACGAACCTTAAAATACACATAACTTGTAGTTTGGTTCATAAAAAGAATATTAAGTTATTTAAAAAGAAAACTGGCGTGTAGTGCACCTCAAAATGGATGGAAGTTACCGTGCTTACTACAATAATAATTTCGGGAATGCCTTTGCCTTTCTTCGGGGGCCCTGGAAGCCTATAACGACGCATGTAAGGAATAAGTAATTTGTGACGTAATCAGGAGTCACATGACTTGCTATTGTTTTTCGCATCCATTGACGTCATGGGCAATCCTCTTCTCTCCTGGATCTGAGTTTTGCTCATTTACCCCACTCTTAGCTGTGACTTGAGTTATACTCTCAGCGATCATTGTGGCTTGTTCCTGGTTCGCCTTCGTTTTATTTTTTGATGAACGACCCTCTCCTCATTCCACTTCCACTAATTACTCTTCTTTTTTTTTAAATTTTTTATAGGCTTCCGGGAATTATCAGTATTTCAATTGTGCCAATGGGCGAATGACTCCAGTCAACGTTACCTATGATCAGGAAATACACATACTAGATGCCTGTCCCACACCTGCTAAAGTGTTTAGATTAAATCCAGATGCCAAATCATTTGTTCCAATGCATTGTTTAAATCCTCATGCCAGAGAATTCAAGCCAAAAAGTTTTCAAGAGGAAAACTTGCGGCATAAAAGGTATTGATTTTAACATGAATACTATGTTCATGATATATAAGATTTTTTTATAATTAGTCATGTATCTATTTCATAAATTGAATTAATGAATCTCTTAAAATACTGGAATTTAACCGCAGAATATTTATACTTTTTTTTTTTACGCAAGATATAATTTTCTGATGCAATAGAGAGGAGGTAGATCCCCTCTCGCCCTCGTTTTAAAATAAATACAGAATAAGTACTGCTAGCAGCTGCATACAGGAAATCAAAGAACTATGTTTTGTTGACAAGTTGTTAAACTATCATAGGTGGAGTAAAAAGAAATCCATTATTTTTTGCATGAAATTATATGTCTTATTGTATCAAGCTTTATTTAAGGGGCTCCGAACGGGTTTCTATGCTATTTTTAGCTCCTGAGCGATTAAAATAGTGCTTACATATATGACAGTCTGACTCGACAATTTCCATTATTTTATCGACAATTCGATAATATATATATATATATATAATTAACGCGCACAAAGGTGTCAACTGAAATGACATTCTTGTTTGATTTATGAGATTACATATTAGTATGATATATTTATAATTCTACTTAATTACAATGAATCCAGTTAACTAATTAACGATGTTATGCCTGTAATTTTTTTGAAGTTTTTTTGTTAGCTGAACAAAATGTTTTAATTTAATCGTTATTAAATTTGTAAAATAACTTGAATGTAATATTTAAGAATTGTCGGTAGAATTTATTATCTGATTTGATTTATGATGATAGAGTAACATTTTTATTTACTCGAAACAAATTTAACCTATTTTAATTTAAAACTTTCCAGATCTTGTAGTAGTAACAATTCGTCAGAAGAAGATGAAGTTTCATCTGGAGATGATAGCATTTTGCCCCCGCAAAAAGAGACTCTTCTTGACAAAGATACCAATCGAACTATATCAAAAGATATAGAATTGTCATCACCACTGAAGAAGGACGGGTTAAATGAAAAGAAAGAGATCTGTGATAAACTTAAAATTTGTACACTTGGTAGTGACGATAGTTGCGACGAAGATGACTGGGATGATCTGGAGTTTGGATCCCCTGAATCTCCATCAACTTGGGGGGATCTTCCGGAAGAATTCAAAGTATGTGGATGGTTGAATTTTGTAATAACCTTTCATATTTAACAAGTGACTGAGTTTTTTTTTTTTTTTTTTGATATTTTTACTCAAGTTATTGATATACATAAATAAATATCAATTTCCATTCACTCTGTAAATTTTATATTAGTTAATTAATATCAATATTAGATCTTCTTCTCATTTACTTTCAATAATACGTTTTCTTATTTCCAGGATAATTTTGGCTTAACCTGTCCCATATCTCAAAAACCTGAGGCTAGAACATCTCAATCAAATACATCCAGGGTAAAGGAATTTTTATTGTCAGTCAATTCAGAAAATGAAGATTCTGATGAAGATTCAGATAACGAGGAGGACATTCGTAGAGAAAAAGAATTACAAGAGCGACTTGCAGCTATAAATATAGAGTGGTCCAAGCATTACTTAAATCCATCAAGTTACTCGAATGCTAACTGTATTAAGAAGAATGTTTCCTTCAGTCATGAAAATTGTTGGATGGTAATAGAAGAAGATCCAGAGCTTGCCCAAGAACTAAGAGAATCGCGTACTAGTGATCTTCTCTCTCGGAAAGCGGATCGAGAGCGTTTAGAAAAAATTATTTCACCCATTTTAGACGAAGATCATAGGAAAAAAGTTTATCAGAAAATATATTCTGAATCTTTATAGCCAATTTACATTTATATGCTTATTTATTTTAATTTGAGAAACGCCAAGACTGAAGGAAGGCCTCTGTGCTTTATGAAGATTTTTATAACCATCAGATTAACTAATAAATACTCGATTTATATCTAAAAATGTTGATAGAAGTCATCCTTGAGATAGGGGAATAAATAGTGTGAAATATTTATACGTATCTGGACAAATGAATGCGCCCCTCACTGTTTCAGATATTTCTCTTAATGATGACATCCTAAATTGTTCTGAACTTTTCTCGAGAGAAGATATGTTGTTTGACTAATCGATGGTAGATGCTTTGCCTCTCTTCACTTATTTCAATGCGTGTTTTGGTCTTGGGACATGGTTGTTACACTTCAAATTGATATCAATCGAAACTCAGATTGTTATGTTCAAATGTTATTTTTGTTAATGTATTTTCCACTTTCTTAAATAATATTTTTTGGTTCTATACCTAATTCAAGCATAGATTTTCTTATTTCCATACAATATATGTTCCATATACATACATATAGGGACATATTGTCGAGCCAACGGTTTTTCATATTTTTGTATAGTACGTATATTTTATAGAAATAAATATAATTTCCGGAAGTAGGAGTGTAATTTTTTCTTCCCGATATGCTGGCTATTATTATTTAGTGTTCTCATATCGTCCTTGCTCTATGCAGGCTGCAGACCATTTATTATGAGTGTATTTTTTTTTCACTCTTTCATATGATGGGAAGCAGGAAGAGGTTTTCTACAATCATCCAAGGTTGAATTTAATATGGAATCCAACTGTATCGTCGTTTATCTTTCTTTCCTTTTTTGAGTATTCGACATTTGGACAAGTTGCAGCTTAAAATAGTGCATAGTAGGGGTGTCAGAAACATTGTGTTCTTGTGTACAAGGCCTTTTACATATAATTATCTCTTTATTTCCAAGTATTGATTTGCTTTATTGTCAATTCGAGGAGTTAACCTGCAATAGAAGATACCCTTGGGTAAAAAAATCATTATCATTTGATTATATTATATTATCTTAGAGGGCACTTGGTCTAACACTATTTAATCAGGTTAGTTAAAAGTTCAATTGCATATCCGTTGTCGTATGAGTGATCTCTACCAATATGTTTGAACATTGAAAGTATCCTTATATGGACCATAATTATATTAACAAAATTGCATCCACTTCTCTTTAAAAATAAATTGCATATAATTAGACCGTAATTTTAAGAATAATCATTTAATCCGTATTTAATTTATTTTATATCATTTAAATTTTGACCTCGAAAAGACGATAGAATAAATTATAACTGATTTTTAGAATTAACGAAAATGAATAGATAAAACTATCCATGAATAACATATGTTTTCTAAGGAACTCCAAAGATCTATATTTATATAAAGCATTATGTACAATGTCGTTATACTATATTTAGGTCAATACATTGTGGATGTACTTCAATTCCTCTCATTCCAATAAAATGTAGATTTTCGATTTAAGCTTGAGTATTCATTATTATAGCGGTATTTGTCGGTGTCAGAGATTGAAAAAATCATTGGGACGTAGCTGAGAGGTGGTACGGGTGAGCTTTGCCAACCACCCATGAAATTTCCAATATGTAATTACATCTCAAGATCTATAATTTTCTGACCCCTCCCCGCCCCCCCCCCCCCATTTTATTCGAACTACAAAATAGCCCATCTGCACATCTTGTCTAGCAAAACAGCTGGTCCTGGGATGAAAGCCTGGTCAGGCAGATTGGGTTAATTAAAAACTAAAAACCTACCAGGGGTCACTTTGGTCTTACTCCTGACACACAGTGTTAGTGTAAGATATATTTAGCAATGTAAATAATATGCAAATAGGGTGTGTAAAATAAAAGGAAAGAAAAAATCAACCTGGTAATTCTGACAATAATAATACCCTTTACGAGTTCATAATACGTAGAGTCAGCTGCTTTAAATCAAAAGAGTCAAATGATGAAAATCAGCTGAAGGGAGAATACAGTGTGTTTTTGTTTATCCCAAAAAGCTCGTCGTGATATACATCTATGATTTTGATGTATAAAAAATATATTAAATCTAGGATTGCGCGCCCTTTTTTTGAATTTTGAATATATTACAAGTAGTAACGATTGGTCTGTGATTGGTAAAATTTATAAATATATAGTATATCTAAATAATGAATGCTGCCAAATATTAACAAGTTGTCTACAAGGAAAATACAGAATGGTAGCTACCAGTTGTTTTTCCAAATTTTCCCTTTCCCTTTTTTCAGTTGAGGTTGCGAGTGGACAAAAAAGCTCGACGTGATATACCTAGGAATGTAAATAATATGCAAATCGGGCTTGTAAGAAAAAAAGAAAGAGAAAATCAACCTGGTAACTCTGATAATTTGATAAACGTTGAGAGGAAAGCAGTTTGAGCTGTCATGACGTTTTACTGAGCTACAAGCTGCTATTCTCCTTTATATACACAAATGAAGACATCAATAATAAATATTAACATTATGTATGTATACCATAGATGAGAGGCAGAAAATTAACTGAAATTAATGTCAGGAGATTATATATTTTTACTAATAATAATTATACGAGGACTTGAGCCCTTTTTTTTTACATTTTATTTGCTTTATTAACCTTAATGCATGTATTCCTTCTTGCGAGATCTTTACTATCAGGTAGATGTTCTCCCCTCAGTAATAAAGGAAAAATGATAACAGCTTTGGAAAACAAAAAATACTGTTAAAAGTGCCAACTCCACAAATTCTCGCACTCGGCATTTTGCATATTATTTACATTCCTAGATATATTTATATGGTTTAAACAGACCCAACATTCCCAGTGCAAGTGGCTATATAAAAAGTGTACAAGCAAAGGGGGTAGAGGAACTAATGCTGTCAAGGGTTGTACCTACGTGATTAAACTTTATCATTATCTATTTCGAGAATCTGTCAACTAGACAAATATTTATTTTGCTTATTGTAGCACATAGGTATATACAAGCAATTTCAATATGGCCTTCCTTTGTTTCAACTATGTCATCCAGCCTGCGCCTGAATGCGACACACGAGCTCTTGACCAAGTCCTCATCCATGGCTTCTGTTCTACATTAGTGGAAGTCTTCTGAGCTTCAATGTTAGGGTGGCGTTTGTGGCAAGCCTTGGCCTCTATGTGCTCCCAAAAAACAAAGTCCAAGGGATTTGGATCTGGTTAGTATCGAGGCCACATCTTTTTTCCTAAAAAAAGGATATGATCAAGGAGAAAGCCCTGGATTGAATCAGCGGTTTGCGCTGGTGCACCATCCTGTTGGAGGACCACATTATTGTCAGGGGAATTGTTTTGACCCAAGGCAACAATTCTGACATGATCTTGGCATAATCAGCTGCAGTGAGCCTGTAACCCTGCTTGAACCAGATGAGTGGCAGCTTCAGCCCATTGGAAGCCTCAAAACCAAGAATCATCAAACTGGCCGGGTTGGACCTTCCCCAGATCTTCTCTTGAGTTATCCCTTAGCTTCAATTCGCTTTTTGATGCGGTAAACTGTCTTCTTCCCGTGAAATATTCCCCCGCAGAGAAGTTCGGCAACTTTAATTCAGTTGTCTCTCTCCATATTATTTGAGATTATATTAACCTGTGATTAAAAATAAACGAAGACTAAAAGAAAATGTGAGCGGCAAAAGGAAGAAATACTTGAAAAACTTCAATAAAATGTCCTCTTCGATCATTGTTATTACTCTTATATTGATGTTAAAGCACTCAAAACTACATTCCTGGAGAGTGAACAAAGAGTTGAGCACTTTTAAAAAAAAGAAATTAAAATCGAATGAGCTGAGAATTATCGGTGTGGGTGGGAGGTCGATTCTTTAAAGGAGAAAAAAAAGTAGTATTACTAATCGAAACTTCAAGGATCGAGATATTTATCTACTTTGGGAGGTAGTTGATGACTTAAGATAGGAAAAGTATGTCAAGTAAGGAGCTGATAAAATACTACCAGAATTTCATAGAATTGCAATTCCAGATCTACTTTTTCGTTGCAGCAAAAGAAACCTATTTTTCAACCTAGTAGTAGCAAAGCTTATTCTCCGAAAATACAAATAATTGCCTCAACTCTTGTGTTCTATAGTATAAAAGTCTATGAATATATGTACCAAAACAATTAGATCGTCCTCCAATTATAGTGGAACATAATCATCTTGAGATTATAACTCCTTTAACTTCATTTAAGGAAGCTGTGATCAGCTCTATCACTGGATTGATTATTCTCAAACTATAAAAACGTCTTTTTTGCATCTCTTGGAAATCAACTCTGACAGACTCATCCAAATTTGATCGTAACAATTTAGCATTAATTAAAAGGCTCTATTTAGGAGGCCTCATGTACACCACAAGATGCAATTGTGTGTCAAGAATCGGATTTTAATGAACAAAACTACACTTTTTAATAAGAAATTTGTTCATCTTTCAATTTCCAGGGAAGTTCTACCAATAATTTGTGGGGGAAAAAACAACAGAATCAAGTTTTAAATGCTCTTAATGAACAAATGCTTGATAGAACTCTAACAAACAATCACATTTTTGTATTGTCCAAAGAGTTAACATTAATTTATTCCAGAATCCAAATTTTTTATCAAGGGAGAGTTGATAATCTAAAATTACACTCGGAATATTTGAGTAAGACAAATTGCATAGCAGTCTTATTCAGAGCGCAATCATTTTAAAACCTTTATTTAAATGTATTAAAAACTTGAATCCTATTTACGGAAAATAAATATGATAGATTAAAAGTGGTATTTATTACTACATAATCATTTAATATGATTGATATGATAATAATTCATAATTTAGATCAAAAACAATAATTTCTATTTTAATTCATGAAAATGTTTGTAGGAGCGCTATATAAAAAGTTATAACAAAATATAAAAAAAGTTTAATACATAAATTTCAACATTTTGCTATTGCATTTAGATCGATATTTTTCTCCTCTTTTCTGTTGTTCGCTCCTTTCATTCGGCAAACGCGTTGCATTTCTAGTTTTTTATATCTTTTTTCTTTGGTTTACGTACAGCTAAAGCTATTGATATTTATATTCAAGTTGAAAGTTGGTCGAATCCGTGGAGGAAATAGGGCTAAAAAAGAAGAAAAAAAATGACAAGACTGGAAAACAAAAAAGCTACTACAAAAAAAGGGGTGACATGTCCATGAAAAAGGAAATTGTGTTAAAATTATTGTCCAAAAATTTACATTTTGGACAAGTTCCGTTTATGAAAACTAAAACACGACCAAGCAACCACTGCAGAAAACAGTTGACAAACATTGCAAACTATAATTACAATTAAACATGTACAAAAAAGACAAAACTTAAATTAATTGTAATTGATAAGAGGAGGAACTGACATGGGTTGGATAGGGGCATCCTAGCCACCAAATCTTGACTATGTAAAGATATTGACTAAACAGATGGACTTGAGCGATGATAAACCTACGGGGGGAGGGTAAGGGGGAAAGAAAAGAAAGGAGGTCACTGACAGCACCGGAACACTAGGGATCCGGTCCAGATTGATCAGGTGTCAGCCGGTCCCCATCAATTATTGCTCTGTCCTGAATAAGAATTCTCATAGAGAGGCATGAGATGAACGTGTGGATTAGGCCCAACTTGTTCTTCCAAGCATTCAACATATCCTTTTTATGGTTCCTCTAATGTTTATCATGATAGAACTAACAAAAATCTGATGAAGCAGTATTTTATTGACATCCAGGTGTCATACTACCGTCCGATTGAACTCATCAGACATATATTTAGTTCTTTTTGTCCTTCCAGGCTTTTTCATGTTTGCCTGATCCAAAACAATTCAGGGATCGATGATATATACCTTGCCCTTTTTTTTTTTTTTCAAAAGGCAACACATCCGACTTAAGAATACTGTCCTTCTAGGGGAGGATGTTGCTGGTAAAACAACCTGAAAACCTTTTTTAACAAATTGTTTCATAAGATCCGCCTAGACCTTGTCATGTCTACCGTCCAAGTTAGTGGTGTACTTCATCCGTATTACCTTTGTGTTGACCGACCTACTTAGAATCTGGATAAAGTAGAGGAAATTCCGATTGAATATCTTGAGAAACCTCTTGTTAAGGAAGGTGTTTTTTGCCATACCCTGGTCACATGATCTCTAGCCAACTGCATCGGCCTTAGAGTATAAGCTAATCTAATACCAATCATGGATCCGATCTCTAACCTTATTGGTAATTTTCCTAAAAGTGTAAGTACTACAGGTTCAGATGGCTTGTAAAATGAGTTCATCCAACACCTCAAGAGCATCCACCCTCTGATTAATTATGGAACATGAAGAACCTAGTTTCAAGTTCCATAACCCCTATACCCCCAAACTATAGAGGAGTGTGGAAAGAGTCTACTGGGATAAGCCAAACCAGTTCCTCAAGTGCCTACGGAAAAGGATGTCAACAGTCCTCACATGAACATTAAATGAGGCTTCATTATACATTACATACACAAAACTAGGAAATAAGTGATTGTGAAGTACAATGTACTTCTGGAACCTAGTTAATTTAGACCTATTGAAACTCATGGTTTTAAATATGAGTGGTTTTGAGTCGTTCCATATTTTTCTTTGGTCATTTTCAGTTGTAAAAGGAGAGGGATCCTTTGGACTGACGCTTTCTTCTTTATGAGTAAAGCTTGAGATCCTATACATATTAGAACTGACACAATACTTGATGTAATATTATAATTTTATATTTTATCAATATGAGGAATCCTCAATTGTAAAAAGGAATTTGAAGTGTTAATTGTATCTTTTTTTTGGGAGCCCTATAATTACACACACACACACACAAAAAAAAAGCCACAATAATGAATTGAATTCATTATCTCAATACTGGAACAAACAATAACCTCAATGATGTTACTTTAATTTTTTTTAAATAATCAAAGGATCAAGGCCATTCTATAATTTATAAATAAATCCAAGAATGGAATCATTCAAGGAGACTCAATACTCATTAATATACAACTACATACATAGACGATGAATGATCAGTTTGATGTCAACAGAGTTATAATTCAATCATTTAATTACAATAATAGTTCTCAACTACATTAAAAAAATGAGAATCATTATGTATTTTGATCATTCAATACTTGCCCTTTTACAAGTATGGACAAATCCATTTTTCTCAACTTCTCAATCAAGTTATTTCTCTTTCTATTAATGAGAAATTATAACGAAAAATATAATAATTATTACAATCCATTAAAAAAAGTATATTCTATTGTAGAAGTTTGATATAGGTATATATAGTTATATAATTTATTAAATATATTGATAATTACTATTATTACAGTCCTTGGTATGATGAGTGTAAAGGTTCATTGTTTTCCATGAGTTACATTCTTTAATTGATTCTTTCACCAACATAATAATATTTTTCATAGAAGCCCTCTTAGTGAAAAGTTCCAAAAGGTTCTAAGATGACTCTTATTTTTATATATTTATACATACAAATAATAGTATACTTTATAACGTATTTGAATTTGTTAGCTCTCTAATACTTAATTGACTTCAAGCGACAAGGTTCTTTTAAATATCATTCATACAAGTCTCCTAGACATTTACCAAACACATTTATGCATGTTTCCTGTTGTTTAACATATATATATATATATATATATATATATACAATATATCCTAGAAATGATATCATCAACTGTACCTATAGACATATTTACGTGTATCTATTAATAATATGTATATTTTAATAGAACTCAACTTGCAGATGATTGACGCAAAATATATTTTAACATCCAAAACTAAATTTGTAGAACATATAATATAATATATATTGAACATTTCTCAGATAAAAACACCTATTTGAATTGTGTTAATTGATATTTATAATAAATAATAATAATAACAATTAACTAATAATCAGATTTCAAACAGTGAAAGTGGAAGGAACCATTGAGGTTTAAAATGTATGTGTTATAAGTAATTATAAAATTATAAAATATGAGGGTTTTTTTTGTAGATTACTAGAACATAAAATTTAGCTTCAGCAAGGATAGCATTCATGATATACTCATCACTTGCCAATTGTAACGTGACATAAGTTACGTTAGAGAATATTTAAAACTTTTAAAATTAGACCCTAGACCTTGTGAGGCTGGATATCATCACGGTAAACTTTTTGGGATAACAAAAATACTATGTATTCTCCCTTCCGCTGTTTTTCATCAGTTGATTCTTTTGATTTAAAGCAGCTGACTCTACTGTTATGAGCTCAAAAAGGGTATTATTATTATTTATGATTCTGATATATATAAAATATATTAAATCAAGGATTGCACGCCCCTTTTTTGAATTTTTGAATATTATATACAAGTATTAACGATTAATAAGTATATTGATAGAATTTATGAATGTATAGTGTATACAAATAATAATTTTACCCAATGTAAACAAGTTGGCAACAAGGTAAATATAGAAGGGTACCTACCATATGGTTTTGTATTTTTTTTCCCTTTTGTGAGTCGAGGTTGCGAGTGGACAAAAAGCATATACCTAATATTCTATGCTCTTAATTATTTGTTCATAATTATCCGAGTTATTTTTATTATTCTCTTTGAAATAAGTGTGTAAAGATATCAAAACAAATTTGTATAATGTTAGTAATAACTATATTTATCAACTTGATACATTTTAAAATACTTTATTTCACTTGATGAATTCATACTACTAAAGAGTTTTTAAAATAAAAACTGTACAAACAATATTTTTTCTTACTTTGCTTAATATTAAAATTTGGAGATTAAAAGTGTTGAGCGGATACAAGTGTCTAATCGAGATCAGAATTGACCTAGTTAATATAATTCATTATGTTCCAGTTTTATTTGATTGACCTTTTCATTACTCAAGAGGTAAGAGACCAAATCCTGAAAACTTTTGCATCCCAGTGCATTACAAATCAAATAACTTAAAGCATTGTCTCCATGCCAATTGTGTCAAGTCTAAATTATATGAAAGACATACAAATACATGTATCTACATATAATTTGGCCCTATGATAATTTACGTGTAAATTAAAGACTATTTAAATTGTACTGTATCATTGAATCTAAGTATGAATCTAAGTAGTATAGAGGAGGCAAACTTTAAGCATATAATGCATCAATTATATAATACACAGACCCGGATGAGCCATACAATCCTTATATAGTTCTCTTTTTTGTGAAAATATGTCCTTTTTTTTATAAGTATTTCATAAACATGAAAATAGGTAGTAACAGATGACATATGTCGATTACCAGAATCAAGTTGTGTGGCTACAAGGACTTATTTATAGTTCTTGTACCATAGTTTTCTCAACATTGCTCTAACACCTATACTACAAAAGAACATTACTCCAATTTCCTAATTTAAAAAGTCTTCGTAATTGCCTTAATTGCATTCACAATTATGTCAGTGCTGGTGTCAATTGGATGTGGCAGATGCCATACTTTAGGTTCCAGAAAACATTTTAATAATATAAATTGATGGAAATCATTTTTATCTATATTCTAGTAATTTTTTTTTCATACTTTAGCAGCTTTGGCTGAATTGATACCACAAAATGATGTCACTACGAGCTTTTTTGTTCACTCGTAACTTCGACTCCCAAAAGGGAAAGGAACAATTTGGAAAAATAACAACTGGTAGCATTCCTTTTGTATTTCCTTGTTGCCAAGTTTTTAATATTGGGCAGAGTTATTATTTAGATATACTAGTCATTGATAAATTCTATCAATATACAAATCAATCGTTAATACTTGTACATATAATATTCAAAAATTCAAAAAAGGGTGCGTAATTTAATATATTTTTTATATATCAATATCATCAATAATAATAATACCCTTATTGAGCTCATAACTCGTAAAGTCAGCTGCTTTAAATCAAAAGAGTCAACTGATGAAAAACCACTGAAGGGATAATGCATATTAGTCTTTTTGTTTATCCCAAAAAGCTCGTCGTGATCACCGACTTAGGTAATATTCTTCACATACTTTACTAATTTCTTTCACACTATAATTTATAATGTCCTATTTCCTATCTTTAAAAAAAATATATGTATGTTCAATTAGTTTAAACCAACACTTAAAATACTAATAATAATAATGATAAAAAAATTGGATCTACAGAAGAACTAGTCCATATCGAGACCCATAATACTTTGTTATAATAAGGCAACATCTGTTCATTAAGTTAATATATTTTTAACTTTGATCATGCTTGCATATTTTTCATTCCCTTAATTAATTAGTTATTCGTCGCGAATTCTTTTAAGTATTTTTCAATCAATCCACAATTTGAAATCCCTGAACAAGATCATCCGTAATATCCTCCCTGAGTGTTATAAGACATTCATAAATTTATGTGAGTTTCATAACTGATATTTCCTCTAAGTTACATACATACATGGCTATTTACACTCGTGAAAATAAACATATTTTCAGACGATGTATGAACAAGATCATTCAACCTTAAAATATTTTTGACCAGTATTTAACTACATAATATTAAAGACACACAAATAGCTCACATAAACTAATACCCAATATTATTTGCTATCCGCTTTATGGGTCTTGAAAAAAAGAAAGATTGAAAATGATTTAAAACCCAGTATAGATTAAATTTCAAATGTAATTTTGACAAATCAATGAAGAGGTTAGTGAACTTACTCGAGTAACTCATGACACAAATTTTTGGAAAAATCAAATGGACTTGAATTCACTCCAGTTCCAATAAAATGACTATAAGCATATTCATGGATAATACTATATTAAATCAATTTTTATTTAAAATGAAAATTTAAATCAATAGATATTTGTCTATGATTGAGCAATATGTTATCTACCGTTTAATTAATGAATATTACAAAAGGTATCTTAGCAGTTCCACACAAATGATCCTCTCTGCTTTAATTTAATTTTCTAATTAAGTGACGTAATTTACATGTCAACATAAAATGCGGTTATGTGCTAATCGTACTCCTTAATTCACTAAAAAAAGACTTATGACACATTATGTAAAAGTCATCTGACGGTATTTTCTATGAATAACAAAAATTATTTAAAGTATGGAGCTCACAATTCATAGTTTTCTTGGATAAAGGAAGTTAATCAAATAAAACAGATTTCTTTACTCTGTTTTTGGCGGACATATTTGTTGTGGAAATGACGACTGAGATGAACAATTTAATGTCACACACCCCAAACCCATTCATAAGGGCTTTCCTTAGACCTTTTAATTCTTTTTCTTAAAAGATATATTATACTTTATTGTCATTTATAATAAATTGATGAATTCACATAAAAAAAAATTCTTACACACATTTTAAAAATTCCAATAACATATAAGACTGACAAACCACTTATTAACTAAGAAATGCAAAATTAGCAAATAGAAAATGCTAATATATGTACATAAATGTACATTTACTTAAGAATAAAAGTTAATTGTAACTATAAAAGGGGAGGGAGGAGCATATGCAAGTATCTATGGACCAAAAGAAAGTACTTAATGATGAGCACATATTTGCAAATATCGTGTGTAAAATGATACCATCTATAAATTAAACTAGGGAATACTTTTTTGCATCATTCCTTACTATTCCTATTTTCATTAAAGTTTAATTGGACACAACATATGTAAATTATTGTAATTAATGTTGAGTCCTATTTATTTTTTTTATTTTTTTTTGTCAGCAAATATTAGTATTTTCCATATTTAATAGTTGAGAAGTTGATTTTGTTCTATGCTCCACCAGTATTTTTTGATTCTTTTTATGTATATGTTTTAAACAAAGGTTGAGTCCAAACTTATCAAAGGATTGAATAATCACTGGGCAAGGAACAAACTATCTTTTCATTTCATTGTAACAAATAGTCATTAATACATATCCAAATTTAATATGAATACATTTGCAGAAACAATTCTTATGAAATATATATAAATAGAAAAACTCACAGACAGAAAGTGATCAGTAAAGAAACTAAAAATATATTTTTAAAAAAATGTCCACAATAACCCATTTATAAGAGATAATATAGATAACATCTTCATGGAATGAGCTATTTAATGACTACCTAGGAAGGAGTTCACTAAATATTTTTTCGTTAAATATTATTACATATATTTTTATGATAAAAATATGTGAAGGAAATCTAGTCCTTTATTTTAAAAAGTACCTACAAAATATTATTCCAAATCCAGACCTGAGGGTCGGAAGTACTCTAATTTATCATTAAATATAAATCAATTTAAAAAAAAAAAACAAATATACTTATTAAAAATTCAAAATATTAAATGATACACACTCCTCTTTGACCAAATTGCAGTGAAATATTAACAAGAATATTTTACTATTTACATCTCTAAACTCAAAATATGTAGTCGTTCTCTGATATTTCATATAACTTTAGAAAATAGTAATACACTTTATATAAATATTGAGTAATCATTGACTCAAAATATGTCATAATATTGTACAGTATTACATAGCATACTCTGAGGATACTTTAATCATATTCCATCAATTTGGAATTTATTGACTGATGTGTTGGTGTGAAAAGAGAGGCATAACTAAGGAAAGCTAACTACAAGTTAACAGATTGTTTGATGAAACAATTATATTGTTTTTACTCAAGGAAGAGTTGTATAAAGGACATTCAATTGATGAAATAAATTCCCATACTTGGTTGTAAATACGTATGTATTCCACAATTCCCGTGAACAATAAAGTAACGCAGAATCACATCAAATAAGAATCATGAAACCATTTTCCAAGGAGAACCCTTCTCTCAAAGGTATTTAGTGATCCAATGGTATGATCTATAAAAGGAATTATTTAAATAAAAAAACAACAACAAATACCTACATTGTAGGTACAATGAGATAGAATATTGTACAAATGCAGAATAATAGTATAATCCCACTCATCATAGCGACAGGGATCAAATCCCTGGAACATCGACCTTCATCCATTGAATAACCTTCAATTTTGAAATTAACCACACGTTAGTTGGATCTTCCTGACATTCATGTACTTACATACTTATATACTTCCTACAACTAACGGTACACATTCCTTATTTGTGATTTTCTCGAAGAAAAAAGAACGGTATTTATATATCTCCGCAATATGTCTATACCTGTTACATTCATTTCGTCAATAGGGGCTGATGATATCCTCGTTTTCTCAGGAGCTAATAATAATAATATATAACAAATACGATAGGAAGTAATAATATATTTTACGCATGGAGAGAGTATGTGCGTATATACATACGCCGAGTGTCCTCTTGGCGAGGAGACTCTGAGAAATTCCATTCTGGATTAAACTATTAAACATAGAATCAATCCTTTATTCAATAATATGTACATATATCTTCTTCATCATTTCCGGGTACAACTTCCTTCGAGTCACTAAATTATACACGTACTTATTTAAGAGTACAGAGTGTAATTTAGCTATTTGGTCCATAGTCAGGGCAAAGCAATTGACGGCACGGGAAAACCATTATTTTTATCATGTTATTATTATTTTTTTCTTTTTGTTAGTTGTAGTTGAGGGCGATCAACCCCGAGATCGAGTACTCCTTGCGGACCAACGCAACAATACTGTTTTCACAGAAACCGCGCTCTTTTCCTCTTTTTTTTTTTTTTTTTTTTTCTTTTTTACTTTTTGGATTTGGATGGAAACTTCAGTTTTATATTAGTTGTAGTCTATTGTAATTCTGTGTGCTCAACTGACAATTTTTTATTATAATAAAAATAGAGGTAATTTTTATTACACATAAATTATATATATATATATATATATAATATATGCCTATTTTTAAGCATTTATATTTATGTATAAATAAATAGACTTTATTTACCGACTCATTTCATCGAAAAGGTAAGATATTTACATACCTATAATAATAGTAATAATAATAATAATAAATAGAGTGTAATATGTTTAATTAAAAATATATGTAAGTAGGATAAAAGACCCCCCAAAAAAAAAGAAGAACTATTGAGGAGTTCTTTGTAATGTAACGAATCATTAATTGTGTTGAGAGTGAGTGAGGAGTCCATGAGGAAAGACCAAGTTCATTCTCAAGGTCAAATTTTTAAGGAAACGAACAAAAAACAAAAACAACAAAAAATACACACACACACATACAAAGATCATGGGATATTTAAAGAGACTATTATTGTGTTATTTGACAACGTATTTTTCTCTCCACATTTCTATAGAGTCTCCTAGGTCAATGATCCTTTGTAGACCGTTAGTATCATTCTCCTCATCCTGATGATATCCTTCTTATTTAGCTGTATGTATGTACATGTGTACGTAAACATTTTCCAGACGTTTTGTTTCGTTTTTCTTTGCAAATTTAAGAGTCTCAATTTGTGTGTAAGAATGTCAATTGCTCCCAGGGGATCTCATTAACTTTTTCTTTTATACTTTATACCTACGAAGCACAAAAATATAATATAATATAATATATTTTTAATATTACAAATCAAAGGAAAAACTCTTTACTTTTTTTTTATGATGTCTAAGAAATTGGCGATAGTGTGGAATTGGAGTAGTGGGTAGGATTTTATGGGTTCCGTTCTAGGTACGAATCTAATTAGTATTACATGTACATAACATATATTAATATATGTATGTAGAACCTTGAGAAATGGTCGAGTTTGTGATATTGTAAAAAAGGTATACATATATCATCTACCACTTTGTTTCCTCTACTAAATATCCTTTTGTGCAAAATCCTCAGGATTGTTTTTCGCATAACAATAATATATTGCTGTGCGACGACTAAGTCACACTTAAATGGCTCTGCTCATCACATACACAACGGTTTCTTGAACATCCTCTTTTACCTGTTTGTTTTCTTGTTGTGTAATGAATTCTCAAGGAAAGTCATCGGATGGATATCCAAGTCACACTATGAAAGAGTACATCACGTCCTTTTATTAAGTTGAGAAATCAGTGTCATAGGGAGATTTCATTGTTGCTAATAATATTAATTCATTCATTCGTTTGACTCACACACTCCTCCCTGTCTTATTAGAATCCTTGCAATAATGCATTAAATTTTAAAAGTTAGTAGACTTTTGGCTTTTCATTTGAATTCAACCAGTCGTAGACTTGAATATATATATATATATATATATATATATATATATATATTAGGTATATACCTATTAGGCAACAAATGTCAAAAGGAGTATTCTTAAACCATCCCAAATATTTTATATATTTTGTCTCTTATTTGGCAACAATAGAAAAATGGCTCTATGATTGAATTGCCAACAAGTACGGCCAATTTTTTTTGGTATAGCATCCACAAATTGCCTAAGAGATGGGAAAAATGTGTCATTATTTCGAGTATTAAATTTGTCACCATTTTTTCACAATAAACGTTAGAAATCTCATGTCGTAGGTACAGACCTGATATATAGATATACATATATGCATGATACCAATTTCTCGACTATACCAGGATTATCAATCACAATGGTATCTCCTAAAAATCAATGGCCTATTTTATTTTGGTCAGCTGTTGATTTCTCTACGTCTCAGCTTACCCCAGCACCCTATAAATGTTGTTTTGAACATAAACATTTGCACAAGTATTAATTTTTGTTATGTTGTGAAAAATTCCAGGGAATTAAATGAAGATCCATCCCACATTGACTAACAACTGGTTTTGAGCCTTTTTTTTTGTTAAGAAATGAAATGAAAATTGCTTCGGGATATAAATAGTCGAGGTTGATTATTCCATTTTTTACTAAGTACATATATTGTGCAAAAATAAAGAAGAGTAATAATATATATTAAAATGTAATTTTTTTTTTTTGCAACTTTTATTTTTTTTGATGTGTTGTAATTTGGAAAACTTTATTTTTTTAAATTAAAACTATCTTTCTTTCTTTTTTCTCGTCTACCATGGTATTTATCAAGGTCCTTTAGTAAAAAAAAAAATAAAAAAAATTGCTTCCTCATTGCTCTATGGTCTTGTTATCATCCTCGTCATAAAGAAACGACATAACTTTGTCTCAGATTTGGTATTTATTTTTTTTATTAGTTAAAAAATTCAAAATCTCAGTCTATGTATGTTTATTTATTTGCAAAATATTGTTCTGCTTTAATTTTTCACTAGAATCCTGACATATTATAAATATTACAACTGATTCATACATAGATATATCATGTACTCGTATGAGCAAGCAAAAGAGTGGAGAAAGAGATGGATATCATATGCAGTACGTACTAACTACATAAAAAGTGGAATCTTACTCCTTCAAACTTTCTATTCATTATTAATTACTGTATCTTCTAGATAGTATAGTACACTGTACTTTCACAAGTAGATGCATGAATCATGATACTATCAATTATTATTATTATTATTATTATTATTATAAGAAGGCTAATGTGTGTACTGTTTAAAGTTATTTATGTATGTATGTATGTATCCCTTTGATAGAGAGAGCAGAATGTGTATGTATGTATGTAGTTGAAGAGACGAATGGTTTAAAGTATTCATAAATGGTTTTCTTTGTTTTTTTTATATGTGCTTGAATTACATATTATTATTATTATTGTGGATAAAGTAAATGAACGTCTCATCCATTCCATTTACCTACCATTATTTAAAGGCAAATTATATGTAATCTAACAAATCACGAATACTACTACTACATTATTATTATTATTAACCTTGAATCAACCTTAAAATAGAAAACATTACTTTTCTGTTAAGTCACTCACTAAAGGAGTTTTAGACCATAATGGCTTCAAGCCACAGTTCCTGTTGTCATCGCACGACTTGAGAAAGGGGATTAAGATCTCCTTAATTACTCTAATATATGTAGATAGATATTACTATTATAATCATACTCATGATGTTGAAGACCTAGAATATGAATGTTTCTCTGTGTGTACATGTATTTAAAAGTAGAGTCCAATTGATTTGGGTGGTGCGAAGGCATGCCTACCTATATGCTCATGCCGTGGATGTATCGCATCATAAGTATGCAGTAAAATATTTGCATCTTTTTAACAATGGATATGTCTTTTTAGAAAGATATTCGGGAAAGGCTAAATATGAGTTGGCATATTCTTCTGTATTCATTTTCTTTATGCTATGAGAAGAAGAAAAGTTCATGCCTTGACTTCTCAAGCTTTCTTCATGTCTTTTAAGAATATATATGTACAATTGCAACTATGAACTAATTAACAATTTTTTTTTAAATTATTCCTTTTTTTTTTCTTCCAGATTTTACGGGTGAAAGCTTCCAGAAGGATGAAGAAACTGCCATTTTAATTAAAATTACTGTCCTTTTGGAATTCTCAAACTCAAATACATAGAACACTCCACTCAAGACTGTCTTAACTCCTTTGATATTCAGTGTATCATTCACTCATTATTGCTTTGAGCCCACATCAAGTCAGAGACTCTTTCTAAATATTTGACAACTACATTTGTACAAAATATGTTGATTTTACTTTTTGTATTGATACTTATTGTGGATGTGGCCTTACCCTTTGATGATGAGAATGAAACGTCACGTCTGTTGACTCATCAGCTCCTGGATTTAAATTTGGGCTACAATATCTTCAGTACAGACGCTCTCAAACGCTTCAATAACTCTCCTTTCGAGTCTGACTACGGTGTCATTCATGATGATGATGATGATTCGAGAAGCAATGGTGGATATGATGAGAAAAATTTTTTCCTTCACTCCTCTAATCGTCATCCAAGGGACTACGAAAACAGTGATAGTGAGGATCTTTGGACTTCAGAGAGTTTTTGGCCTCCGAGACCAGCTCGACAACCCAAGTTTTTCCATGGATTCCCAAGATATCGTCGACGATTTCGACCTCATAAAAAGACTTTTGTAGGTGACCAGCACAAATGTGGAACTGGGAGTTGTGAATTTTTCCTCTTTTGTTGGCTTACTGGGGGTCTAATAGAAGGGGGATGTGGGGGGTTCCTTTTTGCTTGCTGTCAGAGGCCGAGTGCTGTTGGAACTCAACTCATCATTGAGAAGGTGAGTTTCCAAGAACAAAACGAAAACAATGAGAAATTTAATGCAAAATGCTTTTTTTTCTTTATTTATTCATTTTTTTCTTATTTCTTTTCATAAGGGTCAGAAATTGATAGATCTATATAGTATGCAGGATGAAATTGGTAGGAGCGCTCAGTTTAGTAGTTATAGATAGTGTACATCAATCAATTTTCATTCATTGGCCCTGAAGAAATATGTAAAAGACATTCTATTACTAAGCTACTTTACTTTAGTAAATTTAACAATCAGAATTTGAAAAAAAAAATAAAAAAAATAGATTTTTATACATATAAACACGAGAAAACAAAACGAAAATCTTTGGAATATCATCTTCTTGATGCGAGTTTGTTATCATTTTATACAATATATAGCCATTCATAACCTTAATTCTCTATGACTATTATGAAATGCTTGTACATACGTTATATTACTTATATTATTATTATTATTATTATTAAGATGATGATTGTTTTCAAAATTAAGGTCATATAGGCAAAGAGAATTATGCACAGTCTGCAATCCGCCTTCACTCCTTGTTTCCTTTAGCACATTACGTATGATTGTTCAATTAAAACTATATTTCAAAGTAATGCAAATATTTATCGCACCTTGGCACGTGTTTTTCACAATTACTGGTGGTTATGAAGGAATCTTTTTGCAAGAAGTCTGGTATTGAATGAATGAAAGAAAGAAAGAAAGATCTACATACTTAATATATATGTTTTATAAATACATATATGTACGTACCTATAAGAAATTTTGTTTCTAAATCAAAAACAACAGATGCATTGTAGACACTAAATAACTTTCTTTCATTTCACTCATCCATACTTGTGTGTGAAATTAGTTTTTGTTCGTCCACATTTGCATTTGCAATTGCTATACTATTACTGAACAAAGGATAGATATGCTTCTTTGGTGTTATTTTTCCTTAATAGCCTCCTTGCACACATTATATGGTATATAATAAATACGTAGGG
Source organism: Lepeophtheirus nordmannii (assembly GCA_963680855.1). Classification (NCBI taxonomy): domain Eukaryota; kingdom Metazoa; phylum Arthropoda; class Copepoda; order Siphonostomatoida; family Caligidae; genus Lepeophtheirus; species Lepeophtheirus nordmannii. Next base: position 26,329,963 of record OY804519.1, read on the forward strand.
TTTAGAGGTAACTTGTATATTTTCTATAACTACTGCTGTACGCCTTCTTAAGAAATTTTAATTTCATTTAGTTGTTCTATTATTATTATTAATGTAGTTGTCCTATTATTTTTCAAAAAACCATTTTGTACTGTTTTGAAAATGCACATTATTTTTTGTTTGTTCCTTAGTTACAACTAAAATGGTACATACCACTACACACTCTCTGATCGTGTAAAAAAAAAAAAGGAAATGTAATACGGAAGTATATAGTGTATTTCCTATTATCTTTATTGTCAAGTGTTCTTCACACACATTTCCTGTTTTGTTGAAGAACGAGAGAGGAACCATTTTATTTTATATCAATTATTTTGAATACTATTTATTATTTCTATAATTAAATTCATACATAGTACATTTAGTTAGTGATGGATGACAAAATGAGAGCTGTACATGATTAATCATATGAGTACATACTCATCTTTGGCCGACTTGGCTGTCCCAATTTATTTTCTTAATCAAAATGGATTCCTTTACACGCTCATTAAAATAATGATGTTTTCATTTTGTCATGATAGTGTCTATCCCCTTTTGAAGTTCCATCCACACTTACTTACTTACTTACTTACCTATAGTAGTAGTAGTCTTAGTATCCGTCTCCTTAAATTACCCTAATCAATACATTTCATTCCCAAATATCAGGATAAAACAACAAGGCCAGAGTTGGAGTATGGTCCCATTGAAAATGAGCCTACATGTGGTATTAGTAACAATAATCGCAATGTGGCCCAAAGACGAATTGTTGGTGGAGATGAGGCGGGTTTTGGATCCTTTCCTTGGCAGGCATACATTCGCATAGGTAAAATTGAATTTATTTATTTCTCTCTCATATGTTGGTAACTTGATGATGCAGTTGCTAGAAAGTTTTCCAGGGGCTTTGTCGTTGAGACATAATTCGAAAACCCGTATGTGTTTGTAAATATATATATATACATACGTATGATAAATATCTACGTACTCTCTTCTAAGAAACAATGATGGTTTGTCCTGGATTTGAAACAACATTTCTTATCTTTACTTTTCTTTTTTTTAAATATGTAGTAATTAAATATATGTAATTAAGTACATAATCCTTCAAATTGAATTTCTTTTGAAACAACAACAACAACCACCACCTCCTCCTTCCAACAACACATTCTTCCGTGTTTTTGTTTCGCATATGATACACTTTTGGTCTGCTGCATATTTGAAGGACATTTGACTTGTACCCTTCTTTTCTGTTCTTTTTTAGTTCTTTATGAACATACCTATGTACATAGGGTAATAAATATTCATAATTTGAATGCAAAGATACAATGTCATACGCATCTTTAAAGTATTTGAGTGAAGGATGTATTCAATGATTCTTTCACACGGGATTATGATCACCTATTCTGATCTTTTCTATAGCTGGTAGGCATTTTTATTAGTCAAATCTAGAAGGCTGCACCAGTTTCTCAAAGCCTTTTTTGAGAAACATGAAATAATTTGCCTCTTCGAGACCGATGTACCCCCATAAGTATACTATTATCAATATTTGAAAATTCTTTTGTTTTAAAATATTTGTCATGGCTTTCCCTTACGGCTTAGGAATGGTGGGACAAAGATGTTCTATTTTGTTACACCTACACATGTATATAAGAGATATTGGACATTATATTTCTTATGCCTATTGCAACAAAATAGCAAATAATATCATCACTCATTTTCATGCAATATTCAAGGAATTTGGACGTATGGAAAGGAAATCCTTGAATCATTCCATCCTTGTCCAATATGTCAGCTTTTAAATTCTTACCATAATAATAAACTTTACATTATTATCATACAAGATTTTTAAGATATGATTATGTTCAACTTTTTATTATAATATATTTAATGAATGTGTTCATTCAATATAAAAGGAGATTGAAGGACATACGAAAATCTTAGCAGAGGAGGAGTTTTTTCCATGATGATATATTTTTACATATTGTATACAATATGTAAAAATTGTGTTTTATCTTTAACTAAATCTAATATCCATAGTGTGTATGTGGATACAAATAATATTTATTTGAAGATTATTATCAGATTTTCTTCAGTTTTTTCTGGTTTTAAAAAGAGAAGCATTAAATATGAGTATTATGACAAAATTTCTATCAGATGTTATAATTTACTCAAATATCTGCAGTGTACATAGGATGTATGATTTCCCAGAGGGAATTTTTATTTATTCATTTTGGTTACAATTCAAATAAAAATGCTACTCTATGATGGAATTCATACTACTAATTAAGAAAATCCTTAAGAAATGAATTATTAATATTAGAAAATACGCGTATATTGTACTGGTTGTTAATTACATACTTACGTATGTATTCATATATACCTACATACTACCATCTACAAGCAGAAAGATTTAAATCAATTTCTCTATCGACACACTTTCTCCCAAGTTATTATTATTATTAATAATAATATTATTATACATATAATATGTGTATCAGTTTAGTAAAGTAAATTATATGTTAATAAATATTTGACTTACATACCTTTGAGCTTTCTTTCTTTCTTTCTTCAAACTGTGTTATTCTCTCTCTCCCATTTACATTTTATAATGTAGATATTATGTGTGTACATAAATGATATAAATATATATTTATAGGAACCTCAAGATGTGGTGGATCTCTTGTGAATGAATGGTATGTTATCACAGCTGGACACTGTGTGGCCCGTGCAAGTCCAAGTCAAGTACGAGTCACATTAGGAGAATATGTTTTAAAGTCTAACGCAGAGCCTTTACCTGGACGGACCTATGGTGCCTCTAGAATCAAAGTTCACCCCTACTTCAAATTTACACCGCAAGCAGATCGATTTGACGTTGCAGTCATTCGTTTAAATCGTCGAGTGGACTATGCTCCTCACATAAGTCCCATTTGTTTACCTCCAAAGAATATGGAAATGTCAAGTTATCATGGTTGGGCCTCTGGTTGGGGAGCTCTTGAGCCTGGATCACGTCTTCGTCCAAAGACACTTCAAGTCGTGGATGTTCCCATGATAGCCAATCGAGAGTGTGAGAAATGGCATCGGAGAAAGGGTATCAATGTGATCATCTATGATGAAATGGTTTGTGCGGGTTACTTTAAGGGTGGAAAGGATTCATGTCAGGGGGATAGTGGAGGACCCCTTATGACAGAGGTGGATGGACGATGGACTCTGATTGGTATTGTTTCAGCAGGTTACTCTTGTGCTAAAAGAGGTCAACCTGGCATCTATCATCGAGTTCCTCACACTTCAGATTGGATATCCTACTCTATTCACTCCTAGTGGTGAAGAGTGAGCAAGAAAATTAAGGGACAAACTACACAATGAAGAAGAAGAAGAAAAAAAATTACTTATCCTCAAATATTCAACTCGATTAAATTCAATCAGTGAACATAATCTTTCAAATTGATTCATATTATTATACATATGTGCCACCATTTGGCACTGCATTACAAGGGGCATTATATTTGTGAGATATGAAACGGATATTACATTCCCCCTTTTGATTATTGTGTGTGCGTGAGACTCTGAACTTCTTGAGTGCTATCAAATCATTCTCATCAACAACAAACAACATTTAACATTTTTAACAGTCAACAGGTAAGTTTATTTTTAGAAGATTTTTTATATGTATGTACACATCAGGGATTCAAGGATAGGCTTCTATTTAGCAAAATCGTGATCTCTCTCTCTCTTTAATTTATGACTGTGTTAGTTGAAATGACCCTTAAATAGTAATCAATAAATGAGAATAGGAAGGGGGGAAACAAAGGAAAGGAAAGGAAAGCAAATCATTTTAAATACATAATGCATGCATAAATATGAAAAATCATCATTGTTATTTCATTTTTCTCTGAATCAAGGCTAGAAGCTAAAAAAAAAAAAAAAAAAAAAAAAAAATATTTTTCAATTAAAAGTTGCTAATCTTTATAGTTCAAGGTTATGAGGAGGACTAAATACCTTTTAAAGAAAAGATTTGATTTCAACTTTCATTATTTCAGTCATTTATAAACATAAATAAATACCATAATTGTATGTAATACATATAATATTACAAGTATGAATACTCCTGCCAATCAGGCTAATAATAATTATTATTAAATACATTTTTTTTGTTGTATGTTTTGCCTATGAAAGAAGTGAAACTATTCAAATTACCTTCGTAGAATATTTGTAATATTCATATAAAACAAAATTCATATCAAATATCTACGCCCAATATACATACTACGGTGTTTCCTTTTGTTTTGTGTACAGAGTACCATTGGCAATTGAAGCATTCATAAATTATTATTATTATTATATTAATTTCTCATAATGCATTTCATATTTTTGATTTTTTCCCCCGTAAACTATGACCAATTATTATTGAATCTTTGGTGTAAATTACATATATATATATATATATATATATATATATACATATATGAGTAAAAGGGTTGACTACATTTTTTTGTTTTTAAAGTTTTTTGAAGACTTCAAATAAAGAGAAAAATAAAATACATACTTACTTCTATGTATATCAATATTTTTTCCTATTATTATCAGATGTAGATTGAACACGAATTTAAAAAAAAAAAATATATTGTTTGTTATTTGTAAAATAATAATAATAATAATGATAAAAAAAAGAAGGTATTTAGCAATAAGGATGTAAATACATTCGTAATAATATGTTATTATGATTATTCTTTGTTGTAGGTCTTCCACTTTTTGACCTTAATTGCTCTCTTTATATTTTCCATTTACAAATATATATATATATGTTCATTTTTCAGGAGATGATTTTCGTTACCTTCACTACTACAATCACGCTCACTCCCACTTCTACCAAGACGACGACGACAACTACATACAGTTCCATTGTCAATGGACCATTGGAAACTCCTCCTTTGAATCAAATTGCGTATATATACATACATACATGCATACATACAAACTATTACCTCTAAAATATTTTTTTTTTCAATTTATTTATTTGTTAAAGACACTCTCCGGGACAAAAAAAAATTCGTTTTCAATTCACTCTCACAAACATCAAAACATTTTGTCTATCCATTGTCACCTTTGTAGCACTTTATTTTATATCAAAAAATGCACCCAAATGCCCATGTTGATTTCTTTCTCTCTCTCTCTCTCTCTCTGTCTCTCCACTGAATTTGAAGGCTTTGAAAAAATAAAGCAAATAATATTTCTCGTGCAATACATATACTATAATTATTGATTATTTTTTGTTTGTTTTTGTTTTAAATCCAAATTCTGAGGGATTTCAATGATTAAATTAAAGGAAACAAACAAGAGTTATTCATACTGAATGAACAATAATATAAAAAATAAAAATACTATTTATTTTTAACCCCCTAATTGTCACATGATCCTGCTGGCTCATATATTTTCTTATTATTATGTAATTTATAAATAAATCTTTAAAGGAATCATGTTTTTGTAAAAAGTTTAAATATATTACATATATTAATTTTTTTACGAAAAATTGTGCCAATTTTTTTAAAGATGTTTGTCATAGGGTGTTGAAGCTTAAATATACATACAATATACATATAATATGTAATGACTCCAACCTTTATTGTTTTTATAAAAAACAATGATTAGTATATTTATATTATTATTTGATAATAATCCTTAACAATATTTGTTTTATTTTTTTATTCATTATTACCTACATATCTACAAGATTATTCCAAGGAGTAGTCGAACACTACAAGTTATTATGCACTCTGAGAATTTGATACATTTTTTTCTTTTTTTTTACCTAAACAAATGGATTCATTCATTCTTTTATAAATATATTTTTTTAATATATTAATTACTTAATCCCCCTCCCCACCCTCCTCTCTTAAACAAGTTGTGTTTTTTATATATACAATTGTATTATACATATATTTTGACTGCTTACTCAGTAGTTGTTTTCATGTCTTATCTTACAAGAAGATGTTATGCTTTATATATTTTTTATATATATCAAATACATACATACATACATATATTAAAAACTGTCCTTACGCGTTCTTTGTTTCCTTGTTTATATTGTCAGTATTTATCATATTCATAACCTACATACATATTATACCCTAACTTAATCACCATTTCTAAACAAAGGAGTCCATATAAAAACCCCTGCTTGTCAAAGTTATTTGGTAAATATGTACATAATAAACAGATATAATTAACAATCTATAGCAAATGTACATACATTTATGACTTGAAGTCATTTTCCTTTCTTTTACGCTTTTTGTTTTGTTTTGTTTTACATTGTGTTTAAAGTTTCCCTTTTTAGTTAGTGCCATAAGTTTATAACTTATAATAGTCAAAGTAAAAAGATAATTTACCTCTTTTTTATTGGCTATAGTCAGAGCTAGGGATAGTTTTCAGAAGTAGGAGTTGGATCCCTTGATGTCTATTAAAAGAGATTGACTCCTCAGGATCATTAAAAATTTATTTAAAATTCTATTTGTAGAGGGGGTTAAAAGGTCATCAAAAATGTCCCTAAAATAATTAAAAATAAATAATTTCAAGATATTATTTCCTATTTATTTTAATATATTAGATCCCTTATTATTTAACTTTGATTAAATAATTAATTAATTAATCGAGCAACAGGAGTCGGAGTCGAATAGTTATATAATTCAAATTATACAACAAAAACATTCAAAAGACCTCACAATATTAAATTTAAAGAAATACTATGCAATAAAGTTTTCTATTGTAAATAAAGGCTCATTGAATATTGAAATTACAAGATGTGTAAACATATTATATCTATGAAGAGTGGATTATACATAATATTATCAGTTATCCATACTCTAATATATTACTCTTATCAGAAATTATCTGTAGCAAATGGGAACAAGTGGAACAATTTATTGAGCTGTTCACATATGCGTGTATCATATATATATATATATATATATATATGATATGTCAAGCAATCAAGTACATATTATGTACTTGATAGTAAAGAGCTGCATATGTAATGACATGAACTTCATTTTTGAGAAATGTTGATGAGTAATTTATCAAGTCATGAAATCTGTACTATTACAAATTGATTCTATTCGTCAAAGTCGGATCCAAAAATAATCTTATCCGAAAGGCTAAAGTCATGTGTACATATTACAGCTTCTCTCTTGAGATGACGGTTTTTTTCTGAGATTTTTCGGGGTTTTACACCTATAGAAAATCCAGCATTTTATCCTTTAATAAGTTAGACTTAACTAATTAAATTAAAGGTTAAATACAAATTAAAGAATCACTCGGCTTTAAGTTTTTACAATTTTATCTTTTCAAATGATTCGGTATATATGTACATTGATAAATAATTAATTATGTTCAACGAAGCACCAAAATGTTCTAAATACTACAACTACATACGTTCTTTATCCCTCTTATTAATAATAAGGTACAGATAAAAAAGAAAATAGGTAATAAATTATTATGATCTACATGTGTATTGTGATTCATATTACATATTGTATCGATATTTTGGGGGAAAAATAGGGCTAGGAATCGATCTACAAAACTCACACATTATTCATGTGCCGGGCAAATGATTTCTAAACTGTTCCATATCGGCACAGATGCTCAGTATTTGAGATGTAATATGTGTTTTTAAAACATTTTAAATGTAATGAGTGACAAGGATTCTAGTGATGCACGAGTTGACTTTTATCTTGCGAGTCAGGTCGAGTTGTGCATTTCACTAATTGTATTACACAACACGGTGCTCCACCAAAAATTAATTATCTTAAAAAATTTATGATAAGAAAATTATGTTTGTATAACTAAATGTTTAGCTAAGTATTTGTAATTATCAAGTTTGTATATAGATGACTACAATTCTTTAGTGCACTTTATTCCTTACTTTATTAGTAAATACATATTCCTCAAGACTCCTTTGCTTACATCTTAATTGATAAATATCAAAACTATGAGGAATGAATATTCAATTGTTACTTGACTTTCCAATGGAGGAAACATAAACTAATTTTGGATTTTTCAATAATGTATTCTAAGAATCCATTATTTCTTATTAAAATACAAGAATAAATCCTTAGATTTTACAGTAATTATTGTTTACTACCGGGATCCCGCTGAAAGTCAATTTCCCAGGAAATGAGAATCCCTAGGATACATATATATATATATATATATATATATATATATATATGTACATATATAGACTATACAATATAATGAATTTGATCAAATTTTACAGGGCCGTGACAATGATGAGTGTGTGTAGGGTAATAATTTTTTTCAAATCTAAATATAATATATTTTGTCAAAAATCAAACTTTGTTGTCAAATCGTGATTTTAATAAGAGAAAAGTAAATCACAAAATATGAAATTCCTGTTTTATAAAAAGACAAGACAGAACGACATGTATCAATAAAAAATTACTCCTATATTTAGTTTATAATATTGCAAATATACATTTGCCTACTATGCAATGGGATATGGTTCATTAGGTTGAGGAATGAAATTTCTGAGCTAATCTCATGTCTAACACGGCCCTGAATATACAATATAACATACATACATAATATGCAGTAAATTTAAAAAGCTAAACTTTTGTATACATACTCCCGGATAGAAAAGGTATAATTCTTCATTTGAAGGCAGATTTACACATTTTGAATTATTCCCTAATTTTTAACATGACAAGAGTAATGAAGGGGGATTAAGAATAAGTGAAGGATTTGGCGAATATTCAAATGTTTTTTGAAAGGAATATGAGTTCATTTTTAAATTTTAATTCATGGTGAAGAGTAAGGACTCATGCTGGAATAAGAGTGAATATTGAAAGTGACACATACAAATGTCATGTTTTTTGATAGCCTTAAAAATCAAAGTTTAATTCCAGATCAACAATCAATTAATATATGTTTTAGATATATTGCAAAGATGAAGTTACACTCCAAATAGTTGGGTGATTATAGCACGACGAGATTTTTGGGATAAACAAAAATACTACGATGTATTCTCCTTTCAGCTGTTTTTCATCAGTTGACTTCATATTTAAAGCAGCTGACACTACGTACTATGAACTCGTAAAGGGTATTATTATTATTATTATTTATGATTTTGATATATAAAAAATATATTAAATTACGCGCCCTTTTTTTGCATTTTTGATATACAAGTGTTAACGATTGATTTATATATTGGTAGAGTTTATCTATCAATAGTATATCTCTAAATAATAACTCTGCCCAATATTAAAGAGTTGGCAAAAAGGAAAATACAGAAGGGTAGCGGCTACCAGTTGTTTTTTCAAATTTTTCCTTTCCCCTTTGTGAGTCGAGGTTGCAAGTGGACAAAAAAGCTCTACGTGTAGAGTGGTATAAATATGTGACGTCATTTTATTCAAAATGGCTCCTCCACTGATGAATTTTAGGGACTATGTTCATCCAAGAGAATAAAAATGAAGTAACTTAATATTGAGTAATAAGAGTATCATTGATTTATTACTTTTGCTTCTATGTAATATTGATCAACTATGCTCTTATTTATAAACATATATATGATAATAAAGAAGCTAAGGATATATTGAACTACAAAATATTTAATGTCGTCTTATCACTATGTGTACATATTATAAAGCAATAAAGTGAAACACATTTTGTGGTTGAAAGTATATTATATCAGAGTATAAGTAGGTTTATGTATTAATTATAATATTTCTAACCAGATTTACTCCACAATACACTTTTAACTATGTTTTTTTTTTTTTTTAATATTATGTATATGAGTAGATTGAACATAAACTACAAATACTACTATACTGGATACTTCATATTTTAGGAGAATAATACATATATGTTGTTTAAGAAATCAACATGATCAATAAATAAAAATAAAAATAAAAAAAACAATAAAGGAAGTCGTTGAATTTGGACCTTGATTTTTTTTTTTTTTTCAACACCGATCATAGAACAACATTTTATTTTTTGAAACATTTTATAATACATATATATTCTTTTGCTTATACATATGTATGTACATTAGTAGTATCAAGTACATGAAGAGCATGAACCAACCTTGATGCTAAATTCATTCAAGCCGATCCTGGTGCAGTTCATCAGTGAATTATCTATGTATAAGTACGTACCTCCACGGAATGTCAATAACATTCTTCTTTTGTGTGTAATATTATGTTATATCAATAGATATGTATATGTATTCAAATACGTCATCCATTGCCGCCGAAGTAAAGGATGACCTTCGAAGAAGGTATTCTTTCTTTCTTTCGTTCGTTCTTTCTTTCTCTATTATACATAATATGTACATATATACAACTGGTAGGAGCAACCCTATACTATGTACATACTTCCGGTACCTTTGGGATGTAGAGATAAAAATAAATACTGGATTGTACCTATTTAATATGTATACTATATATAGAGGAAAACACAAACATTCTACTACATCGAATAAGAATAGAAATAATACCTCGTATAAAGGACGAAAACGAGTTGTATAACTTAAACTTTTAAACATAAAATAGCTGTGCCTTTTTGCAGATTTATTTTTTATTTAAGGCACACGTTACTTCCAAGTTCAAAGAGGAAGTAAACTTCCTCTTTTAGCCACACTGAAGCCAGAGTTCGTTTTGAGTAAGCTGATGAATATTATTATTATTATTATTATTGGTAAAGCATACATATGTATGAACCACCATATTATGAATTGTGCATAGTAACATATAATATGTATCTAAATACTCACTCAAAATGGGTAGGAATACAGTTTTATAGACGAGGAAGTTTGGTAATTTTGAGGACAATTGGAAGTATATATATATACAGGGAGTCCCAAAAGTAACTGAAGCACAAACTTAAATCAAAGTTTATTAATCAGAAACAAACAATTTAATGGTTGTGAATATTTAGTATATTCAAATCTGTATTAATTAAGTATTTTTCATTTCCTATCATGATGACCTTTGCTATGTAATCAGACTGGATTTTGTTCTGACATCATAACTTTAATGTTTTTCTGCATAATAATCCTGGTTATTTTTAAAATAATAATCGAATGGCCTACCAGATCCCCGGATCTGACACCACCTGATTTTTTTCTATGGGGAGTTCTAAAGAACACAGTTTATGCTAAGAAGTCGAGGACTAAAACAAAATAGTTGGCCAGAATAGAATTAAATTTCAGAGGACATGTGCCAGAGAGTATGTCAAAGGGTTTTTCAAAAGATATTGGCATTGTCTTGCAGATGGAGGTAGACATTTTGAACATGTGTAAACAATTAATACACCTATTAAATAATTTGTTGTTTCTGATTTATAATTTTTTTTTAAGTTTGCGGTTCGGTTGCTTTAGAGACGTCCACTATACACAAATTTAAATATATTTTATGAGTTCTCATGAGTTTTTATTTTTTATTTAAGAAAAAAATATTTTGTAGGGATTCAAAGGAGAAAGATACATACTTTTAATCTAAGATTAATTCAAATCTATATTGAAAACTACTCCATTCATTCAAATGATCTCCATCCATAAAGTGACGTCATGGATATAAATATAATCAAACAAAACTATTTTTTTTTGTTTTGCTTTAATTATAATGATGAGTAGTTAAAGAATATATGTAGAAGAGCGATCCAAGTACATATTTTTTTAATTCAGGGCATTGGACCTTATAAATGATGAGTTGATTAGACACACCCATTTTCACAGACAAATGGTTTTAAAATAGACATGACTTAGTCTGGTTTGTTTGTGAATGTTCCAACGGTAATGTACTAGGATTAAACGGACCTACGATGGAGTGGATGGGGAATCATTGTCCCAGGGCATAAATATTATAAATACCCAAAAAAAAATAATTAAATAACGATATGGAGAGTTATAACAATAATATACGATGTACCAATGTTAAGATGGAAATATTATTGATATAGAGAAACATTTCTTCGGTCAAGACAATGACGACGACGAAGATTATTATCGTCAAATTTTATATCGCAAAAATTTCGTGGATCAAATAACTATTGTAACACCCCTATGTTGTGTATTTACACTTAACATTTAAATTCTTCGTCAGTCGAAATCTCTGCAACTAAAAACAAAAATGTCATTAGAACTTGGCAAGAGTGAGAGGATTACTTGATTGGAACAATTGGTATTTACAGTAGAACCCCATGAACTTGACACTAATTTGTTCGCAATGGAGTGTTCAAAAGCAATGCAGTCGAATTCCGAATCAACTCCAATTTAGCAGATCATGTTCGAAGCACAAACATTATTTATTTAACAAAAGTGACATGAGATTCTGAAGTTTTGTTCGAGCTCAGTGGCTCAAAGTTACTTCGACATTGAACGTACTGAGGCAGTGGAATTCCGGGGTTTTATTGTACATATAATGATGAATGAAAAATCTGAAGTCATGTTAGGAATAAATTCAATTGATGGATTCATCTAAGTTATGCAGTCACTGCATTTGGTTTCATTAATTTTTATATATTCTAGTAATAATAGTCTTTCTCTGTCTATATATGTCTTGTACATGCAAATTGTACAAAACGGAATTTGTTCGTCACACAAAATCAATTATTGATGTAATTAAAACACCGTTCATTTGTATTATTAGTAGCTATTAATTGATGCTCTCATTTTATTTTAATCTTTTAATTACACCTAATTATCATATAACTATGAGTGATAGAATTGGGATCTCTGGAATTACACCCTTGATATATCAACCATTCAATGGAAATTCAACGATTGTATTATAATTATAATATACCCCCAAATTTTGAAAATATCCACCTATGTAACTACATATATATATATATATATATATATATATATATATATATATGCAGAAATTCTGCAAATTTTAGCACTCTATAAATAAACCAATGGTAGGTATGACCTCATTCCTAGAGTGTTTTCAAAAAGGATTTTAGCCAAATACACTTTTGAAAAATCAAAAGATTTCATCTCATGATGATGATAACTTTCAAAAGGGGAATTTCTTTTTTTTTTTTCATAGGAGGATCATACAATATTGTAAGTACGGTAGATAATTCCTCCAATATACGCATCTATCCATGTAATACCCATTATTTCTGAACATATACATACCTATGTACATAGAAGAAGGAAAGTGTACATAGGAGCAAATTATTACATACAAATCCTACCACTTTGACTATGAGGAAGTAGCGTGAGTAGTAATTAAAATATCCTTTTTATATATTGGAATAATGCATTTCTTCTTCTTGTTTATTTTGACACATTTCCGGCTATTTCCTGGAATGGTTTTGAAATGTTTTGACTTCCTATTTCCCTACATATTTAAACATTCAAGTATTTGAACAAAATTGTTCCTTCTATAGCGCAATTACCTACATATTTTAGTTAGTTTGAAATCAATAGGCCTTGAATAATGGCGTTTTTTGTTTTTTTATAATTAAATTCTTTTTGTAAGAACTTTGAGACAAAGTCCCATTGATTGATTCATTTGTGAAGAATGTTTTGGTCCTTATAGGTATGTTAGTAATTTCTGTCATTTTATATAATATTCACTTAGAGAATTCATTTACTTATTTATTACATGATCATATATTTATACGATTGTACTAATCGATTGAACACTACACGCGGTATATATGTATATATTCATATATAATAGGAAGATAGAATTGTACATAATATGTATATTTAGAGTCGTAATGAATTAGTAATAATAACAATTATTTATTAATTGAATATAGTTTTTATTTTTTATTTTTTTTACAGGATATGTTGTATATACCGTTAAATAATACTCCATATTATATTGTTCATATACTTCCTTGAAGTTAAATTATTTTTATTGGTTTATATACAAATAAATGTAAACCTTTTTTGTTAAATTTAAAGATGAATGAACAAATTGGTGATATGTGGAAATAAAAGAGTTTTTTTTTAATAGACAGGCCAAAATGACAACATTAAAAGCATGGTTTAGTTCTTTTTAAGTATCATGGAGGGGTACAAGGATTTAAAGGTCCCTCGCAATCAGCTAAAATGCTTAGATGAATGGTTGAAGGCTCCTATATATGTAGAAACATAATAATTAATTAATGGAGCTGTAAATTCTAAGCTCTGCAAATAAGTAAAACAGGCAAAGACATTGGTGGGAAATTAACAGAAATTCATACCTATAATAAGATTATATTATTGCAATGATTCTAAGTTAACTCGATTAGGCATTTTATTGATTAATTAATTATTATTTCTAGACGGCCTGTATTACTCCATTACACTTGATTAGTTCAACATGTTTTCTCCTTAAGAATTAAAGAATATTGACAACATAATTGGAAAATAAAAAAATATGTACAGATTGTCAACCACTAAAAACATCTCAAGCGAAAAAATACTTTGGATTTACAGCTCTAATATAATTAATGAGTAATGACATATGTTGAGGTGAGAGAGCATGCCCCAAATTACTTTAAAAAAGAGAAGTCATCACAAATTAACTTACACAAGTACGCCTGTGTCAATTCCTCAGGACTTCATTAATATCAGCTACCCCTGTGTAGCAAGCTGCAGTCATCAATGCAGTGAGTCAGGTGAGTAAGGAGGCTAAGCATCTCGCATCACAAAGTCATACTTAGCAACATCTGCAACACCTCACTAGGATGGAAAACAATTACCAACACTCAAAAACAAGCAAATTCTTGGATAAAGATTGCTAGTGCATGTTTGGAATGCGACGGATGTAAAATTACTCGGGGTTGCAAGATATGTATAATCCTGAAAGAAGTTTCTCATCAGGTGAAATAATTGCTGAACATACTCTTGAATTTTTATATGAATGGAAATGCGGGCAGTTAAAGTTTATATGATTAGTTGGGTCAAGAGCTTTAATTTGATATCTAACAAGACAAGTTTTGTGAAAAAACAAGCTTTATTATATAATAAATGGCTCAATAGAATATGTAAGTGCTTGGAGGCCCTTATAGACCACCCTCGATTTGGCTCATTTTTTGCACAGACACTTGAGGGACCAAGTCTCACATTTGAGAGAATGAGTAAAAAAATCCAAGAAGAATTTAAAAATTAAGGTGCGTTTGATACACCCTAATGTTCATTATAAATTTATCATATAAATTATAGTTATAATTAGATATGGGTAAAATGTTGAGATAGCGTCAAGTTTAAGGAAGGAAAGAAACATATCAGTTGGCATCATTACCTTGGTTATCAATTTTAATTCACTCTTCCCTGTATCGTTGAGTCTAGAGCTTACTGCAATTATAAGTAGCTATTGGGTATTACTTATTATTGTCAAATGACAATCAGCATATAAAATGCAGGGGTACCAGATGATAATAGCAATCACGCTCTCTCATCTTAATAAAATGCCCATAATCTACTTATACTGTTAATCAGCACATAATTTTTAGATTTCATTGCTTTCAACAATCATTGTTGGTAAGAAATTATTTTTGATATCCCATTAGTTATATGTAGTGATGTAAAAAACGGCGATTTTTAAGCGTGCGAGTAGTTCTCAAAATGCCTGTTAGTTGAAACCCTTCATAATATTCTTTCATCATTCATAAATCATCAAGCTGTTTTCCTTTTCCTTTTGACATAATAATTCTTATCATATGTATATTATATTATCTATTATAAAAGTTACGATAATATCACACAACCTTTCCTTCAATTTTAATTGAAAACTTTCTTAATATTAATATCTCTCGAAATCACTTTATGGAGTCAAATATTTATACTTCTATCCTATAAAATGTATCATTTGTTGATATTTTAAATACATTTTCAGCCATTTTCTTGAGTTATAGAAAAGGTAGAATAATTATAAATATCAGTATTAAATCTTCAATAATTGTATTTAAAATATGCAAATATCTATAAACTTAAAGCTATATTTTGTTAATGAATGAATAACCATTATTATCAAACTAAAAACTTGAAGATTAGTTTATATATAGAGCAGATATTACTATTTGTGTACTTATTTTTCTTAAAAATTAATACAAATAATGAAATTTTAACAAAAATAGCAATAAATCCAAAACTAATGTACCGATTTTGAAATTTGGAAAATTTCCTGTTTAACTAAAGTAATATCTACAACTTTGATTTGAATAATATATTTCTAAAACATCAATTTAATTTAATTGATTACTTTAAGTCCAAGAAAAGCTGTCTTGAGCCTGGAGCAAGGCTGTCACAGCTACAGTCATAGTATTATATCGACAGCAAATAAGCTGGCTTTCATAGTTACCATACCATTTTTGACGTCATCAAGGGGAGGAGCTAATCGCACGCTTAAAAATCGCCGTTTTTTACATCACTGGTTATATGTTACTCCTATTATATGCACAATTTCAAGGGTCAAAATTCCTAGTTGTGTGGCGTATAATTGTATTTCTATATAGAAGTTCTACTTATTTAAAATCCTCGAAAATTAAACATAATGAGAACCGGCACCATTTTATGATCAACAATGATGATAATGAGATGTACTAATGCTGAAATAATATGTACAAGATACATACATTATACATGCAAAAGTCGCATGAAGCATGCGACTTTTGTTGGGCATAGGGAGAAGGCTGGAGTTATGGTATTATTGAATTAATAGCCTTTTAAAATCAGCTGCGCCTATTAAATGAGTACTGAATGACTGAGTAAACTATTGAGTTCATGGTTAAATATTTTAATTAAAAAGGATATTGCCTTGTTCTTCAGATGAATAATGTTGAATTTGTATTTATTTTTTCAATGTACTGGATGTAATCGGACACTAAAACACTTTTGGTGGACATAGTTCTTCTAGAAATATCCCTTCTTAACGGGGTTAAAGTAAATAATATTTATTTACTAGTAAATACCTTGTATCAACTCTATCCAAAGGAAAGATTCCTAATTGTAATGGTGGATCATACATTCCGATGAGATTATTTATCATTGATCACTCTGATATTTTTATTTATTAAATTTTCTAAATACTTACAAGTTATAAACATGTTAATTTAAGTCCTTCATATTAAAACTTAGTTCTCAACAAAATCTCATATAACCATATCATATTGCCTCTTTGATATGTTATATAGTGTATTCTTATTTATAAAATTAGACCCGATCAAAAAATACATATATTTTACATGTTATGGAAACAACAATTGTGTTAAATATATGTATAATTAAATATAACACAATTGAGATTCCAGAACATTGAGTACACATTAAATGAATGAAGGATTAGGAAAAACTGTAAAAAGGCAGTATCATATTCATATATTTTTCAAAGACTAGGTTGATACTATATTTTCTTTTGATATAACATAAATGTTTTATATATTTTTGAAGCTTTTAGTACGGAATACTTTTCTTAAGAGATATGTTCTACTAATGGTCGTCTATGCCATCACAGATCTCCAGAGCATGTCAAGTTGAGTTAACATCTCCATCAGGAGTTTCCATTCCACATCCAATGACGAGAAAGAGACTGAGAATCCGGCGTCTAGTATGATTTCTGTCTTTTTAAAATAGATAGAAACAAGGACAGAACTTGGCGATGGCTTAAAGTTCTTTCTTTGATCTGCGTGGACCCAAGTAACTCTTGAAGTTAGAATCCTTTAAAAACTTGTAAAAGTGTATAACGAGTTGTTATGAGAGCAACACGGACCGTACAACCAAAGGCCACACAAGACTTCACCATTGTCCTCCCTTGTCTAGAAAATGTGAGGGAACAATAAATCAAAATTTAGTTATTCGATGAAAGGATCTTTTAAATACGTTTTCTTAATACTAGCTCTCTTTGATTAATTGTGTAACATAGTTTTTTTCCTACTCTCTCTATTTCTAACTTTACAGAATGCCTAAGGACCCTCTTGGACCATGCTGTCGTTATTTTTGCAAGATTCTGATCTATATATTATTACTTTTGATCGTGCACTACTGTCTAAATACTACATAATATCTTTCGGTAATCGTCCCCTTGATTACTTATCATCATAGTCCCAATGAGACGATTCATATAACTAGATAGGTATAAGAACATTTTGACTTGATTTTTCCTTATTTTATTACCCATTGTTCAGCAACCGAGTATGTAGATACATACTTTGAGAAGACAATAAAAAATTTACATTTTAATCAAGGAATGTAGGCATTGTTCTCTCATAACTTATAGCAAACGGCTCTGTACTGTGTGCATTTACATACATAGAAGTCTAAGACCGTTCCTTTGACTATTAGATAATAATATGTATGTACATATATACATACTTTAGATTTTTTGTAAAATGGAGGTGAAATTGACATATCAAAAGGATGGATATAATTACATAAATTGGAAATAAATGAATCTCAATGTATACCTACGTATGAACGTAGGTATTTAGAATTGGAATCCAATTTGGAAGGGAGGAGGAGGAGGAGGGAACCTTGATCCTGGATGATTATGATGGTGATACAAACTCATTTTAATTATATTTAATAATAATAATAATAATAATAATAATAGATACTTATGTTCATGGAATCAGAAATGTAAGAAGATATACCCAATGCCAAAAAAATATGGAATATATATGTATATACATACATAGTTGTCGGGGCCTTTATAACATGGATTTACTTTATTTTAATCAAACAGAGTTTGTAGTTGCATATCGTATTATTTGCATGTAGGTATATATTATTAGAAAAATGACCCTGGAACTCCTCATTACCTTCTCAATAATTTGCATATTCAAATACAAAAAGTTATTGGTCAATCAGGGTTTAATATAAAAAATAACAAAAATAATCCAAATATTAGATCCATCTACTATATGGTGGTAAGCTTTGAAACAAAGAAAAATACCCACAGATGAAAATTCTAACATGCACAATTTTCGTTAATATATAAAATGTACAATGAATTATGTTGTCAGTTGTTGATATTTTTACTTCTCTAGCTCCTTTCCCACGACGAGCTTTTTAAAATAAACATAGAACTACTATGAATTCTCCCTTCAGCTGTTTTTCATCAGTTGACTGATTATATTTAAAGCAGCTGACTCTACGTGTTAGGAGTTCAAAAAGGGTATTATTTTTATTTATGGTTTTGATACATAAAAAGTAAAATAAATCAAGGACTGCGCGCTCTTATGAGGTTTCATAAATGGTCGATTTAAAGGATTTGAGTGAATGTTTGGTTGCTATATATTTAGGATACAATTAATTAAGTACTTAAATATATATTATGCGATATAAATAAATTTATTTGTACTCATTTACTTTTTATTCAATAAGACCAGACACGGCAGACTTTATTCTCAAGGTACTTAAAAAATCATTAATAATCATAGATTGACTGTTGAAGAAGTTATTGTCATTATATATATTTTTTTAATTCATAAAGTTCGTTTTTGCATGTTCAACCCCTTTTTGTGGCAATCTCTTTTGAAAGACTCATTTCAATATATCCTTGTTTTTTTTTGTGTGAGTATGCCATATGTTTAATCATCTATTAGGTACGTAGACTATATCAAACATATTTTATATGTAGGAAGCATGTAATAGCGTTATAAACATAAGTATAATGAATCAGACACGCAACCTAAGGATCATCCCTTTTGATTGGTGACTCTTGTATACAATATGTATATGTCTATTAAATTCAACGTTCCTGATGCTCAATCAAGTTAATCCAGTCACAACATTCGTGGAAGACTATCTCTATTCATTGTCGTTTTTAAAGTTGTAAAACAAAACACAAAAAATCAGAATCAATCGGAAAAGTAGAATATATAGTTACCTAATGAAACAGCAACAATTGAACCATTTATAAACATAATTATAATGGATTGAATGGATGAATAAGTATTTAGATAGAAAAGAGTGCATTTTTTGTCTCAAGCCAAATAATATTAATTTTCGTCTTGGAATTTCTACTCATTTCACGACTTTTCATCCGTGAATGTAATTTTTTAAATTGTTTGCAATATGTACAATAAACACCAGTACAAACTTGCATAAAGGCATGCAGGATGCATGAATATGCTTCAAGAATTCCTCAAGGATACAAGAAAGTTAAGAAAGAAAATCCTTGATGCTTGGCCAAGGCTCCCAAAAATATGAAATAACATCTTACACCACCACTCTATAACATCATCATGAGGGGTCTTCATACTCAATTTAAAACATAGCTACTTATATGAAACGTTAGAAATGACGAAGTTGAGCAGTTTTTCTTTGTATCTGACAGCATTCTGAGTATTTTGATACTTTTGAGAAAGGTCTTTGATGTGAAGGAGGCATTAAATGTTAACAATTGAGCTTTCAAACATCCTTGATGTCACATCTCTCTCTCTCTCTCTCTCTCATTTAAATCGTATGTTTAAATATTCATTATTAAATTGGTAACAGCAAGGTTAACTTTACTTATATATTGTATAGACGCACTAATGTATCTACATATGTATGTATGCCTATTACATGTGTATTGTACATGTATTCATAGGGTATATACATAGGTACAGTAGTAGTTGTAGAAGTATGTACGAGGCTCAAGAATCTTTTTGTACTCTAATCACTTTTATATATCTGTGTCTTCAGTATTGTAATGTGTGTATTGTTATACAAAATGAAAATCTGGATTAAAATCTCACCTTTAAGTAGTCTTGATTAAACTGACTTGATTCCACTGCCACTTCACAAACATATTATGTACACTTTTATAAATATAGCCTGAGTAACTGCTCTGATTCCCCTCAAGCTAAAACTCCTGGCCGGATCCTTTAACTTTTTAAGTTTATTGAACATTTCAATTACATATGCACATACATGAATACAATTCAGAAAATATTCATTTTACTAATAATACTCTGTGCTTTATTTATAATTACTATACGAATTGTAATTGATATTCAAATATTTAAGATTTAAGATGGTTCATTAGCAATTTCCAAATAATTATAATATTATCCATTATTATTATTTAACTTGTTATTTATCTATGGTTCTTGTATAAACAACTAATAAAGACAGCTTTGACACTTTGATTATAATAGACAAATGAATAAGGAGGAGAAGTACACAGCTTAACAAAAAGGCTGCTAACAACACCTGAAATGAATGATAGACATCAATTAATGATTCAAGGTGGATGAAAATATAAGTATACACCATCAAGGCTCATTGCCTTCTAAAATTAGAAGAAATACTATAAAAAGATTTTATTTCAGGTAGGCCATTGATAATATGATCAATTGACTGACCTTAAGTAGTGTTCAGTGTTTTTATTTTTTAATTTAAAATGCTAATTTTAGATTATTGTATTTTTTTCCCTTCAAAAACCATACTTTACCGCTACGTTAAGTTCATTTTTCTGATCAAAGACAACACACAAAACAATCTACTCCACTAAATTACTGAAATTACCCTCAAAGTAAGTGTCTATTTAAAAAAAAGAAGTGCTTAATTGACCTACCTCTTCTAAGACAAGCTCTCTGGGGTGTCCAGAATGGTTTTAATAACTCAAGGAAATATCCGGGTTTTTGTACAAAAAAAGTATATAAATATGGTTGTTGTTTTTTTTAAAAAAAAAGAAGTTTATTAATGATATAAATGTATATTTAATATGTTTCTGTTAAAACAGTCAAGGAAAGAATTGTCCTTATTTAGACATCAAAACAGGGTTACACCACAAGTTTAGAATAATATTTTAGGCGCTATTTTTGTTGACTCATATAAAATTTGGGCTCACAAATTTGATGTTCTTAAAGGATAAAAATCCCCGTCATAAAATCGTCAAAACGTAATAAATGTGACCTTCGGTATATTTATATTTGAAGTTAACAATTCTAATTACTATGGTATATTGTGTAAATATGTAATATATTATATTGATGAGACGAAGTAAGAAGAAGGAACAGAGGAGAAAAAAGAGGAAAAGGCTTGTGTGTTGTCTATGAAATATGTAAAAAATTCTTGTTGAAGCCGATGACCTTCATTTTGAAGTGTGTGTATGTGTGTGCTTTTTTCCCTTCTGTTTTTTGACTTTGTATGACTCTTCTTAATCCAACCCTGGATGAAAATCATTTGAATGTCATGGAAATATAGGATCAATGACAAATTTAATACATGAATTCTGCGTATGTTTTTTCCTTTCCTTACTTCCTATTTCAACAGATTTGTTACGATCCTTCTCTTTATTATGTCAATGCATACCCGGTACCCGGCTACACATATGGTATATCTATATTTATATGAGTGTTCTGTTTATCTTTATCTGACACCATACAAGGCGTAAAAAAAAACACTATTTGCAAAATTTACCTTTTTTTTTGTCATAGTAATATTGGCCAAATATTGGAACATTATTTTTTATATAGACAAATTTTTTATAGTGCACCTTGATTTCAAAAATCTTATGAACCTGAGAAGCGTTCCACGCTTCTCAGATAGTTTTTCCTCTTTTATTGATTTAAGTATTAAAGTATAACAAACTCTGCTAATTCGATGAAGTTAAAAAAGGGAAAAAACGGGCTAAAAATATCACATGTGACGTCATTCGAAGCAATGTAATACGATATTGTATGTCAAAAAAATAATATCACCAAATTTGGCCATTAACTTTAAAATTGGGGCGCACAAGACGTCTCAAAATGGTCAATTTCGACTCCAATTTGTTCCTTCTAAAGTGTCAGCTCCATGACTAAAACGTCAGGAGGAACCAGAAATTTTGCAAATAGTGTTTTCTGTACACTTTTCTACAGAAAAGACCATGGTACAGTCAAAAAACAAAAAATTTCACCCAATACGAGATATTTGTTCCTTCTTTACAGGTTATCCAGGATAATTTTAGTCTAGCTCAAGATTTTATATAATTTAAGGGATTTGTAGCTATTATTGTATTGATATATGTACATAGACTGTTTATGTAGTTTTGATCCAGGGGCACATATATGATTTTTAAATTGGAGAGCAGGTGGCAGCCAAGGGCGTCACTACAAATATGTTTGTAAATCTTGATGAGGAGGGAATTCTTCACACCGAAGTGTATCAATAGTTATTCTTCATCCAGCTTATACTATTCATGACTCTTCAGATTGGGAGAGCCCCCTTCTTATAATATTGATATAAAATACGAATATCTTCTCTTGTCTTTTAATTCAATTAATCCCATTGTCCATTGTTATTGTACTGAACCATTTATCTAAATGCTTGACTGAGTGGATATTATATCATAGATATAATAGGTACATCAAATTATAAATGCTTGTATTTATAATTTGACATACCTCTGCATACTTGCATATATTACCTACTTTGATTAATGAGTTGAAAAAGTAGTAGTAAATAAATAAGAAAACATGAGGGATCCTTGAGATTTTATCAAGTGATGGAGTACAAACATACATACACACACACACAGTATATCGAGCTAATCTTTCGTACCAGCAACAGCCTTTATATGAAGAACGCTACTTAGAGTAGACAACAGTCCGAGTTAAACCTAGGAACAAACAATATTAAATCGTCCCTTGTACGTGTATCCCTTCTTTGGTGAGGTGTTTACTTCCACGTTCTATTATTAAATTGTCTGTTATATGGTGATGACTATTTTTAAAATAGAGGTAAGGTCAATGGATGACCTTGAAATGAATACCAAAATGCTATACTATAAATATACATATATTCAGATCACTGGCTCCTGTATTGAAAAGTAATTATCATAATTATTATTATTATTATTTACCGTGTTGAGTAGGAACGGTGTACTTTGTTAAATCAATACTTTACCTAGTAACGAACAATATAACAATATTTACTTTTACAAAGTCAACAAATTTAAAATGTCAAAAATCCTAAGGGGTATAAGTGTTATAATAAAAGTTATTCAATTTTGCACGTTGATTTCAAATCTGTAATTTTTTTTTTCGAGAGTCGGACGGTTTTCGAGAAATTGGATCTTACTTTTTAAGCTAATTTATATTAAATACAGATTCAAATTTCAGTCTTTGTACTGATATAAAGGGGAATCCTGGGAGCATGGCCGGCGCAAGTAGACCCAAAAGTCGGCCCAAATCTTTATATTTAAATAAATCCTTGAATATTACATGAAATTGATAAATAAGGAATGCATTCAATAGCTGAGACTCTTGACCAGTGTAATTAATTATAATTGAGTCAAACCATAAAAAGTAAATCCCAGCTTGTTTGTTTTTTCATTTTTAAAGAATGGGGTTCGTGTTGTTGATATTGTAATTTTTTTTTTTTTTTAAAGAAGCTTTTTAATATCATATATTTCAAAATTAAGAGAAATTGCCATGTTTGAATTAAATCATAGTACGTATGTTGATGTAAATTAGAATCACGGATCTGTGTAAATCAATGATGACATAAATGGGGATATGGTAGTAAATATTTGAGTGAATTTTTTCACTATTTGTAAAACAAGACAAAAATCTATAATGCTAAATTTAGTCTATATACATTAATTACATGGGGCAACAGCACTTATTTTTCATCATAAACCCAGTCTAACTTCTCTTTTTAATTATTATTATTCACTCAAAATCCATTTTAAAACATTTAATTTGTATAAATATAGTTTTGTATTTTACTTTTCAATATTCTTCAAGGTCAAAATTCTGACTGAGTCAGTTAAATAAGTGTTTCAAAATTGCAAATAATATATTGTAAATGGAGGGTAATGGAAAAAATTAAAAAAAAAAAAAAAAAAGATTTAGCGTAGAAAGTACAATATAAACAGTTAGGTTTGCTTTCATATGATTAAACAAAAAATCAAATTTGTAAACATGTGTTACTATCCTCATGTTTAAAAACGAGTAAAGCAGCATATGGTTGGTAGAATGATAAATATTATTGTTACTAGGGAAGACCGAAACAGGTTGAGAGAAAGGACATTGAAGTACATTCATTACTTACACGCATAACTCAGTTTACAACTAAAAGTTACAATGATTTTTTAAAGGTTTAATTACATTTATCCTCCCAAATGTCTTTGTAGACAAACACTTTTTTTATTCACAAGAAAATTTTGTGATTTATTTGAGAGGCAAAATTTCAAAAAAGCAAAAACACTTTTACATTTAACTTCTTATATTCAATACATGGAGAGAAACGGAGATCATTGTACGTAGGTTGTCACTAAAAAAAAAAATTAGTTAAACAATAATTACCTTTTGTTGCAATTCCTCTGAAAAAAGCTCTAAAGTATATTTTCTACGTTTAAGCAGTCTTATTTAAAAGAAATTGAAAGACTTGACCTCCTTTTCTCACTATCTTATCTCACAGATTACTTACTAAAATTTAAACGACGCCATGTTGAGGTCATAATAACATAATGACCTAAATTCTAAAAAAAAAAAAATTGAAAAAGACAAAAAAAAGTGTATAGAATATATCTTGATACCAAAGAAAAACAGTGATATTTGAATGAAATAAATTAATAAGGTCTAAAAATTCCTATGAGATGGCTAAATTTATACAATTAATTTTGTTTTGCATGATTTAAGGACCAGAAATGTAGGTTAATTCGAGAAAAATATCCGACTCTTGGAAAATTTTGTAATAAATTATTCTTAATACACATTTAGGGTCAAAGATATATTATGTAATAAAGAAATATACATTTTTTGATAGACAGTAAAGATCCTTTTATTTGTGTGTTCCATTCTGACATCAATCATCATCAAAATGCACGACTGTAAAATTTCCTTTATACAAAAGAAACCAGGATTTTTAGTTTGTATAAAATTTGGTCGTGTATGCTCCCCAAGATGTCTGACTTCCACAATGATAATGTAGCTAGAAAACGTAGCACATATAATGACTTTGGGTGATTGAAGCTGAAATAAGTGACGTCATGGAATCGGCATTGTAATTCATTTTCAAGACAGCCCACCAATCTATAATCCCATATATACACTAAGAAAAATGAGACTTCTAACTAGCTATTAAAGAGAAGCTTCTTTTATTTTAATTAACTCAATGACTCCATGCACATCAGGAATCTTAGTCACAATTTAACCTTCAATCAAAGATCGTATACAATATGCAACGAATAGTTCCTTTGTTTATTATTTTTGCTTTTACATTGTGTGTAATTACCTTTTTATTATGGGACTCGAGTGAAGGTTACGAAGTAATTCTATTGTTGGATGATGTATTTGAATGGTTGACAGAAATAAAATATAATAATACACAAGCATAGGCACATAATTATACAAAAGTAATAGGAATCAGCTCTATAATATGGTGTACTTTTATCCGGAGCGATATCAACAATGTTCATGATAGAATTTGATGAAGCAATAATCACAATAACTTTTCTAGGTATATATAATATTTATACTATGTTATATGAATTTTATTATTTCCCATTCATAATAATTGACTAAATGATGATGGAAAAATATTTGAAATACTTGAGCAAATAAAACAAATAACCTTTTTTTTAATGATATAATAATTAAAAGAAACGTCTTTTATCATAATATATCAATTATGTTCAGGATATTTGTACCTAATAATATAAAATGTCGTTTACCGAATTATGAGGATAATTACATTATTTAGATTGCCAAACATTTTCGTTCAAAGTGTGTCCAAAAATAAAGATAAACTTTTTTATTATTATATGTAATTGCATCCAGGATCCTGAGAGTTGATGGGGAATACCTGATAACAATCCTCTTCTGTCTTTCTTTTTCTAATAATATAGAATAAAAGTAACACTCATATAATATTTAATAATTATTTAATTTAATATGTAGTTTGAAAAATAGGTTTGAACCAAAATGACGTCGGAGCATATTTTGAAAGGGGGAGGGGGAAACCATCAAACATTTTATCTTCCTAATTCATATTATGTATAATATCCCTATTTCCCATATGTAAGTGAGTGGATAGAGTCTTTCCATCCACAATTCCGTTTCAAATTCATGCAGAATTTAATATTGTACTCAAGACACGAGAATTGAAAAAGCCATCAACGCAACAATTAATTGATTTCACTAAACCTCTTTCAATAATTTTTATTTTATACGTTAGTATAGAAAGATCTATTCATTAATTATATAGGAGTATTATATAATAAATCATAAATCTTTATATATACATCCATTAAGTAATTACTTTAGATATATACTAGAGTTTCTCTTTTCCCAAGAAATTGTTCTTGAGCAAGATCCTAAGAAATCAATTTATAAATATCGGGATTTCTGCAAAATTCCGGGATCGGATTGTAAATAATAACTAATAAATAAATAATGTTAGTGTGATTTTAATTTTAAGCTAGTCATACACAATCACATTCGTGAAAGATCCAAAAGTAAAGTATCCAAGTAATACGTAGGACCCACCTAAAAATACAAAAAACATTAACAATTAAATTTTAACGAAAGAAAAGAAGAGATATGATCTTACTATTACTCTGTACTTGTCTTCATTGTGTATTCTTTTAATTTAAGTATGTTTTGTCGTGTTATGAATATATTTACAATTAATTTAAGTAATATGTTAAAGTAATAATAATAATTAGAGATTGGAAAAATATATGGTTTTTAGGAAAATATTTTTGACGGAATGCTTTTATGGGAAATATGTTTTCCTTTAAAATTTCAAAGATATATTTTTCAAAATAAACAAAAATAAAACCTTCAAAGAATTTCAACGAGTAACTTAGGAGCATCTTATCTAATTATATTAGATAAACATATGATTGTTACCGGCATTGCTAAAATTATATTTGTTTCTTATTATGAAAATAATGACTAAAACAACATTTTTGAAAAAGTTATACTGATTTTAATTTTTATCATAAGTTGACAAACCAAAATTGTATCTATATAGATAGAAAAGCTCATTTCTACATCTAATATTTAAACTGTACAATAGTCTAAAAACATCAGCAATTTCTCTTGACCATAGTTTTTTTTTCCTTTCTTTTTTTGACAAGACCCTGTCTTGAATTTCAAAGTTATAAGTTGTGCTTTTAATACCAAAATGCTATGTAATCTTTTCAAGGTGCTACCGATGACTTTATAAGGTAGGAGAATTATCATATATTGTTTTATTAGTCTATAAAATCTGGAAGGCATTAACTCTCTCATTCCATGTTACTAAGATTATTTTTTTTACAAGATTGAACAAAATTTTGTACAAGGTTGCGTTATATAAATTTACAATAATACTCAGGTAGTAAATAAAATTGAGTTTGATTGCTTCATATACTTAGTATCAGAATTAATTAAGTACTAAAAAATAAGAATTTCTGGTAGTAATTTACTAAAAGAGTTTGCTGTCCTATTATATCTGATTTCTTGTCACAAAACAAACATGATCTGAGGTTATTTTTCATTAAGAATAACGAAACATACTTCATGTTGAATTCATATCTAGTAACATCTTAAGTCTTCACGGTCAATAAATATTACAAGACTATATTCAAATTCAATGCTTAATGATTGTTTTATGCACATGAATCCAATTTTCATTATACAATTTTGATACAATTTTTAAGTTACGAAGTTTTTAGTTGACATATAAATAATTGATTAGTTACCATATGGCACTGAGTACGAATAGGGATGGGCATTTTGTTGAAGTGTGAGAGCGTGCCTGCAATTACATACTTTCTGGCACTTCCACATTTAATTGGCTAATTGTTATTTGATAATAATGAATAATACTCGACAATAACTGTTGAAAACTGAAAGGATAAGTGAATTTGAATTGCCAGAAATTCAAGAGAAGGGACAGTACACATTCTTTGGCATGATTTCTTTTATAATCATAAGTTGAACTACTTATAATTGAAGCTTGTTCTTGCCTCAACGATACAGAGAATGGTGAATTAAAATTGAATATCAAGGTAGAAATACCAACTGATATTTTTTCTTTCCTTCCTTAGACTCAATTCATAAGTAAGAGTGCAGATTTACAAAAATGAGGTCACAAATAATCACGTAATTTTTTTTTGTTATGATTTTTCCAAAAGTGGGGGACCAATGCTCCCCCTGTTCTATATTATACCAATATTCCTTCGTATATTAACTCTTTATATTAGAGTTTACTACAGGGTTTGTAGAGTTATCATCCATTCTCTTTTCCTCGGACATGTCCTCATTTATACCCTGTTACTGTATCGTTTTTGGCAACTCTAGTTATATCGGCATTGCTGAAATTACACTTACTTCCTATTGTAGAAATAATTACAAACAACGTATTTGAGGAAGTTATATTAATTTTATTTGGAGTTGAAAAAATACACTTGTATCGAGATAGACAAACTCATATCTACCGACATAGAGGCCAGATTTTATTAAAATTAATTAGTTTTATGTATGATTATGCTAGGTTGGTACAGCTGTTCCTTTTTTGAAATTATGAACATAATCTTTGTGAGATCGTTATGGAGGAGATATTTCACTCTTAAGGAACAAATAAGAATTTCCCTTAAAAATGCATTACTAAGTAATAATACATGGGTATATTTAAATATTTATAACATGCTACATGCTAAAATTTACCACCTACATTGTGGTGAGCCAAACCTCAGACTACCATCTATTTAAAAACTATGAATACCCAGAACTTTAGTTCCAAAAGATAGTCCTTCATAGAAAATGATCATTATACAGTACGTATTTGGCAGAGTTGTATTCGAGTCCACCAAGACTAAGTCCTCTTGCTCCGAGTCAATATAATTATGTGTCCACATATTCCAAGAAGAGCTAAATACTCAGTCTCGAGTCGCACATAAGTATAATCAGTCTCATTTTTCGTAAGGACTTTTAAAAAATGACTTGAGTACAACACTGAATCATACAAAATATTGATGTAAAAAAAATCAATATTTGTGGACTAACATACCAATGTTCATACTTATCGACTCAAAAACAAATATGAGACTCTCAACAATGACACGGTACAAACCACTATGAGGATGTATGTACAGTAAAAAAAACACAAAGGCATACATTGGTGAATGTTTGTACCTAAGTCAAATTGATAAATATGCAAAAAAAAAAAAAAAAATATTTACAGAGATTTGATACATGACAATTTGGGATTTATTAAGAAATAAAAGACTTGACTTGACTTGGAGTTGAACTCGATATCTCATCATGGATATGAGACTTGACTGAAGCTTGTTATTTAATGCTTGAGGCACAACTAAGACTTTGGCTCAATGATTAAAGACTTGAATTGAATCTGAGTCCAAGTCTACATGGCTCTGAGTTCTTAAGAAATGACTCGAGTAAAACAACTCTGGTATTAGGGTGACCAAATGTATTTTGATTTTTTTAAGAAAAGAAAACATGGCCCAACCAGTTTCGATTTAATAAAAAAAATTTATTCGTCCCACATAATACCTGATATTCTCAAAAGTAATCCAAGGATGTCCCTGAAAGGATTTAAAAAAAGGGCCTGTCCAAGCAATAGAGGATAGTTGATCACCCCGAATTGTATATACATATATATCTGGGATGCTAGATATAAGGTATCAAGTGGGCTCGAAAGGATTCGTAATAATGATAATAAACTGGAATATTATAGCAGTAACTAAGTAATTTACAACCTTTTTTTTTTGTACACAGGCTAAACCAAAAATGCCAAGAAACATAATTGTTACTCATTAGGAGTTATAATAAAGGCTCAAAAACTGATGAAGTCGGTATCAAGATCCTCATGGTCTAGGAGGGCAACTTTATTCAAAATAAAGCTTTCGAAAAATTATGATCGTGTTAAGAAAGGAAAGAGTACAAAGATTGATTCGAACATCATAATTACATATAATTTTAGTGGCGTGATGATAATATTTTTTATAAATTCAAATTTTCCCCTTTTTTAATTAATTATAATTGAAACTAATATGTTGTAGTATTTTTGTTTATGGTTTAATAAAAATGTCATTTTACATCAAATCACCCGACAAAGGCTTTCACCAAACCCTCTCAAAAGTACATTTAAAATTTTACACACATACGTACATTTTTAGTTTTCTTTGCACAAACCGCAAATATTTTCATATCTCCTGAAAAAAAATCATAGATAATTAAAAATTATGTTTTCATCCGAATTAACAAGAGCTCTATTATGAGTATTATTGTATGATTAAAATCTATGTTGATCACATCTTTTGACATTTCACCTCGATAGTGGGCAGCCTTACTATACGTTTCAAGTTCAATATGGGAATAAACGTAAAGTTTTTGTTGAAAGCTTATTACTTTCCTATCAGTTTCAAAATTTAACAATCTTGTTTATGAACGAGACTAACTAATATGTCAAAATCAATGGATCGTTCACCACGTAGAAGCAGGTGCTTTACTTTTGCAGCAGCCTCTAAAGGGGTCAAGGTTCATGTTATTGGGTGTATTGGTTTCTTGGGGCTTGTTCATCATGAGGAAAAATGAGGAAGTTTCAAAAAGGGTACAGCAATGGAGTAGGTGCATAAATGCTTAAGAAAAGCAAAGAATATATGTGGAGGGTCAGTAGTACTTGATATTGATAATGCTCCGGCCCACTCCAGGATTGAAGACGTTTTGAATGAAGATGAGTTTTCAATTCACAAAATTGTAAGACTTGGGCCTTACAGTCAGTCCCATGCACAATCCAATTTTTTTATTTTCATTAATTTATTATTATGTTAAATTTCCTGAATATTGTTTTTTATTATTTATTCCCATATTGAACTTGAAAAGGTATAGACATTCATAGGAAAGGGGCATGTGTACATATTACTGCTCTTAGAGTAATTCAGGAAATTTGCTGCGATATTTATCTATTTTAGAAGACGGATCTTGTTTTCTTCAAATTGGGAAAATTTGTCGAGTGCGATTTTAAAAGGCATACCAGTAACGTTACATTGAATAAACGGATATGTTATAATACAGGCTACCACCTGATTTTTTTCTACCCTTCATCGAATTCAACTCTATCTCAAGAAATTGTCCATTTCTTCCCCTTCCAGGTCGCCACTCGTCCTTGTTCAGAAAATTTTAAAATACTCAAAATAGACTTTAGTCCTGCGTATTTTAACTACCTAGTGTATATGAAAATAGGAGGAAAAACACATTGCGCGGTGAGAAGTTTCCATTTTCAATGAACTTAAATGGTGTTTACTTATCTCTATACATATACATAATATCTTTATTTAAAGTTCAATGTTAATAAATGAGTTAAATGGCATTTACCACCGATGTACTATGCGACACATTACTCATGGACAACTTTACACGAAAATTTTGACGCAAAATACAAGGATGACGATGATGATATAGCTATTGGTTAAGTACCAGAGATCAATTTTTATAAGTCTTGGTTTCGACGTGGTTTTTAAATGCTTTTTGATATCATTTAAAACATTAAATGCGCTATTAATAATCGTTACTATTATGTATGATGGGGATCCAATAAGTCACAAATGCCTAAAATAATGTACTTCTGATCTCGACTGTTTTTGAAATTAACTACACTGTTAAATGTTGTCTTTAGCTATTCAAGACCAAGAGAGTAATTGAGGAGGTGCACATTAATGAGAAGAACTCATTATCCATTATAATATAAAATAAAAGATTTTTAATAGTTCTCGTCCCCCCAAGCTCTTGAGTACAACACTAGATGTAACCTTTGTTGTAATACTGAAATTTAAAAAAGTTTAAATAAGTTATTTTCTTTAACACTTATACAGAAAAAAGTTACTCATATATGTGCGTTGGTATAAAGCCAAAATCATAGGTTAAGGGTCTTTACTCTTGGCTATTACTTATTACATGTATGAGATGTGCAAAAGCAATAAGCTTACAGCCTAACTAGCGGCCCAAATTCGGAATGTTGAAGTTGGACATCAGGGGATAATAGATAAATAATACTGGTGGCATAGTTATAATATAAGAATATCTATTTGTTTTGTTTACACTTACTATTGTTATGGTAAATATTAGCTACAAAATTTAAAAACTCATGATTTCCACGTTTTATAAATTTGTAGGTAAATGGTAGTTAATTTTCATCCTGCCTCCTATGGTAATATTTTTTCTCTTAAGTAGATGAAAGTCAAACTTGAACATGTATGTCCCAAAAAGTACTGTGAAACCTAAGGACAAAAGATGTGATCGTTAACTGAGAGCATGTCACTTTTTATTCATCAAGAGGTAGTAATTATTCACTCCAGCTAGGCTAAGCCATTACATATATTTAATTACGTAGTATACATATTTTTAGAAGGTTCATCACTATTCTTCGATTTTGGTCCCCTGTACAAATTTATATGAGAGGAAGAGAGTATTATGTAGTCGTGTTTACCTAAAAAACTGATAAATAAGTAAGGAGTAAGACATTTTAATAGCCCTTAAGCTTTTTTATAATGTATTTTTCGACAATTTCCGTTAAATGATAGTTAGAACGAAGGAAAAAAATAGAGTAAGAGTCATGAAATGTTTTTCAATCACTTTAGAAAAAAAATAATAAACAACAAAGAAACAAAAAATCAGGGATAAAAAAATAAGACTCTGGGACCCACGATCCTTTCATCCTGGAGTTGCTATAAATAATAATAGTAGTTGTAGTAGTAGTAGTAGTAATGATAAAGTCTAAGGCTTTACAGATATTTCATCATATTCATTTTAAACGAATTCACATTTTTTTCATTTTTTCTCTTTATAAACCGTACATATATATATAGCTATAATGTAGTGACAGGAATACTTGGGAGAAAAAATAACATCCTTTCATATAATTTTTTTAAATCTTATAAATAAAACAAAAGTAAATCCAGAAACCGCGACGACAAAGCAATATTCCTTTTCTTTTAAAACACACTCCAATAATAATAATAATAATAGTTGTAGTAAGTTCATGTTTTGCATATAAAAAACATTTTCTTAAATATTTAGATATTATTTTCTTAGTTCTTTTAAGATAAAAGAGGTCCATAAGTAAATGTCTCTTGAGTTTTTTCTAAGTAAAAAACTGGCTGTTAAAGAGTTTCAACAAACTTTGATAACTGATCTTGAGGTGTCATGGTCGACTGTTGCTCAGGCTCCGTGTTGAGAGAGGATGTCATGGACCCACTGACACCACCTTGCAGACTAATAACTCCTCCTGGTTGTTGGCCTCCACCACCAGGTTGTCCTCCTTGAGGACCGTTACCACCTATTTGAGAAAGCATCATTTGACTTGAACCCATGCCGTCATCCGCCGAACTACCACCCATATGCCGTATGGGTTGTTGAACACCGCGTAGAGGAGGGCCTCCCATACGTGGAGAGACAACACCTGGTTGGGGGGACCGGACATTCATTCCGGGAGGAGATCGTACTTGAGATAACATTTGCTGTCCCATCATACCTTGAGAAAATCCCCCTCCTCCTACATCATTACCCATGGAAACGCCTCCTTGAGGAAAATTCATGCGAGAGGCAATCGGACGTTGTTGATAGGGGGGAGCAGGTTGTTGGAATCCAGGACCTCCTCCTCCTCCACCACCACCATAAGTTCCCTGTTGTTGATGTTGTAAATGTATTGCTCGATGTCGTTGTTGGTGCATCATTTGTTGCTGAGGATTATTCATCAGAGTTTGTTGCTGCTGCATGTGATGAGCTTGATGAATTTGTTGGCCACCCAAAATTTGTTGTTGTTGTTGTTGTTGTTGTTGCTGCTGCTGTTGCATTAGACCTGATGCTCCAGACACAGTAGCACCTCCACCAGCATTACCCGATTGATTCTGATTTGCTTGTCTTTGTTTGATGAACGCTGCCATGAGACTCGGATTACTTTTTAATATTGTCAGAACCTGCTGTTGCTGTTGTTGCGAGGAAGGAGATTTTAAAGCTTGGATTAACATCTGCAAGCTTTGTTTCGTAGGACGTTGTTGACCAGGACCACCAGAGGCTCCAACTGCATTAGGCATGTTTCCACCACCACCAACTACTGGAGTACCCATGACTTGTTGAGCTCCCATAGGACGTTGCTGAGGTTGATTTAAACATGGTCTTACTTGATTTCGATATATACCTCCTTGTTGTGTTTGCCACTGATTCATTTGTTGAGGTTGCTGCGGCATACATCCAGGTCCCATCATATTCATTTGTTGTTGATTTAACTGACCGGAAGGATCTGAGTTACCCATCAGATTCATTTGATTCATATTTTGAGATGGTTGAGGGCCTCCTCCTTTTCCAAAACTTCCTGGTACAGGTTTACCACCTCCAGATTGTCTTTGGGCCTCCTCTTGCACCTTTTTAACAGCTTCTAAAACACCGGGCGCAGGCTGATTACCTGGCTTACCCTGGGAAGCCGACGAAACCGGAGTAGGAGGCTTAGGATTACCTTTTCCAGATACAACTGGAGGAGCTGAAACAGGTTTTTGCGGCTCATAGCTTCCTGACGAACCACCATCAGTAACCCTTGACGTAGAAGCGTTCATTTGAGCCATTCTTCTTCGCATAAGTTGAGCTTCTTGTACTCTTTGTTGTACCTGTTGTTGACGCATTTTTTGTTTGATATTCCAACAAAACGGAACTGGACACTTTGCTTCCTGGCAAAGCTTAGCATGATAACAGCATAAGGCAATAAG
Source organism: Lepeophtheirus nordmannii (assembly GCA_963680855.1). Taxonomy (NCBI): domain Eukaryota; kingdom Metazoa; phylum Arthropoda; class Copepoda; order Siphonostomatoida; family Caligidae; genus Lepeophtheirus; species Lepeophtheirus nordmannii. Next base: position 26,365,614 of record OY804519.1, read on the forward strand.
CTGCTTGCAGACCGGACAACCTCCATTGGTCTTTCTGCGACATTGTTTCGTATGAGAAACAACTCTGCGCATCTTGGTACATGAGGGCAATCTACAATTAGCGTCGCGGCATTGGCAAGCATGAACTAACCTCTGAATACAAATTTGAATCGAAGCTGGACGAGAAGGACGTTGATCTGACATTTGACCATCAGCTCCTTCTCCAACATCCAGACCATCAAGTTTGTCCATTTTATGCTTATGACCATCTCTCTCATAGCACTGCTTACAGAGATCAAAGTCTTCACAAACAGTACAGTGATACCGAGTTTCAACACTCTTAACACAAGAATTACAAGTATACACGAATTTTTCTTGATTCTGAGTATGTAATTCATACAATAAGGCCATAGTAGAGTATTTAGTCCGTCTTAGAGAAGAAAATTCAAAATGCTTCTCCCTAGCCATAGTCAAGAAAGCATCTCTTCCATCCATCAAGTCACATGCCATTAATGGATCTGGATCTGAGATCGAGGTCAAAGAAGCAGCGCTTTGGGCAGAATGAAGACGTATAGTAAAGAATACTTCCTTATGTTTTTCCATAGTAGCAAGTACTTTCGTAATCAAATCTCCACCGGAGGAGCTACTTTTCTTTTGATTATTTTTTCGCATGGCCGAAGATTTTTTCTTTTTTGAATTTTTCTTTTTACCAATTTTCTTACCGTCAGGACCTTGAGTTTCAACTTCATTGGAATCAGCTTCTTCAGCAGCCGCTTCAGCTGCAGCCAAACGTTCCTGCTCTTCCATTTCTTTTTTGCGCGCTTCTTCCTCTTGCTCAAGTTCACGAATATTTTCTTCCAATACATTAGGCCAAAAGTCTCCCTCAAAGTAAGGAAGTTCTGCAGGAGACGTCAGACTGTCTTCTAGCGCTTGTTTATAAATATCTTTATAATCAAGAACTATTCGCTCAATAATACCTTTATCAAGCATTTTTTTGTACCACTCCTGTAGTCTTTTTGGTTTTGGAATCTTTTGATCAGCAGGATGACAATGAAAGATGTAGTCATCTCCTTCAGAAGGAGGACAAGCCCAAATATGAGCTAAAGTGTAACCTAATTTTTTCATATAATCGAGATAACCCAAAAGAATCTCATGATAAACCTGCGTTCGAAAGTGCCGAGGTTTAAAGAAGTGTACAGAGTCTAAATATGCTATATAAACACGTCTAGTATTTGGAGTCTGACATTCAGATCCATATTCTTGAACATGCATACCAAAAAAGCACACATCCACACCATCTATTTCCTCGAAGGCGAACATCGCTCTGGCTCTATAGGGAAAATTATCCTTCATTTCTCCTGTATCAACGTATCTGAAAATGTAAACATACATAACATTTTATCGATAGGAGTAAGAATTACATCAGAAATATATGATTAAAATCCGTCAATTACCGTTTTTTCATTCCAGACTTTACTTCAACATGTTTATCTCCACTAAATACAACACGTATGTACACTTCACCGGCATCGGCCTCTTTTTTTCTAAGAAAATTATTGACGCGCGTTTCAATATAACTTCCTAACCTAGTTGTAGGTAAGCGTTTAGCAGTGTAACGATTTTCTTTGCGTTTGGTTCCACGGCGTTTATGGCAATTATCGCAAACGAATCTAAAGTATATCAAGGTTTAAAAATAAGTGAATTCAAATTGAAGACTATATAACTTCCTTACCCATTTGTCCAAATGTTATCGTAATGTAATACACAAACTTGATGTAGTTTTCTATTACAATCACCACATATAACAAATGGTTCTCTTTCCAAAACATCATTTTTCTTTTCGAGGAACTCAATTTTTGGAATTTGCCTATATACAAAAAATATTATTTAACCTTATGTACAGATAAAATATCAAAACTTCAAGTACATATTTATTCGAGAGATCTAAGCAATAATTTAATATTTATACTAACGTTTGTGGCTGCGAAGGATCGTCACCTAAGGAAACCATATCTCCAGGAATATCATTGAAGCATTTTGTGCAAAAACTATACCTACAAAGGATAAAACAAGTTTAATAATAATAAAGGAGTTACTGAAGTAACAGAATAACTCATGAGAGTCTATTAAGCAAAACATACCTATTTTCATAAACGAAATATTTCGCATCTCTTGGTATCGTACAAATAGTATTTTGCTGTCCATAACAGCAGAGAGTCTGAGGACTATACGTATGTTTGTGTCCACAACAAAACCCTAATGACTGCATGACAGGATCTATTTCTGCTTCGAATACTTCTGACAACTAAAAAAAAAAGAAAAAAGACCAATAATAATAAAAAAGTTTATAAAATTGGAAATGATAAACATAAGTAAGCGATTCCAGACTTAAACAGGGCTTACATTATTTTTTAAATGATAACAAAAATGAAATCAAAACTTGAACATACCTTCGTACAATACTTATAAACGCGAGAAGTTTTTCTATTGTACACCCATGCATTTTCAAACATAAGCCAAACGTCATCAACAAAGTTCCAAGGGTCAGAGTATTCTCCAGTATCTAATTTTTCTATTATTAGAGACATGTCCATAGGATTTTTAATTATATCTAAATAGTCCGGTATTCCTAAGGCGGATGGATCCACAGGAGAACGAAAAGGTACAGATTCGGGTTCCTGGTTGTACATTTTCATAAGTGGAGGCTCCAACGCAGCTTTTAGCTCTTTAGCGGAGAAAACTGCCTTTCCACCCGGCTTTTTGGTTTCATCTGAGGTTGAGGGTGTAGATGGAGGCTTCACATCTGGCACTTCTTTCTTACACTCCTGATTAATAACACCATCGGAAGATGAATCAATTTCAGATTTAATTTCTTTCTTGATTTCAGTTTTAATTTCTTGTTTTACATCTTCTGAAGACGTAACAGCAGGAGCTGCCTCCATAGGTTCTGTTTTAATATCTTTTTCATTCATAATTGAACCCAATTCCCCATTTTCTTTCTTATCATGATCCTTTTTATCTTGCATCATGATATCAGAATTCATATTGTCTTGCTGTGGCTGTTGCATTTGAGTTGGTAGTCTTATGGGGAGATTTTCATTAGGTACTTTATTAACTAATCCAGTAACTGATTTATTGATTTGCACAGGATTTGGATCTGACGTGGGCTGTTTTTCCAACTGAGATAACAGGAGACTTGTTCCACCACTAGATGATACGGTAATATTACTGGATGGAGGTACTCCAGAACCACCAAGTCCTTGAGAAGTGATAATTGGTGGAGACTTGAGATTCGGAGGAGGATGACGAATGGAGTTATTATCGAGTTTATTTCGAAGCATAACATTGTTATGATCATTGAACATAGTATTATTTCCCTGATTCATATCATTAGGCCCTGGCATTCGAACCCCAGGTCCTGGTATCCTAGATGGACCACAAGTTACTGGCTGTTGAGGCTGCTGGTTGTGAGGTCCAGCATTATTAGGATCAACAACCGAAGGTTGTTGTTGTTGAGCTTTTTTACGTTCAGCTCTTTTTTCTTCCAATTCTTTCTGAATTTTGTAGATTTTTTCAGCTAATAAGTGATAATACTCACTCTAAAAAGAAAAGGAGCAATATAAGAAAAAAAATATGAAAAAACCTGCTAGTAAGTAAAATCAGATTTTGTGGTAACTATGCCTTAAATTTGCCAACAAAATATCAATATATATACAAATATATATATATATATATTAACTTAGAATATTACAATTTAAATAAATAAATTGTCTACAAATTATAAATACATTTTTAGTTATTGAAATTTAACTAACCCTAGAATTCGCCATTCCATACATATCTCCTTCCACTTTTTTAGCATAAGCAACGAGATTATGCATTCTTCGATCCAGCAAAGTAATAGGATCTGAAGTAGGAAAAATAGCTTGCACCCTACAAAAATAGATGAAATGAAGACTTTGAAATTATACATGCAGATTTGCAACTTACAATTTATGAACAAGGTGGGTCCGTAATTCAGGATTAACAGTAGCATGCCATTCTTTTAAATTGGGCATTGGAGAGGCAGCAACTTCAGTCTGCATATTATTTGGCAACCTCACAGGATCAAGGCCACAGTCCATCCATTCTTGCGCTAATTGATCACTTGATATAGGCTAAAAGAATCAAAAACACGAATATGATAAATGTTTATATATATATATATATAAAGGAATTATACATTTTGATTTGAGACGAATGTATTTGATGTAGGGCCTCTAGGTGCATTATTACTAATTGGATTGGACTGCTGCTGTGGCTGTTGCTGTTGGATGATGGAGTTCATGGGGGACGTAAAGGGTGGTTGTTGCTGCGCCTGTTGTTGAGGAGTAACAGCAAGCCGAGGACCTCTTGGCGTATTAAATTGGGTAGGAGGTAACCCTAAGGCAGCATAGGCTTTTTTCATATGTTCATCTGAGACAACTCCTCCATTGCCTCCACCTACGCTTACAATAGCTCCAGAAGGCGATGGTACGTTAGAGACTGATGGATTTGGAGAAGGTCCACTATTGGTTTGAGAAGGAGGTTGTTGCGTTTGAGGGAGACCCTGGCCACCAGGAGAAACGAGCACATTAGTGATTTGCTGAGGTTGCGTGGAAGAAGGAGCCGAGGATACTGCAATACTAGTGGGAGTACTGTTACTAATTTGGGCTTGTTGATGTGACATAATTGGTTGAATATGCGATGGAGGTCCCCCAGTAGCAGCTGGACGATTTCTTTGATCTTGCTGTTTTAGAGGTAAACAAACCGGGCAATCTTGTCGACTACAATGTTTCCAATGAGCAATAATTTGTCTAGAAGATGAACAGTGCGGAACAGGACATTGTTTACCGGCTTGACAGGATGTCATGTGATTTAATACATTTTTCATCGTTCGACAATGAGGAAGATTACACTAAAAGCACAAATGATGATCAGCATCAGCTATGAGATAAAAATGAATACTACTTACTGGTGGCACCGCCCCTCCACTCTGCGTCATTTCTCTATCGCGCCTCTGACATTTATGGGCATGAAGCAAGAGTACGAGTTGTTGTTGAATGAGTTTGCGTTTTTCAGGATCTGCTGAAGTGGGGGCAGGAGGCGGCGGATTATTACCACTCCCATTGGGAGCTGCATTATTGGTACCGGGCGGCATCATGTTTCCAGGATTGTTAACATTATTAGGTAAGACTTGCTGCGGAGGCTGCTGCTGCTGTTTCATTACCCCATTATTAACGGACATAGGAGTGGACACAGGATTCGAACCATCCAATTGGGTGGGATACCGAGGTGGCATTCCACCCATCATGGGTTGTTGGGCTTGAGGAGGCGGATACTGATTCCCTGTTATTGACTGCTGCAAAGGAAACAAGAAATGAGAGGAGGAACGGGGGGAACCGGGGAAAAAGGGCACTTACCCTCACTTGAATTCGGACTTGATTGAGCGTGGGTAATCTTGGCGGATGAGGAGGCGCGCAATGCACGGCATTGGGTCGAAAAGAGGATGCGTTTGTCGTCATTTGTCTGGCATTCATACTATTATTATTATTAGGTGGAGGAGGAGGAGGAAGAAGTTTGGGGGGTGGTTGTTGTTGTTGCTGCTGCTGCTGAGGTGGAGGTTGCTGTTGCTGCTGCTGCGAAGGAGGATTCTGGGGCATCATCATGTTGGATCGTCCATTCGTCATGGGCCCCTCGTCATCAATGAGCAAATCGTCAGGTAGCCCATTGTTGAGAGAGAAGACATCTGCTTCGGCGAAGCGCGGCCGCTTCGTGGGTGGACCCCCATCTCCGTTCATGCCCTCACTTCCTCCGGGACCGGCTCCCGGATTACTCGTTGCGGACATCATCTTGTAAAGGATCACTTTTTTAAGTCATTAAGTCACTCACTTCCTAACTGCTGAGCAAGGGATTCCTCTCACCCCATTCTCAGTCCCTCGCATGGAGACACGGTACAATCACACACACACACACACTTGGATCAGAAAAGTCCGTTCCCTAGTGGAGTCATCGAATTCCCTCCCTTTTTCACGATCCTTCTCTTCCGCTTCTTTCCCTTCCTTTAAGTTGACTTCACTTCAAGCTTCTTCCTTTTCTTTCTTCTTTTACCGCTTGAGAGTGAGTGAGTGAGTTTCGTCTCCCCTCTCTCTCTTAATCGCTCCTGCTCCTTTCCCAACCCTTCATTTCCCTTCTTTTCATTCACCAGTCACCAAAAAGTTCAATCAAAGTCAATCACTGACTTCAAAATTCAACTTTGGAATCTTTTATTATTGTTGTTATGAAAAGTCGTTGTTGTCGTTGAGTAGAAGGTTTTTTTAGGAGAAAAGAATATAGACGTACAGTTCCTCGCTTACCCCGAAGTCTACTGAAGAATAAAATCTATCCATCGTAGTAGTACGAATTCTCTCTTTCTCTCCTTTTTTTAGTCTTCTCCTTTTTTCTCTCTCCCTCTCTCTCTCTCTTTTTCTTCTTCCTCTCTTTCTGCACACAGCAGCCTCACATTCCTCTTGGCCTCCCCCTCTTTGCGTGCCCACATCAGTCTTTTATATTAAATATAGCCATTTGTATATCTCTTCTTCATATTCTCCTCTTTTCTTTTTAGCAAAACATTTATAAATCAGAGCTTGGCCACACATACTTGAAGGCGGAGTCAACGCACCTCTATCCTGTCTCCATGGAAATAAACTAACGTACTATGCCAATATTAGCCATATGTATACGTCATTCTTGTACAGCCTCCATATTTACTTTTTTTCGACGTAAAATCTAAAATGAAATATGAGACGCCTCTTTGGGTTCCTTTAGCTTCATATTTGGAGTATAAAATGATATTTAAGAAATTTTAAACTATAATTTGGAATATTCTGAATAGGTATTTTGACTCTAAAAGTAAAAGAGCCCCCCAAACAAGTCATGCATCCCCTGAAGAGGTCGAGCCGGGCCAACTTCTATTGCCTCTTTCCCTATTGCCTTGTCCCTTTGCGTTCTTCTTTTCTTCTCCTTTTTTTAGTGAACAACTATGACAGATTCAAGCAACGCCTTGAGCCGCCTATAATACTAGCCAATATTTTCGCCTTAAAACTACGAAAGCCTTTTGGCCCAAGAGGGAGGGGGGCATGAATACACTAAATGTAGTATTTAAAGGCCAGTAAAGTATACAAAATTTTATGCTTGAGGGTTGAAGCTTAAGAAAGGCTTGAGTTTTGAAATATTTTATATTTTAATGAATAGAATGTGAGTATTATTAATAAAAGGGATGCAAACTGAATGTAAAAGGTAGATTAACCTACGTTCCTTCGGACTGTCATTACAAAATACATTGAAAAAAATAAAAAATAAAAAAATTGACGGCCCTGAGTCACTTGTTCATATAAGACATTAATATACGCAAACTATGTCCCGACCGATAAAGCCTAAAAATTTCAATGGGACTAGCCGATGCAAAACATTAAAAATATATTTTGTAAATATATAATTTGTAACTAAACGTAGTCAGCTCTACTCTCTTAGGGATTCGATCAGATTGAATATAACAAATGTCGCCATGAAAATTTTGGTGATATAAATTGAATACAATTTAAACTTAAACACCTATGTATCTATTTCTATCAATACGGAACATTTTATTATTTTTTTAGGAAAAAGCTATGGAAAGAGTAAATTAGTCTCAGGAAACCAAGTTAAATGTAAAAGCACGGTTTGTAAACTTTATACATTATGATTATTTTATATGATTGACAATTATTAATTAGTTTATCTCTATATTATGATAGCTAGTATAATATTTAAAGAAATAATGTACGCAAATTTGACGTATTCAATGAGCTATTTACAAGATTCTGATAAACTTTTATTTTAAATCTAAAAATAAATAAACCTTGTATCTAAGAACATTTTCTTATTAAATTTAACAAAATGGTGAATTATAACGTATTTTAGGCTTATTCAAGTACCATATATAACTTTTTATATATACTATAACCATTCATAACCTATTTAAATCCATATCTTATTTGATATAAGTAATCTCCATCAAACATATATTTTTATAAAAAAGACTTTCAAATTTTGAGTTCATAAATAATGTTATTATTTCTGTATGTATAATTGGCTTCATTATCTCATCAACAACAAATTATACCTTCAAATTTGTTTAAATGTTTATTTTTTGTTCAATGGAATGCAATATCAAACCTCAACAATACTGCTTAATAAGTAGATTTATTCCTATGTTTTCATTTTTTTAGATTAAAGTAGTTACAACTTTCTGTTGCTTGAAATTTATTCTTACTCAACCATAATGGATCAAATGAGTCTAATATTTGCATTGTATTGAATTGTAACTAAACTGTTCGTAGTATAACACAATTTAAATATTAAAGTTATCTTTCACAATATTCAATAATTTATCTTTTTAACTGTTTGTTAAAAAAATTAATGTGAGTTAATATTGTTGGAATAATTTTATCAACTTCTGTCGGGATTTTGTATTTATAAAATATTATTATTATTTTTAAAATTTAAATGACTGTCGAAACTACATCACAATTATTAATTTTTGTTCATAAAAAGTGAAAGATGTTTGTTTACTTCTTTCCAATATCAGTTTTCTAAAACGTATTATCATTTGTTTTTCTTGTGATGAACTTATTTATGGAATTTTTCATTTTAATACATAGTAAATTACCTTCAATTAAAATCATAAGTAACAACTCATCGTGGTACATAATGAACATCCAAGTAACTTTTATAATTATAAATATTAGTCGGAGAAATGATTTGTCAGTTGTGCCATCAGTTATTATTCTATGTTATTAAGTACAACACTTCAAGTATTACTGCCAAATAAAGTGGGCCTAATCTATTAGCTATCAGGAAGATCCGTAAATAGGATTTTACTAAATTATTCTAGTTTTATTATTAAAGTATTCCTATTACATACATTTAAACACTATTTATGCAAAAAGTTAAATTTAAAAAAAATGTAAACGACATTTTATTTCAAAAATATCAATATGCTTCAGCGCCTGGAGCCGTATGATTCAGAGTACATAACCTACATATTTTTTTGAATAATTTAATTGATTCACTAATAGTGATATTCAGCCATAGTTCAAAAGCTGGGATCATTAATTATAAAATTTGTCACAGAAATAATTATATCCAGATTTAATGTAATTCAATATTTTGACACATAACAAATATGCTTACATGGTATTCGTTAATTTCATTTATTTGCAAAAGAGTATGACAAAAATTCTTTTACAAATAATTTAAAATTTTTCTCCTAATGTAGCACTTAAATAAAGTTCAAGAAAATATGAATAAAATGTTTGGGAGCATAGTAATTTTGAGGGCTCTTAATGATATTTTTTCAACAAATTTGAATTAGCTAATATCTGTATTTATTACAAAGGAAAAACGGCAGAATCATAAAAAAGAGTAAATAATAGTTATTCTAAATTTTGAAGTATTTAGAGAAAATGGGTAGGTCAGGTATAGCCACAGGAACTAGGGTGCCTCCCCCCCCCCTTCCCCTAATATAATGAGAATTATTGACAAAAAATCAGACATTTGGCCAATTGTTCTGTGAGATCTTTGATAACAACTTATATTGAGGGATAAAAGTAATTTTTTGAAGGAATAATATTTTTGTCATAGTCCACGGTGTTACTCCACTGACATAAAAATGTACTGTGTACTTTGCTGTCAGCTGTTGATTATTCTACTTTTCTTCGTCTTATTAATGTTATGAAAGTTGATTATTTTAATTTGAATTAACTGTTATTCTAGTAAAACAATCCCTGCTATATAATGAAAAATAATTCCACTGTTGAAAATAATTGGTAATCTACCTATTTTCCCTTATTCTTTTTGGAGAAAAAAATTGCGAGATACAACAAATATAACGACGTGAATTGAGTCAATTTCTAATTGTTTTCAATACAATGATTGAGTTATATCATTCGAATTATTGAATCTTTTGCCATCACTTGATGTGTGTAATATTATAAAATTTAAAGTTCACTTGAGAAATTGTAACGTTGCGTACAAAGGAGCCAGTTGCAATATTGTTGCAATTGTCTACACTTGGCTTATTTAGTATTCTTCTGGGTTATTTCATATCTAAATAGTCCCAAATAGGGCTAGTGTGAGAGTGTGTGCTCTCACTCAAGTGATGTTAATTTTTCTACCCAACTTATAAATAATACTGACCACATCAGTGATTTAAATAAAAACCTTACGATATCGTAATGCACAATAATAAATTAATATAATTAATTCAACAACTTAAAAAGGTCAGTTATTTATTACTCAAAAAATATTCTTTGATTTAATTTAATTAATTTCTTACTCGAACCTGATCTTTTTTTAACTGTTGCTACCGAACGATGATAGTTGCAATGTTTGACAAGTCGCATTCAAATGTAATTTGTGAAAAAAGTACTGACTAGGAAATAAATAGGTTCAATCGATAAAAAAAAGGTATTTTATACCACATTTTGGTGCATCAAATCTGATCCTAATAATTTAGCTAAAAGCAAAAAGTTTTAAAACAGTTCCTGGTTTCCTCTGCATACATATATACTTAATTCTATTGACTTATAGGGGTACAAATTTTTAAAAATTTTGCATAGTTTTTTCGAGAAAGACTTAAATGGGAGCCTTATAACTAGTTTTTCCTCCGGATGAATCCCAACTTTTGATTAAATTCACCAAATATGAAGTGACATTCAGCCAGATTTTGATACATTAACTAGAGTAGGGGTATCAAACATACGGCCCGCAAGATAATTTGAAAGTAGAAAAAATACATAAAAGACATGGATTATGCATTTTTTAATTAAATGTAGTTCATGAATTATCCGCTAGGGCGTATGTTAGTCTTTCTTTATAAGTCTCTTGTAATCTCATGTAAAGTTCAGTGACTTTCAATTTTCTAGTTACTTAAAATTTGTGCAATTTTGTGAACCTTTTTGTCAAAGTGTTGTTCTATAAACTTTTAGTTAAATTTAACAATGTCATTGTTCTTCTTTAAATCAAAACAAAGGAAAGACAGGATATTTGGTTATGTATAGCTAAGTATGCTATCATTTTAATGGTCCGGCCCACGACTTCTACCTAGGGGTCGTATGTGGCCTGTGATGTGAAATGAGTTTGACACCCCTGAACTAGAGTATTACTATCATTATTTAAAAAAATCATATATTTTTATGGGTAAGTTTATTTAAGAAATATACTTAAAAGTTATTAAATTTATTCCCAACCCCGTGTGTGGTGAAAAAACGTGTAGAAAACCTGCTAAAAATAACCTTATAAATTAATGTAAAAAGTTGCATATATTTAGAAGATCTGAACCATAAAGAAATTTTGATGAAAGCATTTAAATAACGAATGTGTATCGATGTTCTCATGCTATACTTTGATACATAATTTTGTAGCATTTCAAAACGAAGTTCAAGAATATTTCATGAAAATATGAGGTTTTTCAAGATTTTCAAGAGACATTTAAAGACAAATTAAACTTACTTTAGATAATATTAAAAGAATCAGTATGCAATGTCCAATAGTTTATATTTTTTCCATTTGTGTAAAAATCTGTCTAATTAATGGCACTAAAGGATGCAATACTTTAAAAATATGATTGTATGTCTTTGATATTAGAATAACTTTTGAATAAATAAATTGAAAATTAAATAGTAAAAAAATTTAAACAATTTAAAATATGAAATATTTATGACACGGTCAAGTAATGAGCAATACCAATCATTCAAAATGAAATATTACTTCGAAAATATGATTGTATCTGCTTTCTTGACATGACACGATAGTTACAGTGAACAGAGTACAGGGATGTTTAAATTGTGTTTTAATTAGATTTTATTATTTTTATATTGCAATGCTATAATCCTGTATTTCTTAAATAGTGAGGTGCTATTTGAGGGCCTTTAATTATGTGCCAAAGAAGGAAACATCCCAGGGAACATAATTTATTTGTCCTACTAGAATTATCTCTGCCAGAGCTTTTAAGAAAAAACATTCCCGTTACCTCAGCCATCTCTCATTTATAACCTATGGTGAGTACGTGCAACAAAAATTTCTTCACAAATTGTGCTTTTTTAAAGTAAAATGCATCTTTTTTGGTTGGTATTAGTACAGGATCTAAAATAAATAAACCAAAAAGAAATCCATGATCAAATTTCAGTCAACAACATATGTATAAATAGTGTGAATACTTAATGATTATCCAAATTTTGAAACCTACAAATTTATTTTTCATTCCAACTATTTAAAACTGAGAGGCGACGAAGACATTATGTACTTTTACTAAAAATTTTAGATATATTTCTAGCCTTTCTAAATTGAATTGATGAATCTATATGTTCTCCTCCACGATATATAGGGAGTACAAGTTAGTTCAGTTTGTTTTCTAAAGATGGCTCTGCTGTTATGAATGTTTCATAGTATGAGTAGGTTTTGGTTGTTTCCGAGAGGTTAAACATCTGGCAATAGTATTCAATTTATATCGAACAAAACAAAAAAACAAAAAAAACCCTGTTTTTACTTTGTTGAATAAGTCAAATTTTGTGGTTTAATGGGAAGAAAAGTGCAGTTGAAGTGTATCGAATGCTTGTAAAAGTTTATGATGACAATTTTCCATTTGATAAATCATGTAGAAATAGTTATAACATTTCAAGAATGGTGAATTCAGCAGTGAAGACAAGACTAGCTCTGGACATCCAAAAAAATCGAAGACACAGAATTAGAGGCATTACTCGATGACAATTTTTATAATAAATTCATGTCGAAAAATAAAAAAGTTAGAAATTACTATAACTTTGGACCATGGAGAGTGTTAAAACCACGCCTAAGTGGATGTAATAGATGGAGTATAGAATAATTAATTATAAATATTTAAACTGTTTCTATGACAAATAATATGCTTATCCACACAAAAACACTGAAGTCCAAATATGGAAATTTCAACCACTGTATAATTTTTCTCATAGCCATAGCAAAGTAAATGAATCATCCGCCAAGACTTTGAGAAATTACTTTCCAGAATTTTTCTTCTGAAGTTTTTTAAATATTGAATTCAGTTTTATTTCATTGATGGCCGATATAAGATTTTAATTTAAGGTTCTAGTGTTTTACTAATGAATAATAATAATTATCTCACGTACCTTAATTTACATTGAATGCCAGTCAAAAATATTGTTTAAGGATGAAAAACTTTTCGAAATGGCTGCTGAAGAGGCCACGTTTGGGTTTTCAATGGTTAAATAAAATTTAAAAAGTTATAAATTTTTTTTTTTTTTTTTGGTTGCTTTCGTTTTTTATTTAAAAAAAAAATTAGATCTTGCTTTTTTTATTAGAGGAATGTAATTTCGGTAATGAACTGAAACTTTGGGAAATTGATGTAAAACTTTCTAGCATCGGCCAATATAATTGACTCATCAATATATCAATGGATACCTCATCTCAAGTTAAAGGTAATGAGTGGCGTGGTTTTAACTCCTGGAGAGGATAATTACCTATTCAGGTCCTATACGAGTTAAATACAATTTTTCTATGATTTTAAGAGGTTTTAGACTATCCCAACTCCCACTTCCAAATTTGTACTATCCTTCAGTATAGATAAATAAATACTAAGAAAGTAATCAAAAGACTTAAAGCTATGATTTTTTTTTTTTTTTTGAGGTAATGACTTTACTTCTTTTTTTTTTTACTTTCACTTTTTTGAATGAGTAAAGATTGTATTAAGAATCATATGTCATGCAGTATTGATCAAATGGTACATTGAATAGATGAAAAACCACTTATATTCAAATTATTTTGCGGCTTCTTACTCGGCAGTCCTGGGGAGGGGGGGGGGGATGATTATATTCGTAAACATCCCTTCCTCTCATTATCTATATACCATCAAGTTTTTGGTATTAACTTAAAGTGAGCCCAATCTCTTATATCCTAATATCCACCTGTAGAAATTAATGAGTAAGTTCAAATCGATTTTAAATAATACTAAAGAATACAAAGAATCGAAGAAAACCAGGGCTTTAAATGAGATGAAATGAATTGCCACGACCTAAAAAACATCTGCTTTTCCTTTTTTGAATTTTTGAACCAAAAAATAATAATGATACTGCTGCAAAAAGCCATGAACATCCGTTCATTTCGTACTTCAATTTTTGAGATCAATTTTAGAAATGTGTTGTAGGAAGGCAGTAAATAAAAGTTTTAAAAAATCGCAAATTACTATAGTATATGTATAATTTGTATTTAACTAATGAAGTGTAAGAAAAAAAAAAGTATTGCTTGAACATCTAAGAGACATACAGATTTTCAAAAAATTATTTTACTACTGTCACTCCTCTAAGCAATGAAAGTATGTACATTATATGTAACTCACATATACATATAGACAACAATGATGTTATCAATGTTGATAAAAAAGGATAATATCTAAGATTGAAAGCCACTTAGTTAGTGTTTTGGACAAGGATCCTCTGTTTTGTATTTGGATAACATTTGGTGTCTTAAACGATCAATTGCAAGTTTCTTACGCTTTAATAGTTGCATATTGGTCAATTAATAACAACGATGCAAGAACCGTTGATATGTCTTTTAAAAGTCGATATATCTTTAAGAACCAAGATACCAGTCAGTTTTGTTTAATAATATTCTGTATTACAAGCAATTATTTCAACTGGGTTTTGTTCATAATCCAAGTTATTAATGTACTTATTATCTAAATTATGAAATCTATAATTATTGTATTGAATTGCACTCCAACTAATTTCTAAGAATATGTACATGAATGACTGCACATTAGGATGAGCTTGAATTTTTTTTTAAAATGCTTGAAATGCTTTCAACTTTTAAGACAAGCTGTAAATAACCACTTTAATCATCAAATGATAAGATGTAACTTTCAAAGTTTTGTGTTTACAGGATAAAGTCATTATATGATGATTTCAGATTTTAGTTTTATCTTCAATTGATCACCTTGTTATGCAATTTAACAACTTTTGTATTACAAAATTTCTATATATGTGTCAAATCAACAACAAAGCAAGTTTTTTTTTCAAATATTGAAAAGGAGAAAATCCACTTTTAAGTTTTTTTACTTCATGAATATAACAGTAAAATATTTAGGAGTCATTTTAAGACCCCTCACGCACGGTTTTTGCAAAAATGTCACTTTTAAATGAAAAACCAAGAATTGTTGTCTATCCAATAGAGCAATCGGATAAATGACACAACTGCACTTGGAGCCGATATGGTCCCTGAAAGAACGTCCATCTTTTTCATAGCCCCAGATATTAATTTAGTTGTAGTTGGCTAAAACCAGTTCATCTGTTTAAGAACTTTTAAGAATCAACTTAATTCGCTGTCATGCTCTATATGAATCATAATAATAGTAACTACATAGTCAGAAATACCAGATGTTTTTCATTCTTGATTGTGGCCGATATTTTTTTTCTATAATTAAGTTGTAATTATTTGAATCATTATTTAATTAATAAAAATATACTATTAATACAAACGAAAGAAAATGTCTTCAAGAATATGATAGCAGTTCTGACTCTTTTTTGAAATATTTCAGATAGACTTGGTTTCTTGTTGGCTTGACACATATTTGATCATCATCTTAAAACTTTTTTATTCAAAGACTCCATCACACTGAGGTATACACTTAAATAATTTGATGATTAAGGGTAATAATACTAATAAAGTAATAGAAATGGTTTTTACTATGAACTAATATTGATTTGGAATAAAGCATTTTCTACTGGACATCTCACTATAAAATAATTCTACAAATGGACTGACAAGAATCTTTGAATCAGATTCCAAGAATTGAGTTTATGTCAGAGACTTCAATGAAAATGAACTTTGTTGGAGAACAATTACATGAATGAAATCAACTGAAAAGTAGCAAAATATTGGAAAAAACGAGAGTTCTACAAAAAACAAACCTTCGAACCAAACAATCAAAATATTAAAAAGCTACTTGTCCATGAATCACTGAAGATACATTTTCTGAGACAAATCTATGTAGAACAAGAGTTTTTAGGGCTAAATTATTCAAAACAAGGCATATTCAACGTATTGCATGGCAATAAGATGAACTTTTCCAATTATTATTGATTTTTTTATTGACGGATAACCACTACCTTAACATTGGGTAAAGAAGATAAATAAACTTCAAACACTTCTTAACATTACAGAGTGTAATGCCACAATTGATATTTGGGACCAAGTTTCACACGTTGATCACAAAAAGTATTAGGTTGTGTTAACAATAATAATTGTCTTCTTCATTTATGTACATATGAGGGCCCCCATAAAATTAGGATCAATGCATTCATTATGAAGATTTTAAATACCTTATACAAATACGGATGCTCTAAAACTTCCCTCTCAGAAGACAATACGATAATTGTTGACAAACTGAGCATATATTGAGATAAGATCTTCACACTTTTATTTGTTTTCATTGTGTTAGTTTGATTATGTACTTTCATCGTCTAATTTTTTAAATTATTTTTTTCAAAGTTCGTCACATTTCATTAATATGTTGATTTTATGTTCTGCATTTAGTACTGTCTTTTTATTTTAAAGACTGTTTATTTAAATCGATATAATCTATCACTTTGCTATTTATTAGTGTGTTCTTGTGATATGAATTTGATATACTAATAAATAAATAATTAAATATTGTATAAAATGGTACCTAGGTACAAAAAAAAGCATTTGATGATTAAAATGGTTATTTGCTATTTATCTTTAAAATTGAGGACATGTCAAGCACTTTTTTAAATTCAAGCTCACCCTAAGGAAACATATCATTCATGATATATTATGATTTAATATTTTATATCATAATTAACAAAATATAGTGGAAATAATCTTCATGAAACAATATTAATAAATACCAATCAGCACTGATGTAAAAAAAGAGCCCTCTCAGCAAGCGTTTTTCACTCCAAAAGTATTTAAATTAGTAAGGTGTATTCATTTTTTTCTAAAGCTATCATCACTCTTTTTTAATACACGTACAGGACATAATATCTATTAAATAAAATATATTAGTCTTCATTTTGAATGCATTGAATTTTAAAAATATAGCTTTACGTAGCTGCATGCTCAAATGAACTAAATAAAGGATCCTTTGGGATACAACGGCAAAATAATAACAACTTCTTTATTCTTCCCTAAGAGTCGACAGTATATCAGGTGATATGATGTCTCTCAATGCTACCAGCAGTTGTTTGATTACGGTCTCTTAGGCTTGATTTTTTCGCCCGCTCTTTTTTTAAAATCGAATATCAAATATGAGCAAATAAATTTAGGATAAAAAAATTTACGAACTGAGGCAGCTCTACCCTTGTCACAAAGAAAAAAATAGTACGTAGATATCCTTTTTATTCTCCGAGAGTTGAATGTTGTTTAATTTATGAATAAGTTTATATATTTACGTTTTAGAATAGGTCATTTGAGTATAGAAATCTATCTGAAATGATGTATATTTTCTTATCCTAATTACATTACTATAATATCTACAACCTACATAAGTAATTTTCAAACACATGTATGTTGTACAAACAACCTAGTAAGGTAGACTGATTATATTTTTTTATATTTTTATACATGTTTTCCTCTACACTCACACCTAAACCTATAAAAATATGTATAATTTTAATAACACTTTTCATTTAAAGTCTCTTCACTTTTTATATATTTTAAGTTTACAATTTATTATTTATTTTTATTTCGATTTGAGAATTACATTGCACAAATTAATAGTAACAAAATATGGGATTTAAAAATTTATTTAATCTATGGATTAAAATACAAAGTTAATATATAATGTAAAATACGCTACTTTAATCAAGTTCCAAATCATTTCCATACGAACCTACTTTTACCAAACGTTTAACAAAACTGTATTTTTTCTGAACAAAAGTCCCAGCACTATCAATTATCCCTGGGCCAAAGTGGCCATCCACTGGCTTTTGTGTAGTAATTCTTACTCGAATTTCATAAGTTAATTTAAATCGAATCCTAATTGATACTAAGACCTTCCATTCCTCGTGATAACTACTTCACAATTGTTACGTATAAAAAGTGATTTTCAAAATTTTATAACAACAAATATTGTCACAGCGGTTTTTTTGCATATTCTTTTCTCTTTTTAGAGCAGTGGTTCCCAACCGATTTTAAGCCATGCCCCACCTAGGCGCTTCTAAAATTCTGATGCCCCCCTGTGATATTTAATTTTTGTTATTGAAAATTTTACTGTTATACACGTGAAATACACACAAATACTTTTATGTATGCATTAACACGCAGACTCACTAGAAAACAATTCAGTGTTAATAACTCATTCTGGAATTGCCCCGTAGTCTTTGGTATAGTAAGCCGAAGGGTGCACGTCCTGGCCATGCCCCACCAAAATATTGCCATGCCCCACCGGTGGGGCCTGCGCCCCACGTTGGGAACCACTGTTTTAGAGTATAAGGTCATAAAATACATTCTTCTTAAATCTTTTCTTAAGCTTTTTAATTTTCTTTTTTCCTTTTTTAAAAAGAGTAACAAAGTATCGGGATCAGACCTATAAAAAAACGAAGCACATTTATTTAAGAGAGTAAGATGCATTGATATTGAACAACACATGCTTACACTCAATAGATTTATTCAATTTTAACTAAATAAAGAGTGGCTCTATAACCGACATGAACTGCTAATGAGAAGTACAGAATTTGGAATATATGCTGTGGGTTTTGTTTATATATGACGTCATGTGGAGTATTCTCTTCTTATATAATACTATATTCAAGAAAAGAGAGTTGATAGAAATGATGGAACTTAAAACTCGAAAATATAAAAAGATGATCTAAATTTTTAGTACAATTATATTATAATAATATATTTCTGTATCAATATTATATATAAACGATAATTTATAATATTAATTTAATATAGTTATAAATAATTTTAGATTGTCGAAGTTGGAGAAATTTGGATATTTTAAGAAATATATCCTCTTTTATAATTTTATATTGCTTAAACTTCATTCGAATAAAATTTGAGTTTAAATGAATTAGTGTTAAATAAATTTAAATAATTTCTGAAGGCAATAAATTCATTCCTGTAATGATCCCATCTATTTTAAATCTTTGAATATTTACTAAAACACGAATGAATAAAAATATTAAAAAGTCATCAAACGTTTAATAATAAGATATTACTCCTTCAAAGAGAAACATTAAGAAGTTATAAAGTTAACACTGAATACTTCTTCTATTTTTAGTCAAATTCTTATTGAAATTGAAATCTTCTTTATATTCGCTTACAATCTGAAACCCATGATTAATGATAACATATTCAAAAAACATTTATTTTTTCCTCTTTTATAGTTTGCAGTTTGTTTAATTGCATCTTACCCGATAGAATAGCTATGTTTTCAAAAGGCTCAACCATATAGCAAAACAAACTAACAAAGAACAAAGACATGGCTTGGAAGAAGGGTTGCGTGAAAAAAATAGAAAATAATGATTGCGTTCATAAAGTACATTATTCTCGGTGAAAGTGAGACCTTGAAAAATAGTCTTCGATACAATTTTAATGATAGCTAATTTATTCTTGAAACAACTTCTTATATTTTGAATGTTAAATAGCTAACAAGTTTAATGGAAAAGAATTAAAATAATTTTAATAAACGAACAAATTCATATCATTACTAACATTGAATTTGATTAATTTGTCTTTTCTTTTAAATCTTATAGATATATATGTATAATTATGTTATATTTTGATGTCATTACATGCTAAACTTAGCCAAATAAACCTTTCTTGGCCTTGTTTAATTCAATAGGAAGAATAAATACATTTAGCCCGATGTCAACGAGTTCCTTCAAAATAAATGTAATGTAATTTAATCAAATTAATATTTATTCATTAAATTCAATGATTTTTTATTTTTTT
Organism: Lepeophtheirus nordmannii; assembly: GCA_963680855.1. Lineage (NCBI taxonomy): Eukaryota > Metazoa > Arthropoda > Copepoda > Siphonostomatoida > Caligidae > Lepeophtheirus > Lepeophtheirus nordmannii. The sequence goes on from OY804519.1 coordinate 26,385,606, forward strand.
GTGTATCAAAATATTTTATCAATGATATGAGGACCTGATTGAATTGTACATTAGGCATGAAAAATCCAATTTTCACCAAGGCCCACATTAAATACTAGAAATCATTATACTCAATTTGATTCTGGAATTGATATAATAATATTCAAATTGTACATACAAATCCAACTGGCATTGCATATTACAATTGACTATTGTATATCCTCAAACGTCAAATAGCATATTCGGACCGGTTGTAACTGTTTATGTATAACTTAATCAATTTGCTGTATATCAACCATTATGGGAAACAATGCCTCATCCATACGAATTGGCGAACAGGTATTTGACGTTTGATTAATGATTTTGGTTCTTGCACTTTCATATTAAAGCACAATCTTTGATTCTTATAATGGGTGGATAATAATATATATAAACATTGGAAAGGGTAAATATTATGTAATATCATTTTTTCAATATTAGTTTGTCAAATCTTAAAAAAATCACCCATAAATTACTGTTTTGTATAATACGTTATTATTTTATCAAGATATAGGTATATAAACCATTTTAGAGTGTCGCCAAATAACTATTTGTTAAAATACAATTTTATAATATATTGTGTAAGATTGGAAATCATTTTTTATTTAAAAAAGGGTATCCCTATTTTTAAATATATTATATAAATAATAAAATAATGAATGCGTATTCTGTCAATACATACATATCGCGTATCCACTTTTTTTCATTCGTTTGTTTGACCGAGCATTGGAGTCAGCCAGGAAAATTAGGGGAGCAGAAACAAAATGGGCATGGTGAGGTTCCATATTATAACGAGGTGTTGAGAGCCGCTGTTTTAAGGTTAGTTAATTATATTTTTAGTTGATTGTTACAAATTTAAAATATGTTCCATACCATCGCATTTCAGTTTGCATATTGTAAGATGAAGAAACTAATTCAGCCTTTTATACTAGCCTTAAAGAGGTGGTACACCATTTTGAAGCTAGGCCAATGATTAGTGGGAACATTAAAAAAGTTTCCACTGACCTCAAATGATCTCGAAGAGATCATCTGACCTTACCAAACCCCATAAATTAACCATTTCATGAAACTTCTGACCTCATAGAAACCTTCAAATACGGTCTCCTATGCCTTCAAATCGCATTTTCCTCTTAATATCAACCTCCAACGACCTCGGGTAACCTCGGAGGCCAACAATTATAGCTTATTTTATTTTTTTGAGTCAAGTTGCCCTTACTCCTCAGCAAATATTAATCTTAACGACTTTTTATTACATCTCTTGAAGGAGAATCTATACATATATAGTGCGTGTCCCTTTATTCAATCGTTTATTTGACTGAGAATATGTATAGATACTCCTTCAAGAGATGTAATAAGAAGTCGTTAAGATTAATAAGGGATCAGAATTAGTGTTGAACAAATCCATATCAATGCGTCTCCAAGGATCAATCAAATGTTTCAGAATGAACTAGTTTTTTAGTTTCGACGTTTAAATTACATTTATTCGTTTTTTCATTTTCTAAAGTTACAATTAATAAGGATATAACATTTTCTTTATTTATGTATTTGATACCTGTTCAGTGTGTCTTCGAGAACCAAACAACTAAATAAAACAATAAAAAGAGTTTTACACAAACTTCTAAATTTCTTACACCCCACAAAAAAAATTACACTTTTAATTTCCAATAATGTAATTGCGAATTTGATGAAAATTGAGGGAGTTATTAATGTTAAACAAAGAGTGAAGTATAATTTGAGCCTCTGTCTAAGGAAAGTATATTTCATTTCACCAAATTTGGACGATAATTTTCAGAAGCATTTCTTAGAGAGAGGGGGCAGTTTTATAGAACTTATGGCACATCTTCATAACAACATAATCACAGAACTTTTCAACTTACTGTTCTTCAATTAGTTGTGAGAGCTATGTCCTCCTTCCCTCTTCTCCCCTTCTTCCCGCGCCGCTGCACATATATCTGGAATGAAGGTAGGTTACCTTCATAGAAATGGACAATCATATAGGAAATAAAAAACCATATATTATGACCTCTTTGTTTCATGAAATTGACGGTTTGGTGTATAAATCTCAAAAGCTTATAATAAATACATGACGGATCATTAATAAGTGAATCAAAGCAAATTCTCAAATAAAGCCAACATTGGTTTCAATAAGAAAAGCAAAGCATATCATTCTGCGACAAACAACACAATTAACAAATGTTAGAACCAAGTACCAGATCACAGTGAACAGTTGGTGTTGGGAACAATGTGTCAGTAACTATTTTTTAATTTTATTACACTATAAGAGATCTTTCAAACTTGGTAAGTATAGTATTGTCGGTTGATAATAACAGATATATGATTGAACAAAAAAAAAAAATACTTTTTTGATAATGAAATATGAATTATTCATGCTTCAAATTAACCACTTTGGCCGAAAAACTATAAAAAGCAGAGACATTATTCCTCTAAAAAAACATTCAAAAAAGTTGATTTTTTGACCTTTACATGTTTGATATTTTGCATACTTAAAATACATAATAAACGCCCTTGGGCTTAGATTTTCACCCAATGTCAGAAAGAGGATAAGCCATCAACAACAACTAAGACTTTGTTCACGCAAATACAAGTAAAAATCTTTTAGTAAAGGCTTGGTTTTATGCAGTCTCTAGATATTGAGATCTTATCTTGCAATTTTTATTATAAACAGACCGAAATCAAAGCTATGAAACAAAGTAGCAAAATGACAACTGCGAAATCAAATATGTACAAGTTCACTGTGATGAATTACTACATAGATAATTGTTCAACTCCCATGAATTTACCTCGTTACTTCAATTAAAACAAGGTAAATTTTGTGTGGACATTGATGGGCAAACATTGATTTATGAAAATTAGTCATTTCAATGCATCGGAAGACAGCAATTGACTACAATGCAATAGTAAGAATCAATTATCCCTTCTGAGTTATAACTCTTAAAATCAATGAGTTTAAGTGATTTGTCAGTCATAAGTTGCCAAGAGGATTGGAGAATATAACTATTCAATCAGTACCAATTAGTTCAAGTAATATAAAGGAGGTTGAGATGTGCCGTGTTGGTTTTCAACTAGGATAAAGGAACATAGTCTATTCATAATAATTAATCGTTCATAAAATCTAAGATGTTTCTTTTTCCTCTTAAAAAAATATATTTTCAATCTGTCGACATTTTTTGGAACAATTTTAGGACTGACAGTTGTAAGGACCGGTGTCAAGGACCGACATAAACCTAAATGTATATTTTCATTCGTAAAAGTTTTGTGCTCTGGCTCTAAGTTTCCAAATTCTTCCAAATTTGCCAATTTTCCTAAATTAAAGCTTTTGAGCTTGTTATCATGAAATAAAATTCAGGTCTTAGAATGTCCATGGTCGAAAACATACATTACTTATTGATATTTTAATTGTAAAGTACGGAAATGACCATTAAAGCTTCAACAAACCTTCTACAACTTTGCAACAAAAAATAATCCAGTTTTTAAGGTACCATTGTGATTCAATGATATATTTTGATGTGTAAAAGCCATATATGTAAATGAAAATCAATGTTAATAATAATTTACAGCATTTGAAAAATAAGTTACATGTATATTACTTTATCTTGATTAAAATTCCTAAGAAATGCGTCTAACCTATGTAAATAACATTGAGTAAAATAAAGGATATTTAAAATCTAATATCATTTTTGTATCTTTAAGTGCTTTCTAGTTTAAATCAAAAAATAACTTTTATAGAACAGCTTCTTAAAAAATTATAAATTGTGATTTATTTCTTCAATTTAGTTTTTTAATGTTCTTCAAAAAATAGAAATAAATGGGGTAACACAATGTTTCATTATATGATTTTGCAATAATACTCCGAAAATAAATCAAGTAAAATAATTATATGCATGGGATAGGGCAATATATGTAGTTACTTAGCAGAATATTAAATTTATTTAAAGACTTAAATTTTAAGTCTTATTCCTTTTTACTCAGTATAAAGTAACAAAACTCAATTTTTTATTTACTCGCGGAGTATTACTGTAACTTTATATAACGCAACCTTGAACATCATAGAAATATCATATATTATTTAATTTACTTATAACACAATTCAACAAAAATTTATTTCTTTTGAAAAAAAATTAGGTTGATTATCTAATTCTAGTTTGAGGAGTCTCGACATGAAAATAAATTTTGATGTTCCAAATATAGTCATTTTATGATTTTATAAGATATATTTTTAGTGTCAAAATTACATGACCGAGAATACTTTTTTCCAAAGTGTGCACATGCAAAAGTAAGTAAATTAAAATGAGGGGAAAAAGCAATTTCAATCACAAATTTGCAATTAGTTTTTTTTTTGTAATACGATAAGTTATGGAACATTTCAATTTCATTTTTTTAAAATCAATTTTGCACTCATTGTAAGTTCCAGTTGTGACTGAAAAAATACAGAAATACGCTTTATAATACATGTATATATAATATTAAATTCAAAAGCGGTTTCATTTTAAATTAGGGATCCTTCAATCCAGCAAAAGAGCAACCTCGAGTACTTTTTGAATTCCTTTTTCTTTAGAAATAAGAATGAAAAACAGTGGCTTTATTCATCTACAAATCAAACCATTCAACAAAGAGGACTTTTGATACTAGCATTCCTCTCTCTAAGAATTACTTGACCCACATAAAATACTAACTCAAATTCATCAAATTATTTTTATACATTTTGTACATTAAAAAGATCATACACAGTCCCTTCCTAACCTCATCGATCATGATCTATCCTAATGCATTTAAATATTGAGAGGTTGAGTGAAACATTCGAAACATTTTAAAACATAAAACTGCGTTCAATGAAGAAACCAAGCAATGAAATATTATGTTACTACTTGATTACAGCCTTGATTGCTAGTTAATTATACCCAAGTATAACAATAGTTTAACTTTTCTTCGATTTGAATAAATAAATTTGATCATAGGTTGACTATATTCTTGGAAAATAAATAACAAAAAAAAAGCAGCATGTAAGAAGGTAAAAACATATTATTATTACTTATTACAATATACATATGTACACTGAGTCATCCATCACACCATTTCGTGCCATTCCACTCATTTTTACTCCCTCTTCAGAGTATCCATTCACACACAACAAAACATTTTTACCGCTCTCTTTCTCTCACTCTATTGTTATCAGAATTAACTTTTAAGAAAAGAAAAAAGTAATAATTTACTAATCAACATAAATCAATAGTCAGGTAAGTCAGTAGTGACAAAACTGCATAGCTGCTAGGTAGGTGGTACTTATTTATTTTCCCACATAAAGAGATATTTCTTCATTGGGAAAAAATTTTATCCTTTCAGTTTTAATTGAAGTAAATCAAAAATAATAAATACTTAAGTATTCCCTATTCTGAAACAAAAACTATTGAAATGTCGATTTAGTGATCTATGTACATTGATTAATATTTTAAATGGATTACTGGAATTATTGGATAATTGGAAGATGAGATCCATTTCTAGGGGTAACTTCTATCTTAAACTATATATTACTAACTCTAAAGTCCAAAGTTTTATATTTAAAGTAAGTAAATTAATTAGTATTTTAGGATTTAGGAAACTATAGAAATGTATTAATAAAATGATTGATCTTAATCGTGTAATTTGTTGAGTAGAGCCACAAATTATCTACCTGCGTTAAAACACATATAATAAGCCAATACAAATTAAATATACCAATAATTTAGTTACCTAATTTAACATCATTCCTGCTGTTTAGAGAATGCATAAAAATATTTTCTGCAAAGATTATTGATGCCCTTCATATGACATATACCATAGGGGGAAGAAAGTTCCAATAAATCAGACCCTAATAGAGTCCAAAGCTTATGCTATCGATCCTCAAGTCTTTATTTATTACTCCATGTCAAGTTCAAGTCCTTAAATATCTTTAACGAGTCTATTTCTATTCCTCAGTTTTATTTTAAATCTCATTTAAATTATAGTATTTGTGAATATTTAATTATTAATAACTGACCTGAAAGTGCACCCAATTTTTACGAAATTTTAGTAAATTACAAGAGCCAGCAGTTAAACTGCATAGCCTTAGTCAGAGAATACTTAATACATGGAATGCTCACTCTTTTCTACACTTAGCTATTTTGTACTGAAATAACCCCGATATAAGTAATGGTTTCTTACTAATATAAGTGCTTTGGTACAAATAAGACAGCTGCAGAAAAGATTGAATCTTCAATAAGCCATGCCATAGCAAATATGATCAAGTGACAATAATCGGACTCCAATTGAGTGTTTTCCGTACTAAAAGTATTCTGAAGAGCATGTACTTTTTATTATGTGAAAAAATGTGTTCAAAAATGATCTAAAAAAGTCCAATAAAGTATGGAGCCTTAGCTTTTAATTCCAAATCAATTCTCGAGCCTTTGATTTGAAGGTCAAGTCGAGTCTCAAGTTATAACAATACGGACTTGAGTCTAAGTCCAATGTTGAGCAATTGTCTCAGAAAAAGTAATTAATTACCATTTACTTAGTCTAAAAGTAACAGCACTGCACAAGAACAAAAGGAATAAGTTACTCGTAAAAGTAAAGAGCCCTGTGACATTAATAAATGTTATTTTAACTTTTACTCAAAAACAAACAAAGTACGTACAACAGAAAACTAAATTTGAGTCTTGCAGAGCTTTCATTTAATTAAACAAGGGTACACTTCAATAAAATTGTATTGTATTGTTCACAGAATAAAATATGGTAATGAATTTGTACATGACGTACGAGAAATGAGACATATAGAATTATTCTAATTAAAGTTTAATCTTTTTTTTTTTTGCATAAGAGCGTTGTTATGGAATGGAAAATATTCATCAAATCCGTTACTCCGCTATTACAAAGTAATGATACGTTACTACCACTAAACTCTGTTACAAGGCCGTGGAAAGCTCTCTAACATTAGTGGGGTACAATGCTATTATTATTTTATGGAAAAAAAAAAAAAAAAGAGCGTGTCAATTTTTCCCTTTATTACATTTATATTACCTATTGGGTTCTGACAGCCTTGTTCAAACAGAATCGGGGACAAAATGCATGTTTGTTTGTTGATCATTTCTCTCTAATTTATAATTACAACATTATAAAATAATCTATTCAATAATGTTGTTTTTTCCAACCATTGTTTTTCTTAGTGCATGTACCAAAACATTATGACAAAAAGTTTTTTGTTGCTTTTGAAAAGACGAAAAAGGAAAACTTGGAATAAGTTGCATAATTAATGCCGATGGATTTTCCTTACTATTGCTTCGTTTATAACTCTATATATTTACAAATAAATCCTTTTTTTATATATTCCTGTTGTGATATGTTCTTTAAAAAAGTTACAGAAAGTAAAAGACAATTAATGGATATTTATACGACTCTAATAAACTATTAAGTTAGGCATTATAAAACATGTTGAATATCAACTGTAAATATACTTTTTTTTTACAAACAATTCTCAACTCTTACCAGGTGCCCAGATATGAAGTAACTATTTTATTCAAATTTTTTCTTTATGGCTTGGGAATTATATCAAAGGATATTGAATGATAGTATTATTTATATCCTCTAAAAAATACTATCTATGCTTGTATTTAAAAATTATGTATTTGTGTTTAATATGGACTTTATTTAAGGGGTAGAGGGAGCACAAATCCTCGATCCCACTTGATTAAATTATTATTTAATGGAATAAAGGATTTTTAGTTAACTTGTAAAGGTATATAAAGATTTTTTTAATCTATGACCTTCTTCCCTGATGAAATATTCAATATATAGATTCAATAATTACCCCAATTCCTTATCCATTGAATTGATTTTCATTTAAGTTCTCGAAATTTTATCATACCTAGACAGTTCACACATGTGTATGGTCGCTAACGACTAAAAAAAATAAACTTTTTCCCTTATTTAAATATCTTGTACTTTGTCAAAAATGGTTTGATATGCAGTATAATTTCCATAATATGTGTTTTTAAGACAGTGTCTTCACTCCACCCCAGCCAAAACAAGAAAAAAACAAAAATATTTATTTATTTATGTATTCACGGGTCACTAGGTCAGTATTAGAAGAAGAATCAAAGGACCACTCTCAAAATAGTTATTAATAATGTTGTGGTCTTGAGCACTTCGCCTGTGATCCCAAAACAAGACTAAGAATAATTCTTGGGATCGAGACCAAGACTTCTCCTTGTTTTTTTTGGTTGTTTCTAAATAAACATTTGAATCTAGTTACTTTGATCTTGGTTTTGATGCGTCAAGATTAAGACCTTGACAGATCAAGGATGAACTTAAAAAGTCCATGGCTACAAACATATGTAGAAGGTATGAAAACAAATTATTCGTTATTGAAAGTGTTCCAAAACATATGGTGGACCCCATTAGTTATCAACTTCTATGATCTTTAAAAATAAATTCATGAATAATGTATTCCATATAAATAAGAGAGTTTACAGGAGGACCAATAAATAAATACAAATCATTTATGTACATATGTACATACCTACGTTACTATTTTTTAGTTTTGAAAAGGAGGCGTCATTAGCAAAAGTATATCCTGCATACATTTATGGTATTGAAACGTGCTAAGAATAACCTATTTTTAAGAGAAGAAGAGCATGAAGTTATACCTACAACCTACTTTCTTTAATCACTATTTCTAGGTTCATTTTTAAAATAAAATTAATTCACTAATATTCGCATAAACATACACTTGAGTATGTATTTTTCATTACTGTACCTATGTTTTTTCTATATTCACTCTTATCATTTAGTTTTGTGTGGATATAGTATGTAAATAAAAGAAGAAGATACTTGAGGGAACTACGTTACGGATACTGAGCCATGGAGCCATGAATAAACTACAGAAAATTGACAAATGCTATTCTGATGAAAAGTTTACATCATTTGAGGGCTACTATGAAGTAGACAGTTATGAAGATGTTGGGAATTTTTTAAGGACCGTTCATGATGGTAAGAGCAACTGTATGCTTAAGGAAAGGTCTGCATCATTAGGAATGTAAATCATATGCAAATTGGGCATGTAATTAAAAGGTGGAGTTGGCTCTTCAAACAGGTTTTTTTGTTTTCTGAAGCTGTTATCATTTTTTTTCCCTTATGAAGGTAACATCAACTTTACCTCAACATAATGTTTTACAAGAAAAGAACAGTCTGCAAAGATTATATTATGGAGAGGAACAAAGGAAAAATTAAAAAATGGATATCATTCATTGAGGAGAATGAAGTTAATGATATTTGTGAATATAATAATGAATCTGGAGTAACGTATTGCTATGTTTGTGGTTTGATGTCTTCATTTATATATATATAAAGAAGAATAGCAGCTTGTAGCTCAGTAAAACGTCATGACAGCTCAAGCTGCTTCCCCCCTCAACATTCATTAAATTGTCAGGGTTGCCAGGTTGATTTTCTCTTTCTTTTTTTATTACAAGCCCGATTTGCATATAATTTACATTCCTATGCATCATACCTGTGTAAGCAAAAACTATTTTTTTTAAAAACGTATTGGGATCTGTATTTCTTGGTGGGTCCCTGTTTTTTTCAATTGCATTTATTTATGTGACTCATTATATACCAATATCTATTGATGGGTAATTGTAAGTCCTTTCGTACAAGTTTATTATGGCGACGTCATCATTCTTGAAAACTCAGCTTACGAATACGTCGCATAAAATTATCAATTCTTTTTTGTACATCGTTAACTTAAATGACTTACACGACGAGCTTTTTGGGATAAACAAAAACACACTGTATTCTCCCTTCAGCTGATTTTCATCATTTGACTCTTTTGATTTAAAGCAGCTGACTCTACATGTTATCAACTCAAAAAGGGTATTATTATTATTATTATTTATGATTTTGATGCATAAAAAATATATTAAATTGCGCGCCCTTTTTGTATTTTGAATATATTACAAGTAGTAACGATTGATTTGTATATTGGTAGAATTTATAAATATATATTTTATCTAAATAATAAATTCTACCAAATATTAACAAGTTGGCTACAAGGAAAATACAGAAGGGTAGCTACCAGTTGTTTCTCCAAATTTTTCCTTTCCCTTTTGTCAGTCAAGGTTGCGAATGGACAAAAAAGCTTGACGTGTTAGTACAGATCAACTGGTGATCATATATTTGTTTTTCTTTAGTTGGGGAAGCATCTAATAAATGGACAAGTCTTGAACGGTCCAGAGGGAGGGGGAGACCATTTTACAGCCCTGACTTAATTATGTCCTATACAGTGACAAAATATCAGAAATACTCATCCAATTGGTAATGACTTATTACTTCGTTTACGTAGCGAGATTCTCAAATAAGGACTGCTCTTGGAAAAAACAGATAAATAGTAACAGCTTCTTCCTTCCCTCCCGTATTTAGGATTCGCCAGCATATCAGCAGACATTTTATCTCTCATGGTTGCCCTATTTTGTATTATATCATATCAGGTGTGCTTTGTACATACACCAGGAATGACTTTTTACATCTCTATAGTAAAGGTCAGCGAGTAATCTCTTATTGGTAAGTGCATTTATCGTAATAATGAGGGTATGTTTGAATCATATATACATTTAATGATTGTGAAGTACTCTTATCCTCAATGACATTGACTTATCTCATATATGTGGATGGGACTTTTGTTCAGAAAAAAATACAGTTGTGTGATTGGTAACACATTCTCTCTTTTTTTATAGTAATAAGTTCATTCTTTGTGTGACGGTAGATGATGGAGCATCATCGACCTATAAGGAAGAATTAAAAGATTATTGCATACACTCATTGTAGATTTTATTATTAATTATATAAATATAATTATGATGTTCTTTATAAATAATAATATTTAAGCATTGAAGTTTCAACTGTTTATAGGAGTAATACAAGTATTTATAATATCCCCCTTAAAACCATTTATACAATCAGTTATAGCATTAATTCAATAATACCACAAGTATCACTCCCATTTTTTCATTGCCAAAAGTCCCATCCCTACTTAGTAGGTATGCTACAAATGTAGACAACTCTGGAAAACCTATTTCACATGCATTTCCGTTTACGTGTATTCCTTAAAAAGTCAAATGACAAATAGCATACGTGTTAAATATTATGTGTTTTACCGTAATTATTTAGTATTTATTCAATTATCATCAAATTGATTCTTTTATGAGTTAAGAAACGTATAAATAAAAAGTATATTATAATAAATATATTAGTATTATCCTTGAAGCTGTCAAATTAGAATCGAAAAATATATTTTGATCTTTCAATTTTAATTAATATCGAATCCCTCAAATTGATTTGATTATGCAGCAAGTATGTACTTTAAAATCAAACTTTGAATATAACGTGATAATGGATGTTCCCGGGAGGGTAAAAAAAAATGCTGATTTGATTATAGCATGAAAAATAAATAATAAAGTAATATAAAATTTAATTATAATATTTAATAAAATGTTCAAATTTATTGTTTGTGGTAATTTTATGATAGTTAATATATTTTTTCTTAATGTGTTTTTTTATAGATAAAATATTTTAAATAGTGTATTTTTTTATTAGTGATGTACTGCAGTACAATAAGAGGAAGGCTTTTAAATAATACAATTTAATAAACTTCAAAAAAAGTGATTCATGGGTAAAATACGTTATTCTATTTTTTGAAAGAGTTAATTAAATTCTATGTACTCTCTGCCCTCATTTTGAAATTGAAATACTATAGTTAACTGATAACAAATGAACAACAAAATACTACCAGAAATATAAATTCAGCTCATTTCATATCGATTATATCCAAAGTGGAACATTTTCTTTTTGAAATAAGTAATAGCTAATGGAAAAAGTTTCCCCTCTTCCCCTTATATGTATGCTCCTAAAACTTTTAATATGAAAAAATAATATATCTTCGCGGGTACAAATACGATACAAGCACTATGCAACAACAATTATGAATAATTTTTTTATTCAAATTATCTTATAATATTGAATGATACATACGTACGAGAACAGAAGCCCTCAATTTTTCTGGGTCTTTAAGCAAGAGATAAAAAGATGATCTTTGCATATTATGATTCTACCTTGGCACAAATAATATTAATAATAGTTATTTTATACAACTCAAAAAAAATTAATATCTTTTTTACAAACCTAGGTGGGGGGGGGGAGGGGCAACAATCCTCTTTCTCCTTTAGTTATATAGATCTGACATCCATCTGTATTTTTTCATAAAATACATTCTTGAAATGCCCGATTTTCAAAATATTTCTTTCTAAAGCCAAGAACTGACGATGATCGGATCAAGTTTCTTCTTATTTTGGAATTCAAAATATGGTCACTTTAGATCAGCGTTTCTCAACCTTTTTTCCCTTTCGGAACCCTCAAAATATATCTCATGTCTCACGGAACCCTTGCGCAATAGGTCACTATAAAAAAAGTCAAAATTCTGGTGACAAAATTTTACCACACTGTAGAAAAAGACTGAAAAGTGTAATAGCTTATATAATCTCATTTTTCTCGCGGAACCCTTAAAGACCGTCTGCGGAACCCTAGGGTTCCGCGGAACCCCGGTTGAGAAACGCTGCTTTAGATCATGGATGGGCAACCTTTGTTCACTTGTGGGCCAAATTATGTTTTCCAAGACTGACTGCGGGTCAATAGCCCTAATTATATATGTGCAAAATATGTATACATACATAGTTATACTTATTTTATGATATTTTTTTAAAAATTATATGATAATTATAGATTTCAAAGGTCTCCGCGGGCCGTAGGTTGCCCACGCATGCTTTAGATTAACCATTAAAAATACCTTTGATATAGAGTGAAAGTAATGGAATAAGAGTATAGTGTATGTCCTTAGTCGATCCTTATCATTCTTCATTTAGTTCCTTATTCTATCTTTAACGTATGTACATAATATTAAGTCAATTCTAGTCATACACTTATATAATATATGCTGTGAAGTCTCTTTCAGAGAGAGCAACCGAAACAAGAGTATCCCTATTTTCAAAATTGTACACAATTTTGTACACACATACTCATTGATTCAAAGGATTTAGAGCAAAAACAATGAAAGACTGACTCCATACATTATTTGTTAAAAGGGGAGGAGGGACAAACCAATATACCAATTTATTAATTGAAATAAATTTATCACTTTATATTTCACTTACTTAATGAGTATTCCTCATTTATTTTTAAGTTGTACAAATTATGTTCAAGATGATAACCGATAAGAGTCCTTGACAAGGAGAAAAAAGAGTGGCTACACTCCTTACGAGTACGAATAAAACAGAAAATGAATGCTTAAAGATAAAAATAGTGCACTGGTTTCATATATTATCTAGTAGTCTATGCATAAAGGTGTCAATTGTGTATGACAAATTATGAAAGTCGTACTAACTTGGCCTTCAGTAAATATTTTAATCCATCAAATTGTTGGAAAACTTCCTTGGTTATATCAATTACGTTCCTGTAATTTGACATACCAATCTGAAAGGACGCCAATGATTTCAAGACTTTCGCTAAGAAACAATAGTAAGAAAGTTTTAAAAAAGCCTAGCTAGATATTTATGCGCCCATTAATAGAAAATAATCCAACATGTTCCCTCCCATGGAATAATTTAAGACAAAAACAACATTTATAACAAAAAAAACCAAAAAAACAAGAATAAATATTGCGTCTTGTCCCCCCTTAAAATGATGACATTAATGATTTACATATACATATATAGTTTCCCTCCCTCTCCCCCCCCCCCTGGAGAGTCTGAATCACGGAAATGTTTTACATAAATGACTATTATTAATGTTAAGATAATCAGACAACTTTTTAATATTATATAATTATATCAAAAAGTGGGTAGGAGCAATGGCCCCTCAGACCTTCTAGTTCTCCCATATGAAATCGGATTTTTGTACTTATGTACATTGTAGATATACTTAAAAACAACGAATATTTTGTTTATTTAAAACAATTCTTCACTCAATAACAACGCATTGAGTTGCTTAAGGTATGAAAAATTTGCTCAGGGCATTCACTACATGAAAACTACCATAGTAATTGAATTATCTGATTTACATTAACTTTGTTTTCATTTCAAATGTACGAACAATCACGTTTAACTTTATGAAAAGCCTTTTGTAAATTAAAATATACATACATATATAAAGTGTAGCCACAATAATAATTTTTTATTTTAAAAAAGTAGTTCTAACTCATTATCACCTTTGATTACAATTCATTAGTCGTTTTGAGCTTTTTTGTTTTGTGTCTGTATTGCTTTCGAATATATTTAGTATTAAGTTTAAAAGTAAAAAAGAAAAAAAGAATAGAAAATATCCTTTAGGTGAGTTAAACATGAAGTTTCAAAATTAAAGTCTTGTCTATTTGACAAATAGAATTCACTGTGCCTTTCAAAAAATATTTTTTTTCAACTTTATTCCTTTTAAAATTTTCCAGATCTCTTTTGGAAAGTCACCTATCATACTGGACTCTCAGACACACACATCACTAGTATTTTTGCCAAGAGTTTAAAATGGCTAGAATTTGAACCTGCAAATGGACCTTTTAATAAAAACTCAATGTTTATCAACTTTAGTATCGGAGATGGATTTATAGAGCAACGGAAGAAGTTCACAATTGGAAAAACCTTTATTTTGAATCAACCTTTTTCCACGGAGCCCCTCATAGTAAGATGTTAATTTATTGACTTTTTTCGATATTTATACCTCGATAATTATTTTTTAGAGGCTTTAGCACTCTTTTTCCTTATAATAAGGTGTAGGAAATATATAGATAATTTTTTTTACCTTAGACTGAGAATTGTCAAAGACCCGCCAAATCTTTGGATAATTCTCTAAAGAATTAAATTGCTGCTTTAAATTATAGATCAATTAAAATTTTGTAATTGATCTGGAATTGTGATGTTTTACTTTTGCTAATTATAAAAAGACATGATTAGTGAGTAAGATAATTTTGCTTAAGATTTTAATTAATTGCTTTTTTTTAGTAGATATAAATTTATTCATATTATAACTGAACCTCGATTTTCATTGATATACGATTAATTAATTGAATAAAACAAGTAAAATCTGAGAATGCATTTGTGCCTTTGAGAGCTGCGCATGCAATCATATGCTACAGTTGTTCTGAGGATTTACTTTCCATCCTTGATTTGATGTACAAGAAAATTGAGTAATGAGATCAGTTACGGAATTCTTATGTCAAGATATTACATGCATTAAAAAGGGTTTTCAATAAGAACGACGCAATTTCTTTTTTTAATAAAATTAAAAGAGCTTGAGATATAAATAAATTTCTCTTTTAGTGTGGAAGTACATTCAATTATACACAATAAAGTATGGAATTCAATTTCTTTGTCATGACCACCATGGGCATGTTTGCAGAAGTTCAATCGTTGAACCCAGTTTTCTACAACTTTTTCGCATAAATCGACCGAAATTGCAGGAATTTCCCGTTCAATATTTGCATTGAGCTCCTCAAGTGTTGCTAGCTGTTTGGTGTAGATTGTATCGTTTGCTGTGTGGCAAGTAGCACCGTCTTGTTGAAACCACAATTCATTTCAGTCCATAGAATCCAATTGGGGCTTATCATGGCTCGATATCGATTTTCATTCATAATAATGTGGCAATTACTATCATCAACAAAAAAGTATGGCTCAAAAACACCACTGGCATAAAATCTGCACAAAACAATAAGTTTTTCGAGATGAAATGGTGTCTCATGAAGCACATGTGTTTATTGGGCTGACGAATAACGCATATTTTCTCATTAACAAACCCATTATTAAGCCAAAAATGAGCCTCTTAAAGTTGCCACAACCGATCGATAATTTTAGTATAATAAATTTGGATCATTTTTAAACCCTCCTTAAGGTTGACATGCTCCATGATGCTTTGTAAAACAAATCAAACAAAAAAATATCAAAAAATTCGCCGTCCTTAATGATATAAAAATGCGTCATCTCTATTGAAAAAACTCTTTACTATCAAATCGATTATGTTTAAGGGATCTATATAGTCATGGAAAATCATTTAATTATACATATCTTTTAGGGATATCCCAAGTTCCTACATATACAAAGATAGATAGTAAGTTATTTAGCTCATAGTTTATTCAATATAATGAAGTTCAAGAAGGGAAAGACATTATTCCTAGCATACATACATACATATTTAAAATGTTTTGAGCATTTTTTGAAGACAACCTTTCAATCATAGAAAAATATACATACATAGATAGACATGTCTATGCTATGTATGCTATACTGTCATTCTTGTGTGTGCATGCCGCATACATATAAATAACAATATATGTATATTAGGGATGAGAAAATGGTATCTTTATCTCGACATGTTCATATCCTTCTCTCTGTGTAAATCAAATCAGTGCCTTTCTCTTATTTCAGATAAAAGTATCTTGGGACTCTAAGAAAGAAACTATCTTCTTCTCATATTCAACGAGTAAAGGAGATGTAACGTGGAAATGCTCAAAGCATGACAGAGGAATTAACTTTGTGAGATATTTAGTTCCCTAAAGATGACCCTAAACAACTATAATAGCATTTTTTATGGTTTTAGATCGGAAAACGAAGAAAGAATGAGCCACTTGCTCGACTTTGTATGAAAAGAATTTACTCTTCAAAAGATAAGGAAGGAGCTAAATCAGAAGGGATCTAACCATATTCTGTAATTGTAATATTAAGATAATCATTGTAGTCTTCTTGAAAATGATGACTAATAAAGGAAATAAAGCACATATACACAAACATACTGACTTCCTTTCTTGGAAATATGTATTTATTTATTTCTTTTCTGATTTTATAACCAAATTGAAATTATTTTTTTTCCATGGAATGCAGAAATTTATCAAAACAATCCAGTTGATTTTGAAATTAACTTTACTGGATTTAGAAGCACTTTCTGTGGACGATAGATGGGCCGCATTCATCGTATTCTTGCTTGGAGATCCACATCTGTTGGAAAGTGGAGAGGGAAGCCAAGATAGATCCTCCGATCCAGACAGAGTACTTTCTCTCAGGGGGAGCAATGATCTTGATCTTGATGGTGGAAGGAGCAAGAGCAGTGATTTCCTTTTGCATACGATCAGCAATACCAGGGTACATGGTGGTTCCACCAGACATGACGGTGTTGGCATAGAGATCCTTACGGATGTCAACATCACACTTCATGATGGAGTTGTATGTTGTTTCATGAACACCACAGGATTCCATTCCCAAGAAAGAGGGTTGGAAGAGAGCTTCAGGAGCACGGAAACGTTCGTTGCCAATGGTGATGACTTGACCGTCGGGAAGTTCATAGGACTTCTCAAGGGAAGAGGAAGCTGCAGCAGTGGCCATTTCTTGTTCAAAGTCAAGGGCAACATAGCAGAGCTTTTCCTTGATGTCACGGACAATTTCACGCTCGGCAGTGGTGGTGAAGGAGTAACCTCTCTCAGTGAGGATCTTCATCAAGTAGTTGGTGAGTTCACGGCCAGCCAAGTCCAAACGAAGGATGGCATGGGGGAGAGCGTAACCTTCATAGATGGGGACTGTGTGGGAAACACCATCTCCAGAGTCCATGACAATACCAGTGGTACGACCAGAGGCATAGAGGGAGAGGACAGCTTGGATAGCGACATACATGGCAGGCATGTTGAAGGTCTCAAACATGATTTGAGTCATCTTTTCTCTGTTAGCCTTGGGGTTAAGAGGAGCTTCAGTGAGGAGGACGGGTTGTTCCTCTGGGGCAACACGGAGCTCATTGTAGAAGGTGTGATGCCAGATCTTTTCCATATCATCCCAGTTGGTGATGATACCGTGTTCAACGGGGTACTTCAAGGTGAGGATACCTCTCTTGGATTGAGCTTCATCTCCAACATAGGCATCTTTTTGTCCCATACCGACCATGACACCCTAGCATTGTCAAAAAAAAAAAAGTTCTCAGTAAAAAAAAATTAACATAAGAATGTAATAACTTAAATATCAATAATAATATTCAAAAAGCTTAAGAAACAAATGCTGCATGTTTCATCGCTGGACAAACAAATTCTTTTGATTTTTTGCACAATGACAAATTAGTATTTGAATCCTTGGCTTTTTAAATACTTTTTTCGATTAAATTAAATAATGTTTAATTAATTTGCTTTTTTTGTATAAAATACATACTTGGTGACGGGGGCGACCAACAATGGATGGGAATACAGCTCTGGGAGCATCATCACCAGCGAATCCAGCTTTGCACATGCCGGAGCCATTGTCAACGACCAAAGCAGCAACGTCTTCGTCACACATTTTGAAGTATTTCTTTTAGATGAACTCGAGAAGTAACGTACTCAAGGGATGACCCACGTATGATGAGGAGCTACTCTGCTATCCCATGTTTAAATACTCAATATTTTCTTTTTCTATCCATAGGTGAAAGCTTCTTCTTTTTCTTTTTTTTATTACATGGAGGTCAAGCTCTCTCTTTTTTCCCTGAACCTTATGTCCAAATATGGAGATAATCAAATCAAATTGACCTAATCTGCACGCAACAATCGGCTCTCTCTCTCTCTCTTTTGATTTCCTTCCTTTCTTTCTAGCCTTTGCAACTTCATTGAGAGTTCAATAAAGTCTTTTTCAACTTTCCCTTTTATACATATGTAAGTATCTTTAATTTATGTGCAGTTACACTTCAAATTGTTTTTGTTTTTTTAAATATTAGGTCAAGAAAGTCAAGGAAATATGCAAGGGGACATCTGTGAAATGAAAACTTAGTATCGTGATAGTTGCTCGTTAGAAGTTGCTTTGAAGAGTCTTCAACAATCATCATTTACCTGTTTACTAAAAAAAAAATATTTATATATTATAATATTGCTGACATAAGATAGTTCAGATATTAGTCTGGTTGTCAAGAGCTTTAACTCATTTTCCAATATATCAATAGAAAAAATAAATGACTATTCATTATTAATACATTATTATCTTACCTTTCAACATTCATTTACATACTACATAGGTATACTTTGTCAATAATTATGATTATAGTTATTCAACATTTCGCATTATTTAAAAATAATAAGTGATCTTAAAATTTAATAGTATTTTTCCTTCTATCAATATACCTAATGAATGAGTCTCTTGGGCTTTAATCCTTTAAAAGATTAAACAATGAAGCTATTTCTGTATTTTACATTCGTTTATGTTATTAAAATTTATAGTACAATAAATGAGGTCTAAGAAAACTTAGATGAAAACAAATACATTCATTTTCTATTGTAATGTTCCCTAAATAATAGTAGTATTGTAGTGAAATGCCTTTGTATGTTTGACTTGTGTACCTTTAATAAATATTACCGAAGTTGTATACCTATTTGAACAAATATATTTCATTAGATAATAAATATAACTTCGAGAATAGTTTACATCAATGTAAACTTTAAAGCAAATTGGTTGACTTTATGTCAAATAGTGACATACCAACATACTATTTCAATTCAAACTTCATCAAACCCAAAGGATTATGACCTTGCAATGATTGTACGCAAATAATAAATTGTACAGTTTTATAAAAGGCTGGATAATTAAACTATTTGATTCGTAATTTGAAGGATAAATGCTTCAACAATATGATTGATGATAATTATATAACATTTGAAGGACGAGTCTTTCTCAAAAATCGTTTATTATATACGTACATACTTCAACAGCTCAAAAGCCTTGACTCAAAATCACAATTAATTATGAAATAGTTTGCCAAACTACAACTCAAAATGAGTAAAATGTATTATTCCAAACTTATTTATACATTACAAAGCTATAATAAATTGATTTGTGCAATTACGTTGGTGAGGTACGTACATAGGTCTAGAATCGAATACATGAGGACTGTAAGTTTCCCTGTATTTTAATTGGTGAATATTTCCTTTTGAAACCCTTTGTAATTCATGAAAATAGCATAAATTCAGCTAAAAATATGTGCAATAGATACAGTTGTAATACCCCGTACAGACCAAATTTGATTAGTCTTTCATAGAAACGTTTCATATTAAGACTTCAAGTTTGTTAAGTAAACCAAGTCCCCTTAAAAATGTTCAAATATCCACCTTATTTTTACAGCATTGGGGGTGGGGGATTCTATCACACTAAAAACATATATTTAGTATATTACCCATATTCGTTTCATGTTACGTACATACATGTAATTAATTAACGAGAAGTTATTGTCAAACAAAAAAATTTTTATACATTTATTTTACATGCATAAACGTCATTTTCAGGTATTACACGTTTCATTTGCATTTCTAACTTTTTTTCTAACGTAAATATACATCTCAAATCGAATGTATAATATTTAACGAAAAAAGCGTGTCTTGCGCTCATAGTGTAATTTCAAGGAAGTTCGTAGATCTAAGACATTTAAATAGCCTGAATTTAAACACTCTTGCATATCTAATAAATCAATTAAACAAACGGGATCAGGAGTATTGCAGGAAATAACTAAATGTTATTCAAAAACAACCGTGACATCGTCCATTGAACATCCCTCCTACATCATATCCCCTTTGTTCAAATAAAATTATTGGCACAGTCCTGTCCACACCTTGTTCCCTCTATTTTTTTTCCCTTCTCTTTGGTTCAAACACACTCAGTTAATTTCTCTTTGTCCATGTGAGGGAATGTCAAACAGTGAGTAAGTTCTAGCAGTGGTGGGATTCGAACCCACGCCTCCGAGGAGACTGGCGCCTTAAACCAGCGGAGAGATTGATCCTCCTCCCCAGGATTTTAGACTTTAGGGTTAAAAACAGCAAAATAAATTTAAGCATTTATTAAACATAGTTTGCCACAATATAATATTATGAATGCTTAGTCCATGGCACATAATTGAATCTTTACATACAAATTCAAATTTCATAATATAAAGTCAAACTTTTTTCAAATGTTAAGAAAGTTTTTTTTTCTTCAGTAGATCTACCTTGAGAAGAGCTCAAAGGCCGAGCCAATTTTGTTTATTTTCCATAAAAGCTTACAAATGATGTGCAAAAAGTGCAGTTTTAGTGAAGGCTATAGCATTTTTTCATAGGGTTTTTGGATCCTATGAACTGTAGATTCAGAGACGAATAAAAGATTGGAATCCAGGAAAGGGTAAATTATAGGTACTCAAGCAATGGTACCTTGTGAAGAAATAAAGAAATATCATATCCTGCAATGCGCCGTCTTAATAACTGAGTTATTATATCAAAATATTGATGAGGTTTCTTAGCTTAGCTCTAGGCTTTTATATTTTTTATACGTATTTGTCAAATTTTTGGGTTAGGAGATTTAGACCCCAAAGTATCCTCAAAACATATAAAAACTACGTTTTTAGGGATTTGAAGGGATAATTATCTCCATCAAGTCTGCAAGCTACGTCACTTTAGCAATGTGACACTTAATACGGCTATTCATGTTGCTATTCCATTAGTTTTATAGTTATGTAGCTGACTCTCTTTATTTTTTAACTTTTTATGAAATTAACAAAAGAACTTTCATATAGTCAATTATGTTCCATTTTGAAAGATTTTTGAAACCGAAGCTATAACATTATTATATTATATAAATGTGCCTATGTTTAAAAAATTGAATTTACAACTTTCGTAGTTGTTAATTTGCAAAATATGATTTATAAAATAAAAATTAAGAACGAAATGAAGCATTGAGTGTAAAGAATAGGGGAGGAGGGAAATAATATATCAAAAATTCTCTTTTTGAAATAATTATAATTAATTAATTTAAGAAAAATAACTTCAAAACATATTTGTTATTTCCTAAGTTTGTGAGATTTTATGTAAGTTCCTTTTTCAAATTTGAAACAAATTTATAAAACAAAATATAGGGCCATAAACTCTTTAAGCTACATTTTTACTAGACTTGCTTTAAGTTAACAAAATTTAGTTAAATCCAAAGTTGCACACAAAAAAGTATGAGCTTATTAAATAAGGTATTTGAGTATAATACAAAAATTTACCTTTTTTTTGAAACACCTTAATTGGCCATATGATGAAGGAGCCCTTTTTTTTTTTTTGCGGGAAAGTTGAGAGATGCTATGAAATTAGTTACATAATCTATTTGAAATACAAATATCAAAATCCCTTTAATATTATTTTGACTGAACACTATTTAAGAGTTAAAAGAAAGAAAATCTATAGTTAGTCCTTTTAAAAAGAAAATCATTTTTGTTCAATCTTAAAAAAAGCTAAACTCTGAGAACTAACTTGTTAATTCTTCAAATATATACATAGATTTATGAACAAAGACAACCACCAATATATTCATATTGATAGTGCATTAATTAAAAGATAAAACATATATATATAACAATAATAATCAATTATTATTAATCTCATGACATAATCAGAATTATATTGTGCATACATTTAATTTGTATATTTAGTACATTGAATATGCTTGTTTCTAGCAATAAATATAAATGTGTTACAAATATATGTAGATTAAAATTTCTGAGGCTATTCTAATCTTTTCCATTTTTCTCGACAATTGTTCATTTTCTTGATATTTGAATACTTATTATAATTCATTAATAAATTATCTTTTACTTTCTGAATCTTTAGTATTCCCTCGTTTAATTATGTATGTATGTATATATAAAAAAAGGAAAATTGAGTTTATCAGTAAGTGTTAGGATGGCTTTGGTTAACATCGAAAACAAGTAATTCTACCCTGCATTCATGGATACATTCTTCCTCAATCAAAAAGTTGAAAAGGCTCATTATTTCATATCTATATACAACCAAGATTGTCGAGTCGGAACATCATACATACAGCTTGGGATAATCGAATAATCGGATCATATAATAAAGAGCAGAGCAATATAAAGAGATAAAATCCCGTGGAGTATTTATCCACGTGTTAGACGTCCTAGAATCGTATGGCGTCTGCCTTCCTGACAAAAATGTGAAGAGGAAGTACATTAACCCAACCGAGAGAGAATATGTGTAAGTGCCCCCCTCCTCCCCCTGTTCAGTAGAGTCGGCTACGCTACTGATGAAGAGTAAGAATGAATTCTAGGATATGAGTATCAACAGGGTCGTACCCATAAGATACTTAGTGACCTTCAAAGAGTACAAAGGAAAATGAAAATTACATTAGTTATTTTATAAAAAAATATTCATATATATTTGGGTAATACTTTTATTCAATATGGCCACCTTCTGCAGCAACAACGGTCTGCAGAATTGATTTTGGACCATTCCTTCCTTACTTTGTATTTCAGATTGGTAACATTGCTGTGAGAAACTTTACTGACCTCCCCCTCCGACTTTCCCTAAAAGTAATAGTCCAAAGGGTTATAATCAGGTTATAGGTTACCAAAATGCTAAAAAAAATTGCCTCCAGGAATTCTAATGTGCATTTGGCTTTATGAGCAGGAGCTGAATCTTGCTGAAAGACAAACTATCATCCCAAGACACCTCTTTCATCCAGGGCATCACAACATCCTTCATGGCATCCTGATACACTCTAGCAAAGATTTAGAAAAATGTGATGAAGCATAACATCATTATTGTTGATGATCACACCCAGAAACATTCCTTTAGCAGGAAACATAGTTCTGTGCGCAGCCGGGATCTCTGACTTTTTTTTCATACAAAATCTGTCATTTTGAGCATTTCTGGATCTACCCAGAAGAATAAATTCTTATCAGAGAAAAAGATGGTATGGCCAGCATTACTTTTAAGCGAGAAAAGAAGCCTCTTTGAATTTTGCAACCTTTTGACCTTCTGATCTACTTTAAGAGGTATTTAACTCCAAGCCGATATAATTTTTGTCTCAAGTCCTTGTTGATGGCCAAAGAGATGGTCTTCCTTGAAACATTGCAGTTCTTGCAAGACATCAGGATGGATGGATTGGCAGTTATCCTTGGAGTTCGCTTTTTGTCAGCATCACGGTCATGAGACTTTCTAGAAACTTCCTCCTTTCAACACATCTCTTAATAACATAACTGACAGTGGTCGTAGCATATCCAGTGATGTTGATAATATCCTTGATAGTGTGACCAGCGTTAAACAATTCTATGAGCACTGTTATTTTGGTTTGTTCCATTCTTATTATTTTTTTAAATTAAAAAGGAGCGAAAAATAATTTATGAAGATGACAACCCAACCTCTCACAGGCAATTAAAAAATAAAAAGTTTATTTTAAGGTTTCCCAGTATTTGAAGGCCTTTAAATTTGTGACAGATTTATAGGTACGACTCTATACATCAAGTATAAATTACATTTGATAAATTTAATGTTTTCTTGATTCTTGTAAAAATCAACAACCAATGAATAATTGCATCTCTTATTATGATCTATCTATATAGCTTTTGAATGAAGCACTTTGAAATAAGTAACTTGTTACTCTGCTTTGCAACTAATACTCCCTGCACATAATACATTTGATTTATTATAGATTTTATCATGCCTGTCATTTAAATCGTTATTTTTCTCCTTCAAAAATATAAGACTTTGGAAAATCGATAAATTCATAGTAAGATATTTTTGATACTCTACAACGATTTGCAAGGTCTAGCTTGCAAATGATGCATAAAAGCTATTTAATGTTAAAATCCAGTCTAATAATAGATATGGAATGAAGTTATTTTTATTCCTCTTATCTTAGTATTTGAGGTTAGTATATTCAGCATTTGTAAAATGAAAAAATTAACGACATTCAAAAATATTACTCTAGATATTATTTTAAAATGAAAATAAAGATAAATGAATGATATTATTTTATCTTACTAGAGGCAGGAACCTCTAAAATTAAATTGTTTCAACTACTTGAACCTATAGCATATTACATATTATATGTGTATTACATTTGGGAAAGTTCTTTCTTTTAAAATAATAAAAATGACAGGAAATCTTTTGAAGTTGGCTTGTCACTTTTTTCTCCCCATGTAAAGATTACTATCTAGTTAATTATCTTTGTTCATTCTAAAATTATTTGTTTAAGGAATGTTTTCATGTGACGTCATCATTGTGAAAGTCAATCATCTTGGGGGAGTCAAAAACCATCAAATTTTATAATAATAAAAATCCTTGTTTCTTTAAGATGTAGGAAAATTACTATCATGTCACAATGGGAACGATTTACCGTCTATCAAGAATCTATTGAGCTGCAAATCCTATACTCTGGCAGTATTTAAAAAAATAAAAAAAGAACCAAATTGATCTGGTTACCCTTACAATTTGATAAATGTTTGAGAGGAGAGCAGCGCCAACTTTCATGATGCTTTTCTATATCAGCTATTATCTTACCCTTCGACAGTGAAAGACATTGAAGTTCTTTGAGATGGGGAAGAAATAAATAAACACGAATTCATACCCTATAGAAGGTCATAAATCATAATTCATATTTAATCTAGAGTCAATGCAATCATTTTAAAGCGTGCGAGTAGTACTCAGAATTCATGTCAGTTATACCCCGCCCAATATTCTTTTATCAATCATTAAGCTGTTTGCCTTTTACTTTTGGTAAAATAATTCTTATTGTATATGATCTATTTTTAAACATGTGATAATATCACACAGACTTTCCTTCAATTTTGGTTGACTTTTTTTTTTAAATGTTAATATCTCTCGAATAAGTATCTTTATAGAAAAAAAAAGTTCTAAGTAAAACATTTATGTTGCTACCATAATTCAAGCTAACAATGTTAGCTTGAATAAGTCATATTAGATAATTTCATTAAAAAATAAAAAAAAGTTATAAAAAATGTTTCAATTGTAGACATTTTTTATATGTTTTCAGCCATTTTCTTGTAGTAGGTAGAATAATTATAAATATCATTTTTAAATTTAAGATCATTGTAAAAAAAAAATTATCCATTTTTCAATTTATTTTGTTCCTTCAAGGTTCAAATTAAGATTGAATTGAGATACCTTGAGAAAATTTTCAAATTAAAAAAATGCAAATATCTAAAACCTAAGGCTTGTAGAAAAAAACTATGACTACAATTGGAGTTAGCAATAAAAAATGTATTATGATTTGTTAAAAAAACTCATGCAATACAAAGTTTGAAAAATATAGTTGGCCCATATAATTAATTTAAATTGTTTCCTTTATTGATAGAAAATATATATTGAGAATAAATTAATATCCTGGATTTCCGTCAATGTTGGTTAATAGAGATGCTGAAAAAATGTTTAGCCTTTTAAAGAACTCTCCTAAAAGAAATAAATCGACATGTTCTCATATTAAAGATATTCTTGATATAAAATGGAATCATGAATTAATACAAGTTTTTGTTAAATATATTTTTCTTATACTCATTTTATTAAAGAATGAATAACCATCATTATCAAACTAAAGACTTGAAAATAAATAATTATATATTCAGAAGTAAGTTTCATTCAATTTTGAGCAAAAATTTGCTAGAAATCTAAGACTCACGGTAGAGCTACTAAAAAACAAGAACAATAAACTGAAGTAATCGCGCGCTGAATGTTTTCAGCCGGTTTCTTAATCCTTCTGCACGCTACTACTTAACACTTTCCAACCCAAAGAACACCAGTGACCTATAAATTCAAAATGAGCTGATGCACTCCATTGTCCACCGATTTTTGTTTTCTTTTCTTTTTTGTTTTGTTTGTTTGGTAAGATGTCAAGTTAATATTCATATTACATAGTTAGTCATAAAAAAATATGATTTGAATATTTTTCAAGGTACTAAAAGTTACGACTTTCACACATGAAAAAATAATCATGCTTAAACCAAAATATCTTTTTCGTTTTTCAAGGAAATTATTTGTTAATATATGTATGCTTAAAGAATTATAAGTTTAAAATATCTTTTAGTTCTAACACAGAATTAGAACATTAGAACTTTTTCAAGTCCAAGTTCTTTGGGACACAGGTGTCTCTTTTGGGTGTGAAGGGAGTTTTTTATTAATATATCAATTGAAATTGCTTCATAAAATATCACCTGTAAAATGTACATAACATATGATATATATTTTTTATTTAAGATTTTCCTAATTTTTTTGTCAAGTAGAATATGAGAATAAAGAATAAATTTACCCAAAGATATAATAAAGATAAAATAAATTTGAAAAAAGTACTGATAAATTTTTAAGCATAAAAAAATTCCTTTCACACCCAGAAGGACACCAGAAAAAAAAGATGCTACTGATATCATTTTTCCCAACTGTTGGGCAATTATCAGGTTTAATCATAGAACTATGTTCCACTGAATTATCTATTGAATATGAAAAGTAACCGCTTCGCAAAATTTATAAATATTGTTATACCAGCATCTACAATATTTCAGCAAGATGTGCAGGGGGGAGAGACTATTTTGTGTTTCGAACAAAATTAGAGAGGGTTATAATAATTCTTGAGATTTATTTATAACTTTGCTAGGGGGACGATTCCTGTGCCACCCCTCATCTATGTCGCTCTGATATTTTTATCTGAACTCACATTCATGAAATTCAAATTTTGACATTTACTTCCAGAGGCCAATAGTATTTTTAGATATTTAATATATGGCAACATTTATCGGCGTAAGTCCCCCTTTTCCGAAAATGTGTCTCTCTTTCAAAAACAATTTGAGACACAAAAATAATAAAAGACAGACTGCAACTTCTTGTGAAGTTGTGCCCCCCATTGGAGATTTAAGGAACATAGGAAATTGAATAACGCATTATTGGACTAACATAATTCATAAATATTTAGACAGTATTTTACTGTCATTTGTCAACTTCTTATTTCCTTTCTTCTTAGAAGGTTCTGAATGTTGATTGATTGAACTACAATAAGCTCATGTAAAGCTATGAACAATGATCTACAATATAATAAAGAATAATATACAATTAATGGGAAAAATAAGCCATCCACAAATGATTTTGGAAATTTATTTCTCTTCTTTTTTTAGAGGAAAGGTTACTAGAAAGAATAAAGATAACATCGAGTGCAGATAAGATTAATAATTTAATTGTGCCCCTACTTCCCAGAAAAAAAATCAATATTAAAGTTATTAAATGTTTGACAATTTGGGGTTTTTTTATACTTAGGAGGTCCCGTAGCATTGTACCCATCGCTTAAACTTCCATATGCCACAAATCCCCTGCAGTCGTATAATGAGAAATGAACCATTACAATTATAATTAATACAAGCATGACATAAAACGCATAGTTTTCAGGTACTGGGTTGCGTGATTATTTTTGAACAATAAGTTGCGATTTACTTTTCAAATATTAGCTGACTCAAATATTATATAACGGGTACAGTAGTAGTAAAATGCTCTTACTCCAACTTTTTACGGTAATACAAGTATTATTTTAGAAAAATAATAGGTTATTGGTTACTCTGTTAATTCTATATTAGCATTTTTATAGAAACCGAATTTGTTTTTTGTAGAAGCTATTTTTCGTTTAAATCTTGTTGATAATATCCAGAAGTTACATATGTCTATCCGTATATGTGGTATTATATATCTTTACTCATACTGTAAAAGTCATACTCCAGGTAATTAATAAAACTGTACCTTCAAAAGTTATAATTGCATTTCAGTTTTATAGGTACTATTTACAAAATATGTATACCTACTGAATATTGTCAGATTTAAACAAGAGTTTCTAATTAAAAATATAATAGTTTCAGAAAGAGTTGAGTATTTTTTCCAGTAGGTCTAGGGATCCGGGGAAGTTATAGGTATGAGTTGATATTCCTCATATATATATATATTGAGTTAGACAAAGAATTAAACAAAACAATTGTTCAAAAATGATCATAAAAGCACTATCCTTGAAAAAACAAAAGGATTTTTAATAGTCTTGAAAAGTGACTTTTAACGATTCTACATCTATCGACTATCACGTACTTTAATGAGGAAGAAAATAATCTATTATACTTTGTTCAACTTGCCTTTAAAAAACCATTGATATTACATGTGAAATGAGAGTAATATTGCATGATATTTTAATGTTCTTCAGTTATTATATTTGTTTATTGCAAATATGGTTTTGTCATTTTTTGCAAAGATCCATTTGTTTTGCGTTAAATATATGTTTTTATTTGTCAAAAAAATAATATATTTTTATTTGGAGTTCACCGTATGGATAATACATTTTTCACTATTTTAATAGTCTAAGAAATTGAACATATGACAATATATTGCTGTAGTAATATTTAAAATAATTTTTTTGATAATAATTGATTTTCATCATTTTTACTGCCTTTGGGCACAGTCTAAAACAAGGAGAAGAAACAACTAAACCAAATAGTTGAATGTCTTTAATAGTTAATTTATAATTGAAGGAAGGCTATGAAGCATGAGAAAACCAAAATCATTATCCCAGCAGCATTAACTCTCGTACTCGAGTTTCCAACGACTCTTACTGTAACCTAAATGAAACATTACATTTTAAAAGAATTTTAAAGCTATATAACAATTTTGTATTACTCTTTGAATATTATCTTCGTTCTCCGTCATATAATACTCTCCTTGATCAATTATACAGAGTAAATCGAATTCAAATTCCTCATGTTCACAAAGAAGGCTATCAATATTGTAATTGAGACATATATCCTTGGGGCTCCAATTCAATGAATGTTCAGTGTATTCACCTCTAGAATCTTTTCGTACTCTTGGCTCATTCATTTGAACGTCTTGACCATTGATTTCATTTCTTGGATTAATTTCATTCACAAACCAACGAAATTGAGGACGAGGAATAGCGTTATATGCTCGGCATTTTGAGTTTATCCTTGGTCTATTACTCATCATATCAAACACAATGTACTGATTGCTACTTACTTCCATATCAGGTTCTGAAATGTATACTTCTGCAGGTCTTGATACAAAAATCTCGGTTGATCTATAATAGAAGAATGAGTATTAAAACATTTTTTCCACAATTAGGTAGTAAATGACCTAACCCCCTAATAAAATTAGATTCTGGACCACTAGACGCAAAGCACTCCCATTCACCGCTATCCAAGTAGTTGGGATTGCTTATTTTGAGTTCGCAAGATGATGATCTGGATTCAATTTTGATTCTAAGATGTATTCAAACATAGGGCTTAGATTTATTACAGAATATAATTATTTATCCATACCTTCTTTTATAGTCAGCGTCGACCATATCTGGGTCGCATGATTTTGATGCCATTCCTTGGACAATTGCACAGTAGAAAATGCTTTCAATGTCAGTATTCTCTTTCTAAATGCAGAGGGAGTGACTATAAAATAATGTTAATAAAGGCAAAAGTGTTATCCTACCACAAAAGTATGTGACCATTTGCAAATATCCCATGTTCCTGTGATTTCGCATCGAAGAACAGCTTGAACTCCAGTACCTAGATATATGTACATACATAATGAATAGAAGGAAAGTTGAATTCAGTTCACATACCTTCATTTACTGGTTGCTCTATAGTTTCACCAAGACCTGAAATGGACACACTTTGAATATTGATTGCAAGGAGAGGGTAAGGATTGAGTAGGATTTGAAGGGGAAGAAACAAAACAAGAGATCGCCACATGACTCGACTTTTTTCTCGTAATTTTAAACTTAAATTTGTCAATGATATATTCACTCCAATAAAAGAAACTATAAAAACAAAGCAGCACCAAACTTAATCGTAGGAGCATTTGCTTAAAAAAAAAGAAGATAAGATAAGACATGTGTATAATGTTTATATATAATTAAGTTATTCTGCCCTTTTATTCCATGTATGTAAGTTATAAGAGAGAAGGAAATTATTCGTTGAAGGTAAATTTAATGATAAGAAATAAATTCAATAAACATGAATCATGAGATATAAAAGATTATAATAATTGAGTAATTAAAATTTTAAAAACAAACAAAAAAAGAAGCAATTCCATGCATGTTTATCAATGTCAAAATGGTCGGATGCATCGAAATCAACTCGTTTCTATATTTTTAAAGAAGGATTTTGTACTTTTCATGATTAGAATTTGAAATTTTTTTAAAGCAACAACAACAACAACAACAACTAGAACATCATTATCTTATAGAACAATATGCTTTCATTCTACAAGAAAAAAAATCAATAATATACCATGACTTTAAACATCTAATAAAAAGGGCTCAAAGTATATAATAGATTACTTAAAATAACGTAAATATGATATTTTCAACCGTTTTTCACCATATAAATTTCCATAAAATTAGGAATTTACTTAACCCAATAAAAGAAGGAAACTGATCTCTTTTCATACTCCATAAATATTGAAGATAATGCGTAATATAGGTAGTATTTTTGAGTGAATTAAAACCCATGCAACAATGACAATACAATAGCTATAATCTATAGCTTTAAAATTGGAATATTATAATTCATCTGAAAATGGTTCATTTTGAAAAAAAATAGGTTCATTTTTGTTCATTTGATAAGTGCCATACCCAAAATGGGTTCAAGGGTCTCAAATTTTGGAAATATCATTTGTTTGATGTGAAATAAAATATTTAACCCTTAAAATGAAACACTCCTTGTAATGTGTATATGAACGGTACTCTCTCTCTCTCCTTACTCCTAAGAAGCAGCCAGGTAACTCAATGTGTATGTTTCTTCTTTATCATTTTTGATTTATTTATATTTGATAAGGAGTATTATAATAGTATCTAGGATTTCCATCCCCTCAATCTAACAAATATATTAATATGAACATATGCTCTACATATGAAAAAAAAAAAACATGTCTAAATTTAGAACTACATACCTAAATAGGTATAAGTAGAAGATGAAGCCATTTTGTATATTAAATACATATGTACATATATCAGGGTTTACGCTAGAAAGGTCGTCAATTTACCAGACAAATGTTTGACATTCCGGTCAAATATTATCTGAATTTAATAGCTTAAAATGATAATTTTGATGCAGTGAAATCTTCAGCAGCTGAATTAAAATAAAGAGTGACGAGTGTTTCTCTTCAACTTGCAGTGCGCATCAGTCTGTTGCCACTTAGTTCTCTCCCAAACGACTGCGCAGCACTGTTTTGCTGTGAGAAACCTTTTTCTGCTAGCATTCTGGAGACGGGAATCACACAAGGTATTTTAGCCAATTTAACTCACTCAGAATAGATTTTTCAGTGTTTTTTTAGGTACTTAATATACATATTAACCTATTGCCTCTAATGGGTTGATAGGCTGAAATTACGCGGGGAAATTACTTATTTGAATGCAATTCAAATTGTTTTTAGAGGAGTATTTTCACCCGACACTGTGACCGGAGGGTTTACAAAATATCGGACATTAACAGATTTTAAAGCCAAAGGCTGTTAAATTTTGGCTAACAGAAACACCATACATATATATATATATATATATAATATGTAATGGTAATACATAAATTCAGTCTGTATGTATCAACTGTTGTTCAATAGCTACTGTTTTACATTAAACTCTGACTTCGTATTATAAATTATTTAATGATTCAAGGGTAAGAGTATTCCCTCATTAGAATTTGCAGTAAGATTCATACAAGAAATTAAACATTTTTTGAGTAAAAGCATATGATATTTGGGTTAAAATTATCACAAGAATGAATTAAGGTTCATACATTTAATATGATTCAACAGCAAATTTCATTAACTGGCAAAATCATTATGGATAAACATTGCCATAGATTGATAGATCTATTATAAATCAAAAGATGATTCAAAATAATTCAAAAATATTGAATAAACTAAGCCATTTAATCTAGCATTATAATGATTTTTAATTTATTTTAAAAATGGATCAAGGAACAACAAAACTATGTCGTATTATTCCATTAATAATATTTTTAAAAAAAAATTAAATGCTGATCAGTTGGAGGATAGCATATATCAAATGAAAGGTATTTGGAAGATTTAAAAGAAAATCTCATGATCATATTATCATCTCTTAATCAGAAACACTTTTTCAATAACTTTTTTTTATAAAATTGATTACCTTAATCTAGCAAAATAACCTTTTGAAATCTTTTTTTATTTACATATCAACATATCCATGTGCTGTGGTTCCCTAAGCTGGAAGGTTCAAAGTCCCCCAAATCTTCACATTGTAATTAAATCTCCCTCAATCAGACACTTTTCATTTCCTTGAATAATGTACACAGCTCAGGCATAGATTCATAGGTAGCAATCACATCCCTATAATCATGGACATCCTTGTTGATGGGAATGTGATGATATTTCATTTTTTCAAGTATGTAGAATATTATCACTCAATGTTTATTGTTCAGGTATATTATTTGAACTCGTTAATTGCATGTAGTTATTTGAGCTTGTTAATTACAAGGAGTTATTTGAATGGAGTCACATGGTAACATTGACCAATTGCTCCATTTCCTTTCATTGTAAGGGAGAGAGAATTCATATTATTTCATATAAATGGAAGGCTCCGTTAAACATTCATTTTAATTTTCGACTAAAAAACCTTACATGACAATAATAAACCACAACAAAAATGTAAAACGCAGCGGCTAGTGCCCATCAGTGAGCCGACCTAAAAGTTGATAAAAATAATATTTTAATAATAATTTGTAAATTTGAAGTCTCTCTTTGTCACACCGGTAGCTCCATTATAACCCACAATCTTTCCTTCAAAAAGAAAGAGAAAAAGGCTCAAAATCAGTGATTAGCCAATTCTTTCTAGCTCTTAAATTATTCTTCACTTAATATTATAGGGAATTGTAACAACAGCTTATTCGAGTTAATCCAATCAACGATCAGTTCAAGAGAATAAAGGATTTAGAGCAGAGGTGTCAAACTCATTTCACATCGCGGGCTACATACGACCCCTAGGTAGACGTCGTGGGCTGGACCTTTAAAATTATGGCATATTTAGCTATAAACAACAAAAATATCATGTTTTTTCTTTGTTTTGATTTAAAGAACAACAAGGACACAGTTAAATTTAACTAAAAATTTATTTAACAATACTTTTTCAAAATGTTTCACAAAATTTCACAAATTTTAACCAACTGTTATCGAAAATTATAATAACTGAACTTTACATGAGATTACAAGATACTTATAAAGAAAAACTAACATGCACCCCTAGTGTAGAATTCATGAATTACATTTAATTAAAACATTTAATCCATGTCTTTTATGTATTTTTTCTACTTTCAGATTATCCAGCGGGCCTGATTCAACCTCCTTGCAATAACTCTACGTATTATGAACTTAAAAAGGGTGTATATGGTTTTGATATATATATTAAATCAAGGATTGCACGACCTTTTTTGAAGTTTGAAATGTTATAT
This sequence comes from Lepeophtheirus nordmannii, assembly GCA_963680855.1. NCBI lineage: Eukaryota > Metazoa > Arthropoda > Copepoda > Siphonostomatoida > Caligidae > Lepeophtheirus > Lepeophtheirus nordmannii. The sequence goes on from OY804519.1 coordinate 26,419,944, forward strand.
AAGTACTAATTTTTTGATTTGTATATGGGTAAAATGTATGAATACATAGTTTATCTAAATAATAACTCGGCCTAAAATTAAAATGTTACAAACATGAAAAAGGCAGAAGACTAGTTGACATATGTATCTTCATATCAAGGTTACAATTTGACAAAAAAAGCTTACCGTGATAATATTATTCTTTCTAAATGTTCTTTTAAAATAATTGTACAATAACTTTTCAAATTGTTTTGTCTTCAATATTTGCAAAAATAATCTTTTACTTTACAAATACAATATTTGTTCTCTAATAGAGCAATTCTTTTATTTATTTGTTTATGTTTGTTTCTATTTTTGCAATATTGATTAAGACTTCACATCTTATTGAGTAAAGTTCAAAGATTTTTCAAAGGTTCAGTCAACTCCCATAGTTGTAGTTATCAACTAGTAGCATGAAAAAGACTTACTTCCTCAAGCTTAGAAATTTTTTGTGCTATAAATACTTTTTCTATGGTATGTTCTATAGATGTATCCAATATTTTTTTAAAGTTCTGAGACCTATTTAGTAATTGATTTAACATCTAAAGGATTCTTGGATGGGTATTTTTGATAATTTGATATTTATCGGTGTTAGAGTCAAACACCATTTCGGAACTCAAGTCTGGACTCATAAGTATTTAATGATTGATTCTAGAGAAAGATCATAAAAATTGTGAATTATAAGTTCATTTTGAACGATTTCTACTTTAGCCTAAATATTTTACAGCAATAGTGAACAATTACAAATTAATTCAGTGTTGGGTAATATTAAATAATAGAGTAATACGTTACATATCATTACTCAATGGACAAGTAACGCTGCTTAATTCTTGGAATCAAAAGTAAAAAGTAATACTTCTTCTTCATTTTCTAGGAGTGATAAAATAGTGAATAATTTTCAAACTGGAAAATTGTAGGAATAAGTTTTTGACAACTGATTAATTATAACTTAGCACATTTTGACAACAAAACTTTTTTTTTTGATACTTTGTAAAAGTAATATCATTATATAATATTACTTCATACCAGGTAAAGTAAATACATAAAATCGTACCAGTACATGTATTCGAGTTAAACCAATCAAACGAGAAAGCTTGTGCTATTTGAGTGCATGAATATTATACACTGATATGTAGTTGCTCCACTGCTAATCTATTTTTTAAAAAAAACAGTGAACTTTAACAATAACTCTCTTTTAACTCTTTCAAAATTCAAGGTCTTCAATCGCAACACATCATGTTTTCTTATAAGGTATTGAAGTTGTGAATCAAAGTGCTATATGCAATGAAACCTTGTTTATTTGTGAACTCTTACATTCCTATTGTTGTAATATATCATCCAAACATTGTATAAATGCATCGTGCATTGATAAAATAGTTAGGGCAAATACTATATATAAGGCGTACAGGGGAGGGGAAAGAACATCGTTTTATTCAAAAAACAGTGTATAGATTTATTGTGTGTGACATTGAATTCACTAATTTTAAATGAAAATGAAAATAAATACTTTTTTCAATATTTTATTTTTCACATGATGAAGCCCTATATGTAGATCCTTTTATATGTAAATAAAATAAATAGTCAATATCAATGAGGGGATACCAGGAGCAGTTGCAACGTACCTACTTTGTTGTATGGACTGACATGCCATAATTTAGCATAATTAATATTTTGTAAATTATATATATGTTTAGTGGTTAATTGCACTTACAAGTCCGTAGTTTTTCCACAAATGAATTTGAATACGACTCGTCAAATATTGGAAATCTACCCGTAGCTGGGAAGAATTATATCAGTCCTTGGGTAGAAATATTTTCTTTCATACTAAACAATCTTTTCTCTTAGTATTTTTTAATATTTTAATTAAGAAAAGATGCAATGTCATTGAAGACAATTTTATATGCAGTTACGATAGGATATCGAAAACATGAGAAAATTATTTATTTTTATAAAAGAATGGAGTGTTTGAGATCTAGGATATCTCTTTTGTATAAAAAATATTTTTAATTTGATTAATTTTTATTAATAAATTATAAATTGCGCATTTTGCAATATCAAAAAATGAACTCAAATATTTTAAATAAAGAGTTTAGAGTATCTTTTATTAGGAAAATACAATTATAAAGTCTGTATGAGATGTTTTATCTACAGGTGTACGAAAAGTGTTATTTTTATCTTTTTTAATGAAAATGGTTTATTGAAAAGTACTTTTTACTAAGAAAATAAACCAAATCAAGCCTCTTTTTTATTTAAAGATTACTTCTGCTTTAAATATCAAAATAAATCTTTTGTACTTTTGTAAACGACACATGTGACAATTCAAATCTCAGACGTAAATATGTATCATATAAATAAATAATATTGAAATTATAATATTTTTTTTTAAAAAATTGACTGTAAAAATGGCTGGAGTTATAATTAAATAAAATATGTTGAAGGTTTGCTTAGTTATAACTCTTACGGTTTAAAAGTTGAATAAAAATCTCCATATAAAATAGTTGTTGTATTCAAAAGTTTAAAGTTTAAATTGTATTTTATTCATGACTTTGATAATATTATTACTAATAAAATGAAGAAAATGAATCCTTTCTTATGCAAAATGATGAATGAATGGGTAGATAATATAAATATGCATGTTACAATACACTGACATTAAGGTGTACATTGCCCCATGACTTGTGGAATTGAGTCACTAATTTGATGACATGACATGAATTTTTGACAATTATTGACTCGAATTGCGTCCTTTAACATGTACATATTTGCCAGAAAAGTAATTTAAATTACAAAATAACATTTTCTTCACAATAAATATTTGAGTTAATTAAAAGATGATCAATTTTTGTGGTGTTGATACTTATTAAGTAATTCTGAAAATGAATTAGCCTCTATTAATTTTCAAATTCACCCAGTGCATAATTGCTAAAAGTCATGATTTAGTTCTGAACATGCCCATAATATGTTATCCAGCCTCATTACAAGAAGTTAAAATATCATTTAAATGGCTGGATAATTTTACTTGAGTACATTTCTTGATATTATAAAGCATTTCAAAACAGTAGTTTAAAAGTATGTCTTATTATTATATTAGGGCTATATTTGAGTCAGTCTTTGTTTTTAGCTATGGTCATTAGCATTTATTTTATTTCAAAAATTGAATTTGTATAACTTATAGTTTCATTCATTTTATTTTAAATAAAAAAATATCGATTTTTGATGCTTTATTTCGATCTTTAATGAATGGGTTGCAAAATTAAATATACATACATACATGAGTACAACCTATTTGAAATTGATTTCTTTTCTTTATTCTATACAATTCTTTTAAAGCTATTTTATAAAAGTTAACATATTTTATCTTCTATTACATAGAGGGAGAGTTTTAAGTTATTTCTAAATCTAATTTTTTGATAACAAAACAAAGGAGTTTTTAACAAAAAAATATGAATGATAATCATCGGCAAATGTTGACCAAATAAAGATTATTCTCAAACAGTCTATAATGGGCCTACTAATGTATTTAATTTAAAGTCCTCCAAAGATTTATAACCAAGAGTATAAATTAATGACTTTACAACGGAATGAGGATCGTTTGCTTAATGAAAAGTTATTCATCTATTTACTATTACATTCATATATGCGAGGATTTGATCAAGGGACATATATATATAATATTTCTTTTTCTTAAGTCCTTTATTGATACTATATGATTATATTTAATGACTTACATATGTGTGTATATTTACTCATGTATCAAAGAAAATACAATTTTTTAAACAATGGTGCAGCTGTTACTTTGCTCTTAATTCATTTTTAAACTTTTGTTTTTATTCTCTAACTCTCTGCATTGTTAGTAAAGAGTGTAAAGAAGATTTTTTTTCAAAAGTTAGAGAAAAAAAGGCTGATAATTACACTGTATTTAGGTAGGTACATGGTAGTAAGCCAAATATGCCTTTCTTCTCGCTTATTAGTAAGACTAATTCGTATCAAATAATAGGAATACTAATTTATTATTCCTATTCACAATTAAAAAAGATACAATTTTAAATGATAATAGTCATTTTTGGATATTTGAATGCGTCTAAAATATATAGATAATTATTATCAAATAAAATAAAAAGTTGATGGATTAATATAGTGATTAGAAAATATTAATATTTTTCTCTCTCAAAAATGACTTATTCATAACTCAATTAATTTAAAGCATGAAAAGATAGTTTCAACGTAAAATATTGAGTGAAGTTTTATATGATAGTTAATATATTCAATAAATATTTACATTTGTACATACGTGAGTGCCACCATTACAGTTCCTATGGTCGTATGTATGTGCATGATTAAGTCAATATTGTTATAAATATTCAATGGTACGAATGTATTCTATTAAACACATGTGTGCAAATATGTATTCAATAATATGAACTTTCTCGACCTAAATACCTTATGACATATAAGTGCTTTCGTATTTTTCATGACATGAGTGTCAAAATCAAAGTCGGAGTTTTCTATAATTTAAAACATGAATCAAGGTCAAGGAACTTTTTATAACTTTTGTTACCAGGTTGAAATTGGAGTAAATAGCTATAATTTCATAACAAGGGCCAAAAGGCTGTTGCAAATTGATATATCCCCTCCCGAATCATAGAAAATTGAATTTTAAAAAGAAAATATATCAATGTCCTCCATTATTTGTATGAATTAAGTACCTCTTTTCTTTTTGTAGCTTCTATGTTTTCAATGTTCAAATAAACCTTTTCAGGAGGCTAAAAAACTAATTAAAAACAAAATGGCCATTTTTTTTTACAACGTCAAAAACGAGAATCCTTCGAAGGTTTTAATATTTGTTATTACTTTTTTATATAAGATTTTTGTTAATGATGTTTTTTTTATATAAGATTTTTTTTAATGATGTTTTTCTATATATTTTGGAAAAAGCTTATTTCATTAAGTCAAGGGCTCAAAAAGGAGTGCATCCGACTACATAGATAGGTATTAAGGAAGACAAGGCATTGAAAAATTGATGAGAATATCTGTTCATTCTAATTCAAGGCCATACTTTAAAGTAGCAAGAGAAAGTGCACAAGGATAGGTTGAAGCAAGCTTCAGGATCAAAGGATGAACTTGGCGAAATGGCATGATATTTTGTATACCACTTTTATTTAGATGTCAATATCTAAAGAAATAAATTAGCTATAGAGTTCCTTTTGAAAAAAATCAGCTTTTTTACATTATTATTACAAAATATTCCAATATAAATATTCGGTTACTTTTTTCCAATTTTATTACATTAACTACTGGGAGGTATTAGATTTTTAGAATACGAGTTCATTTGCTTCATCAGCCTTACCTAAATTAAGAGATTAATTAGTATAAAACAGATCAGACTCTCGCAAAATTACAGGAGCATGGACCAAGTGTGTTAAGTATAGTATAGTTCTGCATTATTTATAGTGAGTCGTTTGTGCTTTAATGAATTGTTCCCTGACATACTCAATGCAAAGGAGAACAATGGCAGAGTCTTGTGTGACCTTTGATTATATTATCTTAGTCTTTGAAATTGATACAACCTTTATACATACATATATATATATATATATATATATATATATATATATATATATATATATATAGTTTATTATAGTCGTACATACATTCTTTCTGTTCTATGTAATCTACGTTCTAGAATCTTTAAATAAGACTAACGTAATCAATAAATTACTTTCTATATGTAATTATATTTTTAGATCGAGTGTAATATTGTCAATAAGAATACATTATGTATCATAGACGCAATATGGGACAACTTTATATTTTCTTAGTAGTTTAACAGTAAAAATATTTCTGTTATAATTGAAGCAGTTTTTTGTCTCAAAATGAATTATACGAGAGACAAAGCGCTCTTTGAATGACATATGCGATACAAAAATAAGATTAAAATGATATAAAATTCTAATCTTCCATTAGTTTTCAACATACAAGGAGTCCATATTATATATGTAAATACATTTGTAAAGGAATTTTATTCATGTTTATTTTTTATTTTTTTTAAAGACGTGGAATTTTCTGATTTCAATGGTGTGATACATTACAAATTAAAGAATTCATCCTTTTGTGAATCATATATATTCTAGATCAAGGTAGTCAAACATTCGACCCCCGGTCCTGAACCGACCCGCAAGGTGGTTCAATCAGGCCTGCAGGATAATTTAAATGTGGAAAAAATACATAAAAGATATGGATTAAATTTTTTAATTAAATGTAACTCATGATTTATCCACTAGGGGTGCATATTAGTCTTTTTTTATAAGTCTCATATAATCTCATGTAAAGTCTATTATTATAATTTTCGATAACAGCTGGTTAAAGTCTGTGCAATTTTGTGAAATGTTTTTTAAAGTGTTGTTCAATAAATTTTTAGTGAAATTTAACAATGTCCTTGTTGTTCTTTAAATCAAAACAAAGAAAAGACATGATATTTTTGGTAGTTTATTGCTATGTATGCCATAATTTTAATGGTCCACCCCAATACGTCTACCTAGGGGTCTTATGTGACCTGCGATGTGAAATGAGTTTGACACCTCTGCTCTAGATATTCATTAAATTTTTTTTTGATGTATTCTTATTCGATTCATTCCATCCTCAAATGTCATTAGGAGTTAATAATAAAAGGTTTATAATTCTTACATGATAACTACAAATACTTTGAATTAAGTCTAGAGAGCTTTCAAATAGTCAAAAGTTTAATATTCACTACATATAAATAAATTGGCATCCTAATGTATGTACATACATCTATTAAAAAGGGGGGGGGGGAATTAAATCAAATATAATGTAGTAACCATTGGAATTTTGAAACTTTATTTGTTTTTCTCATGGTGTTTTTGTAAAAAAAATGTTTTTAATAAATATATTGGATATAGACGTTTGAACTTTATTCTATTATCAATTAGTTAACTTTTATATATTGTACATTTTTTATATCTTGCTCTGTTTTAACTTAAATCCCTGCTCAAAAAACCAAAAAGGTTACACGTGATCTCATTTTTCAAACTTCCAACATTGACCTAATGTTGTGTATAATACATCTTTACAAAAACGTCAAAGTGGAACAAAAACTGAATTTTGAGTCGCCATAATGACGCCCTGGTACTTAAGGTTCCAAAAAAGGAGCCCATGTTTAGTCCATCAGAATTACATGCCAAAAATTAGCTCAATCTATTCCGCTTATTTTGAGTTTACAGGCAGCAGACCGCCTGACAGAACTTTACAAGTAATTATATATATATATATTTATATTTGACTGACATTAGGTTAATCTACCTCGTGTAACTATTGCTTAGAAAAATTTGAAATCAAACCAATATTACAGCTGAACTACTATTTTGGTCATGACAGACCAATCAATTATTCAAATAAATTTGGATTTAACATTAAGTTTGCTAAAAAGTAACTTTATTTTTTCACTCATTTTTTCACACAAAAAAAATGTTTCAAACCAATAAAAAGTTTAAAAACCTACAGAAGTCCTTTTATGTAACAGCTCAAGATCTTAAATTTTGAATAGACAAAAATGATATTTAATGTTAATGGAAGAAAAAATATTGAGGCATTATTCACTATAAATACATACATAAATTAAGGTCTTTTAATTTTTAGTGTTAAGAGTAAAATATGAGAAAACTCTCAAAACATTTACAGTCGTAATATGGTGCCAAAATCCTGAGTCTAAGTAAATTAACAAAAAAATGAACAACACTTAAATTATACTCTAACCTTTATTTAAATATAATTATCGTAATATGGGAACTTTATCAAGAAAATTAAACATCTCTCACATATATTTTATAGTTTATATTCACAATGAAAATATAGGATTTGAGGAGCAATTCTTTTCAGATATCCATTCACTCAATATACTGATAGCAAGCTAGACAAATTTGGAATTGAAATATGGTTTGTTGTGGACAATAAAACAATATATATATATAATGAATAGGAATGTAAATAATATACAAATGGGGTGTGTAAGAATCAAAGAAAGAGAAAACCAACCTGGTAACTCTGATAATTTGATGAACGTTGAGAGGGAAGCAGTTTGAGCTGTCATGACGTTTTACTGAGCTACAAGCTGCTATTCTCCTTTATATATACAAATGAAGACATCAATGATAAATAATAACATTATGTATGTATACCATAGATGAGAGGCAGAAAATTAACTCAAATTAATGTCAGGAAATTATATGTATATCTTTAACTACTAATAATTATTACGAGGACTTGAGCCCTTTTTGTTTACATTTTATTTGCTTTATTAACCTTAATGCATGTACTCCTTCATGCAAGATCTTTACTATCAGGTAGATACTATCTGGTGAGTGTATAATTTTGAAGGACTAAAACCCAATGATTGATTTTAAACTTTTTTTGGGGTTTACAAAAAAAAGGATTGGTGAGTGTGATGCAGAGGAGAGACAGCTTTTATCCTCTTGGATGTATGTTGTAGCAGTTATTACTTCTTTTACAGTTACACTACCAGACAAGATCGGTTTTGACACCAACATAACTATTACATGGGGTTGCTTTGACCTTGATCAATGGACACGACTAAGACTTGACATACATATGTATAAGTGAATAATTTATGGGTATGTGAAATTAATGGTGGAAAGCAAATGAACAGTAGATTAAAGTGACATAGTTGACTATAAATTAATTTCCTTCCTTGACTTGGCACTTTTCCATTCTTGCTTCTTTGCCTTTTTTTCCCCATTGTTTTTCTTATTGAGTATCTTTATGTTACATGCACGTACAAAGTGTTATTACAACTCCTGGCAGAACCTTATATATTAATAAATAGCACAAGATGCAGGAAGAATATTATAACTATAGGTATACAGTGAGCCCTTCTTATTCCCAGTTGATACAGACCAATACCTGCCGCAAATGACTAAAACTACCATTTATATAACTCCAATCGCATTGCAAAGGAGCAAGGTAACCCACCAGCAGTATCCAGAAAACATATGCCAAAATCACTTATATGTACATCGTCGAACTTGAGAGACAAAGCTTTTCTGGAACCAGTATTGGATTAGATCCTTGGTTATTCAAGCTTTATTATTATGCATCAAGAATACACATACTGCATTTTTTGTTAGTATTTTTAAGTGCGTTGGAATTGACAGACTTGTTAATGCGATCCGGTTTAAGTAAGAAACCAGTAGCATTTCCTCACATAATGAGGGTTAACCGGTTCTTTAGTGTATTAAATTCGGATGCATTGACTTCATTCCAAAACAGACCGGTTTTCCTTATTGAGAACTTGTTAGGAGTTGTATTGACCCTCTTGAATAATCTTTTTGTATTGTAGCAGGATATTATTTAACCTTCTCTAAGTATGCTGATGCTTTTCTCCCCAAAGATTAACACTTTTAAAAAGAAAACGATTATGGAAACAGTAGAATTATCTTTTCCTTACCATAGAGTCTTTTGTGGTCTTTGAAGATGGCTCGAATTAATGTCTCCTTTTCTTGTCATTTCCTTATTCATTAAGACTTAACGTTTTCTCACGGAGGATCTTTCCATCCCGAACAATATTCTTCTTTCGACAGTATCTGATCGAAATAAACAAAGCCGTCTCAATTTTTAAACCAGCAAAGGACTTTCCGTCTTTCAGCATATCAAGAAGATTTGCCTCCTCTTGAAATGTCATGATCTTCTTCTGTAGCTTAAGATCGTTAGTAGAAATTGGATGAATATTGTTACGACGCTTAGGCATTATAAAAACACACGCGTTGAAATATAAACAAACTAAGGTCCTAACCATCTAAATAAATGCTAAAAAGAATAATTACTTTTTTTAATGTAGATCAGCATTTTTAATGGATGTCATAAGTAAAACAGTGCATAATTGAATCTTTCACGAGTATTGAGCACTAATACACCCAAAATAAAACTACGAATGATAGTGAGCCATGAATGAGTGAAGGCTCACTGTACTGTAATTTTAAACGTGCATTTTGAACCAAGTGAGGAAAAAATGTGGGTAAGAATTTTTTAAATTCTTCTTTTAGAGGTAGATGTTTCCTCTTTCATATCACATATTAACAAAAATTCAAAAGAGAACAGAAGTACTAACCATTTTTTCTTTTCTAATATTAAAACGTTTATTTTTCTCTATAAAAAGTCGTTGGTTAATAATATAATTTTTATATATTATATGTATATTTTGTTGAATTAAAGTTGACACAAACTTTTGAAAAGTGTGTAAAAATATTAAGAAAACCCAAATCAAGATATTGATACGAAAAAATTAATTACAGACTCGTCACCAGTGTATCATGTGCTGAAATTTATTAACTAGAATTTAATACAAGTAGAACTCTGGATATCGACTGACTACCTCAAGTAAAACAATGCCTCTGCACGCTGTAACAAACTTTGGAACTGTCACATGACTTTTGTAAACAAAATAAGAGTTCAGTCAAATGTCACTAGTTGATGTTGATTTGGAACTTGACTGTTTCGCATCTTTACAATACTTCCAAAACAAATGAGTTTCAAATTCTGGGGCTCCACCATAATATGGAACCTAAAAGATCTTTGAAAAAATAAGATGTTGTTAACTTGTGTATGTAATTTGACGGAAATCAATTAGAGCGACTACATATCTTTTTGTAAAAAAATATATAAGAATAAATACATATAATAACAAGTCATTTGCTTACAAAAATTGCATGAGTTCTGCATTATTTAGTGCATATGTAAGTATGTAAAGTCATTTATTATTATTATTATGTACAACTTTTGTTCCTGGTTACACATTATTGATATCTACGGACCTGTGAATGTCAAAATAATGATTAATATCTAAATTAATTCTAAGGGTAGCTCTAAATGAAAAAGACAAATGATGACTCAGTACATACCTTGTACATTGTATACACCTATGCATTGACTTTCCAAGGTATACATGTGGACTAAAAAGTCATTCCTGTTTAACTGGCGTGGTGTCATCTCCACCCCTACTGCCCTAAAGAAGGACTGCGGATTATCTCCTCTCTATACTGCGTACATCAAACTCCGTGTCCTTACGACCTCAAATTGGGTCTACTGCCAGTTTAACGAATTCCTCGTCATCACCAACCTCCCTCCCTCCATAAAGAATACCTACCTATTATACTTCCTCACCCTTACACATTGTTTCTTCACTTATTTAATTGTGTTTATTAAAATGCCATTCCCCATTTTTAATTATTATTTCTATCTTAACTCATTTGTACAATTTCCATTGCCTCATGAATAAATTTTTGACGGGGGATCCATGGAATTGTACCGCTGCAACAGGGCTTTATTAAGCCCATTAAAAGCATAAAGTGCGCCCTGAAATTGGGCAAATTTGTTTCCTTGACTTTAAGTCACCCAGCAGCTACCCTCTTTCATGGGTTTTACAGTCTAAGAAGTTCTTTTACCAAAATGAATATCCATTTTCCTTATCATTTGTTTCTTTAGAGTGAATGATTTATTTCAAAGTTCACTCTATGGAGGTATTTCATGTTAAGGAATGTAAAAGTATATAATCCATTAAGGTATATCTTGAAATATACTATAGAGGGAAATGAAAATCCTCTTATGGAGTTTGTGCAGGAATAAAGTTATTTATATAAGTATACTTTTACCCATAAATTCTTATTCCATTGAGAAAAAACAAGAAATGTAAAATGCCGCCTTACGACTTGGATAAGAGCTCTTTCACAATCATGTTCTCTCATAATCATGCATTTCTACTCTTCCTTGTCACTAACAAAGAACCATATGATAACATGAAAAAGAAAACATTTTTTTCCTCCGATTAATTATTCCTCTATTTAAGCACTCAAAATATTCTAAATTAGTTGACTTCGTTTGAGTGCTATTTAAGTGAATATAAATGGTTGAGTTGTATCAATAAATCTACATGACACAGTCTCACGGATACCATGTTATTTTTTATGTACACATATACATATATTGAATCCAGGTGTAACCAAACTACGGCTCACAATAATAACTCATCCGTTTCGTCAACGGTACTTGAACTCCTTTGTTAAAACATGATTCAGCATTTTGCTAAAATACAATATCTATTCACAATTTTCACTTGGAAGTCAAATAAACCTTTCCTTGCATTATTATTAGATATAGTATGAAAATGGCTGGAAACTTCTGTAAGATGTTAACTTATGTATTTATGTATTATGTAATAAGTAGATCCATGTTCTTCATTCTATGCTGATTGAGTTTCCCTAGAGTCAAATGCCAAATTTATATATACGATGTATATCCAATTTGTTGACTTGAAAGTAAAGACAATTCCGGAGAAATGAGGAATCGGGATTAATGATTTCTTTTTTTTTATACCGTAGTGGACTGTAATCAGTTTCAATTCCCGAATCCAGTCAAGATTCCAGACTTAAATATACTATATCTACCTCTTTTTCAAATCACGTAAACCAGGGATCTTTAATCTGCAACCCCTGAGCTGCATAGGCCCCTTTATACATGCTTGATTTGATACTCCAAACAACATAACATGATGATTGTGTACTCTCTAAATGTCGATTCAGGAATGGGAGCAAAAAGTGACTTTTTGCTCTTTTCTGCTGTTTTTTTTTTTTTTTTGTAATTAATATTTTGATAGTCCGTTTACCATAACTTATATAATATATTTGAAAAAACCGGATTGCTTTCAATTTTGAGTAGTATACATATACATAAATGTGAGCAAACTTTTTCCCAAAGGAACCTATTTAGTAAAATCTAAGCTCCGATGAAGGCCTACACATAAACATCTTCACCAAATGATTTGAATTGCTATGACAAACATTAAAATGGATACTCCTATGCTTGAAAGTAAATAGGAGCTATCAAGTTTCTCATTAAATCTACTTTATGTAATAACTTCAATCTTTATATATGTATGTAGCTATGTATAATAAAATTATGCTAATGTTAACTGCCTTTTATTCCTTCATACAAATCAAATAGGGATCTACTCAACTCCAAATACCTACTTAAATGGTAATAAAAAGTAATCATTATCATTATTCAAACATGCGGCTCTCAAATGTACAATATTTGGAACGATAACTTGACCTATGTACAGAAAACGATAGAAAACTCTTGATGTAAACAATTTAGCAGCTACCATTAAATACGTATTTAAATATTCAATACACTTTATAGTATATATATAATTGGTTTATGTCATTCTCTGATAAAATATAGATTTACAATAGTCATGGAATCAATTTTCCCCATATATATACTTATGCCATATGTTGAAAGATTATTTAAAATTTAAAATTGATTCCGATTAATGATTCTTGTGAATCATAAGTCGTCTCAGCTCTAGTAAAGAGTAACAAAAAAAAGTTTGTTAACATGGTCTATTTACATTTTTGTAATCATAGTTTGAAATTTTATTGCAACTTGGGTATTCAACATTTCATTTCTCTCATTTAAATTGATAAATAACACATATTATTTGTTTTCGTTCGAGTACATATACCTCATTCTTATAGGGAACATATTCTAAATTTGATTACTATGAAGCAATTTGATAAAAGAAAATCAAAACAACAAGAGATATTCAACTGAGAGTAAAATGAATTTCAATTAACAGACATTTTATTCTAAATAAATGAACAAAAGTGATTAAGTTGTCAAGCTCTGGTTAATAATAATAATAGTTGCTCTTCTAATATAATTATGTATTTCTTGATCAAAACACAATAACCGCATTAAACCATTACTTCATCAAGGACACTAAGAAATGATTTACAATATGTTCCTTTGGATTACAATACTATATATTTTAAAAATAATCTGTTGGATGTATAACTTTTACCTTCATTCGTCACGTTGCTTTTTTAAACAAGATATTAACAACTTTCTTAGATAGTCCCCACCTCACCAAAACTTAGTCCGGTATCAGCATATTAAGAACTTACTATCAGAGTTTGTTTTAAATAAACACGCATAATTTTGTCAAATCAAAGAATAGATGAAAAACTGATATTTTAACCCATGGATACTGATGGAGAAAATCAATATTCGCCGATGCATTAAGTAATTCTATTACCGATATTTTAATATTTCTTCTTTTGAAGTCAAATAATTATTTTCTAAAAATATCCAACATATATTAAACATGACTTTGACATCTGTGTATTGGGCACATTAATAATAAATAAATTATTTTGGGTCAATCAAAATTTAAAAGAGTCGTGAAAAATATTTCATCCATTTTCTATTACTTTAAAACCATCCCAAAATTCATGGTTGTGACTTCCAATTAACTAGCATGATTAGTGATTTTAATCATTTATATGATATACCTTTTTTATTGCTACAAAATATTTGTTCAGTACATATTTCGTTATTACTTCTCTATTTATACGTTTTTTCAACCTTGACTTTCATTGAACGGTTTAAAAGTTTGTTACAATGAATTTAGACAAAATAACTCGAAAAAACTATTAATAATGAGTAGTTTAAAATAAATCTTCATTATAAATCCATATCATACAAGTCCAAATCTTAAAACATTGGAGTTAATGTAACTAACTATCAAAACCAATTAGTTCAAAGATTTGCTAATTGAACTGAAAGGTGGGTTCACTTACATTGTATAATAGAAAATCAATCAATATTTCAAGAATCAATTTATTGGTTTGATTATATAATTTCTACTTTTCTTTGATATCTTGTCCTTGAATAAACAGCTGAAAGAAAGCGTTTTCCCTCTACTTTTTTTTGTAGGACAGAACACGGAATTTTGAAAATTTAGAAAAAAATTGCATAATTTTAACAAATGAGAGTGTAATTACCTACAATATATATCTAGTCAACAAGAAAGCAAGTTTGTTTTCAAATATAGGAAAGGAGAAAATTAACATTTTATCCATTTTTTGTTCTTCATAAATATAACAGTCAAATATTTCGGAGTCATTTTAAAACCTATACCTTACGGCTTTTGCCGAAATATCACTTTTAATCGATAAATCAAGGATTGTTATCTATTCAATAGAACAATTGTTACGACTGCATATGGAGCCGATACGGTCCCTGAAAGAACGTTTCATAGCCCCGAAATTTATTTAGTTGCAGTTGGCTAAAACCAGTTTATCTGTTGTAGAACTATTAAGAATCAACTACATCCGCTATCATGCCCACAATGAATCATAGTAATAGTAACTACTATATAGTCAATAACACCAGATATTTTTTATTCTTGATTCTGGCCGGTATTTTTTACTCCAATAATACAATTGCAACTATTGGAATAATTATTTAATTAATCGAAATAGACTATTAATACAAACGAAGGAGCATTGCTTCAAGAATATTATAACAGTTCTAACTCGTTTTTGAAATATTTCAGATAACCTTGATTTCTTGTTGACTTGACACATATATCTATATAGAATATGTATTGGAGTTCATACAATAACTGGCGGGATCTAATTATACATACCTAAATGGCGCTCTAGCATAAATTCAGAAAGAGACAACATTTTGTAAAAAAGAAATGAGAGTGACTCCTAAAGATTTGTAAGAAATTCTCTTCAATCTGTATCCCTTTATATAAAAACAAACATTATTGTAGGATTTGGAATTTTATTCCATAGCTAAGCATGAAGCTATCTAATTGGTAGATATGATGTCATGCTTAGAGTTTTGAACCCTTCGTCATTGATCCTTCCAAACGAATAATGACTCAAAAAGAGATTAAAAGCAGAGAAGTTAATGAGTAGTTTTGTAAACATGTAAATCATCTTATGATTAGGATATGCACATTTTCCAGAGAAAATCCACAGTTTAATTATATATTATTAGAAAAGGAAAAACTTTTTTTTTTTTTTTAAATGATGCTCATTCTCTGAAGAATAATCGTTTATGTGAATTAAATAATTTCTCATAATTTTTGTTAAAAATTTATTATAAAATTATATATGTATAATGTATTTATATTTATATACATGTAAATAGATAGTTATAATATTCTCCTCGCTTCATTGCAATTTTAAATTACTTTCTTCTTAGAATCCAGTGTTACCAGATAGCTATTGCAAAAAAAAAAAACTGTTAAAAACAACTAAAATTATTTGAACATATGCCTATTCGTCTTGAATAATTTGACACCATTACAATCTAAACATTGATTATAAATGATTTAGGACAAAAATACTAAAAACATATTTAATTTATCATAGAAAAGATTTCTTCTCCTTATGTATCTATAGTAAAATATAAATGAATAAATTCTTTGACTTTTTACATGTCTTCGGAAAAAAAAAGGTCTTTAATTTATCTTCATCACTCTTTTCTAAAGCTTTAAGTCTCTCTCTATTTTAATATATGATGTCCTTAGAAGATTGCAATAACTTCATTGCCAAATCGTATATTAGTAATGAATTTAAAAAGGTTTTCATGCCTAGAGGGATGCTCCCTGTATTGTTAGACTCCTTGTAGGTCTAAAGAACTTCTTAAAGTTTCTTTTATGATTATTTCTTTAATTGAAAGAAAAAATGACAGAATTAAATCCTAATAGTTCTCCTTGTCTACTTATAACATTTGAACTTTCAAAACGAAGAAATAATTCACAAGGAAATAATAGCAGGGTGGGAAATTACCCAATGGAAATAAAGGTCTGTATATATATACAATACTAGATGAATACCCACTCCTTGAATTTTAGGTTGACAATAAAAGTCAGTGTTTTAAACAGGACTTTTGTTGTTAATCTCACTCTTGCTTTCCATTTCAACAGGGTTTTTTTTTCCTTTTTAAATTGAAAGCATCAGTGAAGCATAAAAATGTAAATGGATAAGTGTAAAAGTTAGTGGGACTGCGTATTTATTATGATTGAAATGACTTAGACCTAAAGGCTGAGAGCTACATTGCTTTATTTTTATTAGTTAAAGATAGTCAAAACTTAAAGATATCGTTTGATGTCAAAAAGTGTAAAGCCATTTTATTCTGTTTCCTGAAATATAGTTATCAGCACATGAGTAGTAGCTACGGACGGGTTCTCTTGCTTCTACCACCATACCAGAAAAAAGAAACTTGACCGGCCATAAACCAATTAATTTGAAGCTAAAGTATATTTTTTAATATTTGAATCTGTCTCTTGATTCTTCTTGCCTTCTTTTTTGTTCATCACTCACCATCTCCTCCCTACTCAATTTAATGAATAATTTCATTTTAAATAAAGCCTATTTTGTAAATGAACACTTTAAGGCATTATTATACCACAATATATATATATATATTTAAAATCAGTGTTCTGTAATTTAGTTGGATTTCAGTGAGTAAGGAGGTGTCCATCATGTTTGATGCAACTGCTGTCTTGTCTTGCGTTTATTTTGACAGATGTTTAGATTAATCATAGAGTATCAAAAAAGAGATTTATTGTGTAAAGAAAAATGAATTTAATTTCGACTCTTTCATTTTTTTAAAAAGAAAAATACATACCTAGTGCTTAAATATCACAAGTAGATATTTCAACTAACAATATTTATTATTTAATTAATTTATAGACATTGTTTATTTCAATATGGATATATTAGCCTTGAAAACTTAGACACAAAATTGTTTATATCTTAGTTACTTGTGTTTGTAGAATCATGATTTGTCTGACAAGGTCACATGCATCTTATATGTATGTTTCATTTTCAATTTTTGTTTTTTAAAAATTCCAAATTTGAGATTTTTTTTCAAGGGGTATCTACTGAAAAATTTAAAAAAAGTTGACTCCGTTGTGGAATAAGAGAGGTAATTTTAAGTACCTTTTCCTGAATACATTATTTTTTTGGGATCGAATATTACGTCAGAAATTGATGCACAAAAAGTGTTGCAAAAAAAAAAAGAAAATCAGGTTTTCCTATTTTAATTTTAGGTGTCTGAGCATCCCAAAAATGTATAATATTTGGATGTTTATTAGTGGAAGTTAGGAGAGGATACGTTTGGAAATTTTTCGTCGTTTGTTTTACATATTTAAATATTATAGTATATATTAAAGATTAAGTTACCTACTTCTGAAAAATCAGTAGAACATAAAGGAGTACTTGCAGGGTTATATAGTAAGATACATTCTACTTATACTGTATGTCTATATAGACATACAGTATACAAAATCAAATGTTTGGTCTTGTCTATACCTTTTCAAGTTCAATATGGGATTAAACAAGTTCAAGTTTAGTGTATTTATTCCCATATTGAACTTGAAAAGGTACAGACAAGACCAAACATTTGATTTTGTTGAAGAATGCAGGAGAGAGACAACAAAAAATGGATAATGAAAAATACTAAATAGAGTCCTTTACTCGTCTGCAATACTTATAGTGGTTGGTAATCTGTACATAATTTTTAATTTTCTAAATATTATGTAGTCTCTTAAACTCTTGTGGGGAGAAATTGTTGTACTAACCACGTGTAATTGAGTAATACATGCCGTCAATTAATAATAATGAATCAATCAATAGAGTAAACATAGAATCCTTGATGTAATATAATCTTCTGATAGGTATGATGAATTTGTGTGTATTCCCTTCTTCCTCCTCTCAAAGAAAATCAATGTCTTTCCCCCCCCCCCCCCCCCCCTCCCCTAAAAGAGTAAGAAAATAGCTGATAAATTAAAACGTTATAACAGCTCACACTTCTCTCCTCCCAAGCATTCATTAAATTGTCAGGGTTACCAGATCAATTGTCACTTGGTTTTGATTTTTCATACCGACAGAGCTCAGGATTTATATGTAGCTCAAATAATAGGTATTGTATAATCAATATTATTTTGTGTAACAAGATAATAATTTATTTGAGTTATTTTAAAAAAGGAAATAAATTGTTGACTTTATATTTATTTGATCCTTGAAAATATTTCAATGGCCACATTGAAGGTGAGTGATTATCTTATTTTTATTTGTAATATATTGTTCACATGTGTTGAAAGTTCAAACATATCAACAATTATCTTCTTCTTTTTTATGTCTAAAGAAATACATGATATGAATGACATCAATAATAAAGTACAGTATTTTAAGGTCGTAAGAATTCAAAAGTACTTATTTTTTATTCAATCAACTGAGATTCAAATGTAATACATTAACCCAACACAACAATTATCAAAATTAAAGTACATAGAGAAGTCAATCGACTCTTTTTGGAGTGGTGAATAAGTTCAATGTTTGGTGCAGATATCTCGAGTATGACTCTCCAATAAAAGCTTTTACAAAAGTTAATGCCTTGGAATAGATTCAATATTTAGATTATATAGGAATTAAGAACAATAATGAGTACATATCAATTAAGAATTTCCTCATTTGAATCATTCGTCTGTCTGTCATGGTTTGAATATATATCCCGAATTTTATTATGATATTGAAGTTATTATTATACTCCTTATGTCTAGGGATGCATCTTTTGTAGAGAAGAATATCATTTTTATTATTAGAAAAGGAAAAACGGTTGGTACTTCTAGCCTTCTTCTCACACCCTATAAAATTTGCATCCCTAATACCATAATTGATATTTGTACCATTGTTGATGGATTTGTGATGACTGTACCAGGAGTGTAGACAGTAGGGAGGGGGATGTACCCATGATTTTAATTATGTGAGGGGGGGGGGAGGAGAATGGCACATAAAATCCTTACCACAGGCTATAGTGTATAAAAGAACAAAATAATTTCAACATAAGTTGATTTTTGCTCATTAAATAGAGTCATTTCTACAATTTCATATACATATGTTCAATGACAAATGATTATTACCGTATTTTTCGGATCATAAGTCGCGGTTTTTTTTTCATAGTTTAGCCGGGGGCGCGACTTATACTCCAGTGTGATTTATAATTGTTTTTCATTGTTAATTACGCATTTTTTTAGAGGTGCGACTTATTATCCGGAGGATGTATATTCCGAAAAATACGGTAATTTAACCTTTGTATACAAATTTAAATTTCATTATGTCAAATCAGACCTCTTCTTGGGCTATGAATCATTTTGTCAACAAACTTGTCATGGGGTAAGATAAAAAAATTTAGCTAATAAGTCGTAAACTAATAATATAATTATTATGAGGAATTGGACTTGAGATCTATTTTGTTAACGTGTTAATTATTTTATTTACCAAAAAGCTTGTCTTCACATTCAACTACAAGCCTTAATGAATGTGAAGTACATGGAAAGAGTGAAATCCAAGAAATATCTATTGCAGCCAAGTAGCTAAATGTGGCTCTTGTATTGCCCCAGTGTATGTATATGAGAACATTAAATCAATATTTTTTTAATATTAGATTGAAGCAACAAAATAGAGTGGGATTAAGAAACATTAAAGACTTTGAATAAACTTAAAATTAAATATATCCATGCTTAAATTATTTCTAAGTATATATTTCTATATATACTCAAATTAGCACGAAATACTTTCATAATGGAGGTGATTTTATTAAGGCTACTACGAGGATTCCAGGTTAGTAAAATGCCGTCTGTGTGATTTTTGGGACAGAAGCCTTGAGAAAATTAAACATTATGCAACACGTTCAAAGTTGTAATAAAGAGGTAAACATAGAAATTTATTTAAAAAACATAATTAAACACAATCTTGATATCTTTAATTTTATTAATAATAAGACCCAGATGCTTATTTCCTCCAAAATTTAATTCAATATCGATATTCATCCAAAGTTTTGTGCAGTTTATCGAGGTTCATACTGAAAAATTCGTTCCTTCTTACTACGTCATCACAAAGTCAATGGACTTTCAAAGTGAAGAAATGCTGTCCAAAGTTATGAAATAATTTGGGGGAGATGATATTTCTAACATATTATATATGTCATGATATTAACCTTGAACTCCTCAAAAGTAAATGTCCTTATGCAATTGAGAAGAACAAGGGATACGTAAAAACTGAGGAAAATGTCAGTAAAATCCATAATCATCGCTAGCAAGTTCTTTAAATACAGAACCACTCCTATCGTAAACTGTGACGCCTTGAGGGCTCTCATTACGGTGAAGTACATAAACGTTTTTAAAATGTCAATTCTGATTGTGCGTCTTATGACAGATTTGATGATCCTCAGATTGAACTCGAACTCAATCAAAATTGAAGATTTACTATGACCATAGTGAAATTATTTCATTAGTGGAGGAATCCGAGGAAATATCTCAAACTTATACAATCCTAGAGTTCACATAATTAGTATCTATATTGCAATTGTTGTTTTAATTTCTAACATTTTATACTCATTATTTAATATAGTTTAAGTTGAACATTCGAGTATTTGCCAACTCTTCGTAGGACGACAGATTTTGAGAAGGCCATAGAGTCAATGACAACTCTGATGGTCGGAGGTTTCGTCCTTAGAGCCATTTTTAACTTATCATATCAACGGGGGATTTTGAGCGATTCATAGAGTCAATGTCAAACCCTTTGATGGGCTGAAATTTTTGTCATGGCTCTAAACATTTACACCTCTATAATCGACGATCAAGGATTTTATGTTTACTCCATCTGACATTTAAAAAATAATTGTTATTAACTACAATATCTTACAACAGAGTATACGTGTTATACAGATCATATAAGATCCTTATTATCACTCAGTTAGATGTTCTCCATTCAGAAATTAAGGAAAAATTGCAACAGCCAGTCTTGTTTCGTAACCGAACGATTTGTTCTAAAAGAACAAACCTTTTGAGTGAACGAATCTTTTAATGAATGGATTCGTTCTTTTCTCAGTTCACTTGAGTTCAGCCGAACTACCGCCGATACCTGTTGGGAGTGGACTTGCCTGACTCATTTATTATTATTTGAAAATAGTAAATAGTAGTCAATAACTGTAGGGAAATTGAGAGAATTGAAGTCAATTTGAGTTGTCAAAAGTTTCGAAGAAAATGCACACTTTCTTTAGCATAATTTCTTAATAACCAGAAATTGAACCATTTATAATTGTTGCAATTTGTTTCCTCAGCGATACTGAGAACACTAAATTCAAATTAATTATCAAGGTAGTGTTACCAACTGATATTTTTCTTCCTCTCTTAAACTCAACCAAGAACGTCTCCTTCCTTCGCAATTTCGATCGATTTATGGGAAAAAGTGGTAGAAAACTTAATAAATACTAGAGTTTGAGTCATAATTATGATAGATAAATATATATTTGATAAACGGTAAAAGTTAAAACCTATCGAGATATGTTTGTACCTGAAAAATTCATATTTAAAACTTATATATGGATAATATCTATGTTTATAATATGTAATTTGTAATTTTGAGGGCTAGTTAATGGGTTATTTATTTTTTAAGTCGAGCTTTGATTTGAAGAGCTTTATTTTTTTTGCAGTTTTTACAAAAAACTAGTTTCAAAATTTAATCTAATTTATTTCCCATTTTCTGATACATATTTAGAAATAATTTCTTTTAGCGCATAACGCATGACATTTGCTTATTAATATACCCCTTGAGTCAAGAATGAGCTTCGTCGCTGAAGATTTTAAGATATTTTTGACTTGTAAATATTTTCCATATATGTACATATTAATTATATTATATTATAGATTCATATGTATACATATATACATATTTTGTATTATAGAATACATTCATTCTGTTTCTAAAAGACATTCATATATATATTTATGTATATATGTATATGAATTATGTGATAAACTTTGTATATGTAAATTTATCTACTTTTTATATTTAAAAAAAAAGTTTTGAATAAACTAAAAGTTAAACTGATTAAATTTGATACTGACAAAATAGTAAAATACATTATATAAATAATAATATTATAAGACTGTGTAGAGTATAGCAAAAGAGCCTTTAGCAATAAAGTATCCAAATAAAAAAGTAGTGTTTAATTGGGTAGAACTAGTAATAATGTTGTGTCGACTTGAGTCCATTAAGTGGAGTTGTGGTAATATATTAGAAAAAGGACAAGATGAGTAAACCAAAGCACACACTAAATATAATATGTATCTAAACATTTTTTGTGTACTTTGATTTCAAATAGGTAGTAGGAATGATGTTTGATTTCGTATGAAGAATCCTTCTTTTGAAGTCTTTTCATATGTGTCAAGACAACAAGAAAGAAAAGTTTGTTTCCATAAATATAACGGCCAAATATTTAGGAGACATTTACAGACCTATACCGCATGGTTTTTGCTACAATGTCGCTTTTAATCAAGAAACCACCAAGGATTGTTGGTAAATCCAATAGAGCAATCGGATAAATGACACGTTATAAATGGAGCCGTTATGGTCCCTGAAAGAACGTCTATCTTTTTCATAGTCCCAGAGATTTATTTATTTTTCAGTTGGCTAAAACCATCTGTTCATCTGTATAAAAACTATCAAGAATCAACTACATCCGCTATCATAGTAACTACTACATAGTCAAAAATACCAGATGTTTTTTATTCTAGATTCTGGCCGGTATTTTTTTACTCCAATAATACAATTGCAACTATTGGAATAATTATTTAATTAATCGAAATATACTATTAATAGAAATGAAAGAGAATTGCTTCAAGAAAATGATAGTAGTTTTAACTCATTTTTGAAATATTTAAGATAAACCTGATTTCTTGTTGACTTGACACATATATTCTTATACTTTATTACATGTGATCTATATTTTATGAACAATGGCTAATCTATAAAAAAATTGATCAAACTTCCTTGAGTTGAGATGACATTAACTTATTCTTGACAATTATCATTTAAAAAAATGAATGTGGTTTTATCTTAATATTAAATTATTTGTAGAGGATCAGAAAATAAAAAATAGATAGGATTTTGAGGTCAAAATGTTTGGACTTCAACTGATAATGAGTCATAATAAGGTTGAGTGATTCAAAATCAAATTGACTCAAGAAAAATATTGAACTGACTTGGTGTTTTTTTAAAACTTCAAAATCGACTCAAAATATGAGTCGAGTTGAACAGAGTCCAAAATTTCTCGAGTCGACACAATACTAGTGAAACTTTCCGATAGAAATTAATAGAAAATGTATTTACATATATTCTTCAGTTTAAACCATCTCTAATGGAAATAAATCGACAAAACACATCAATCCATGAAATTACGGATATGAACAAACAAAAAATACTTTCATTTTTTTTACTACTGTGAAATTTTTTTCTTTTTCGTGTACTTAAATTTATTGAAATGAAGCTATTGCATGTTTTATTATTATTATTATATTGTACCATAATGTATATTATCACAATAAGATAATTGGATCCCTTACGTAATATGATTTTTTGGATGTTTGTCGTGATAATTAATTATCAAGCACTAAATTGAATTTATTGACTTGTGATTCTTTTTTCTCTGTGACTATTTTTTTTACAAAATCAATGTTACGTTCAAGAGACTGCTTATTTCATTTTTTGGATCCACAGTTTATAAAGGTAATAATAACACTGGTCTACAGTCAAAAATCCTAAGGGGTATAAATATAATAAAAGTTATTCAGTTTTTCTACATTGATTTCAAATCTGTAGTCCGAAGGTTTTTTGAGAAATCGGACTGTACTTTTTTAGTTTTTTTGGCCCATTTTCCAACTTCAACTTCAATGAAAGTCTAGAAAGGATACTTTTTTTGTGCATTAAATAATAATTATCCTCTAATGTATTTAATAAAACTTCCATTTCCAGTTTTTCCTTTGACCTAAAATGACTCCTCAGAGCGTAGGGTGCCGGAGTAGGTCCAAAAGCCGGCCCAAAACGTTTGTACTTAAATAACACCTTGAAATGGATTAATAAGGAATGCATTCAAGAGCCCAGACCCACAGCTTTCAAAGGAGATGCCAAGCGCTCGATAAGACTCCTTTACTACTGGTGTGCCGCAGCATAGTGGTGGGAAACCACTGAATTAGAGGTGTGAGTGTTAAATGTACTTTTTATTACTTTTGAAGCAACCGTTTAATTTTCCTTTTCAAAGTTATAAGTGGCTAAAGTAACTTAGACTCCATGAGTTTAGGTCAGATCTTTGGCTTCGTTTGTGTGGATCTTGACCTCTTCCATGACATGATGTATGTTGTGTATGGGATTGGCTTTTAAGCTTGGGCTTGAAAAGATGTAGGCACGTGTTTGGCTTGAAAAGGTCTGGGCTTGGTAAAACTCGGCTTATTTAGATCAATAGTATGCATCAAAATGCTTCTTTCGAACTTAACTCATAGTAAGATAGCCGACAAAATTGTTAATATTTTTTAAACATAGTCCTTCCATATTTATGTATATCTTTCGTAATGTAAATATAGCATCATTCCTGCACTAATGCCATTTTAAATGTAGAAGTTTTTACTCTATGGAGTAGTAAAAGAGAAGTGTGAGCTGTTATGACGTTTTAATTTATCAGCTATTTTTTAACCCTTTTAGAGGAGGGGGGGGGGTGAAGACATTAATTTTTTTTGAGAGGAGGAAGAAGAGAATACACACAAATTCATCATACCTATCAGAAGATTATCACGTCGAGCTTTTTTGGCCACTCGCAACCTCGACTCACAAAAGGGAAAGGAAAAATTTGGAAAAACAACTGGTAGCTACTCTTCTGTATTTTCCATGTTGCCAACTTGTTAATATTTGGCAGAATTTATTATTTAGATATACTATATATTTATAAATTTTACCAATCATAAACCAATTGTTACTACTCCTAATATATTCAAAATTCAAAAAAAGCGCGCACAATTCTTGATTTAATATATTTTGTATGCATCAACATCAGAAATAATAATAATACCCTTTTAGAGTTCATAATACGTATGGTCAGCTGCTTTAAATCAAAGGAGTCAAATGATGAAAATCAGCTGAAGGGAGAATACAGTGTGTTTTTGTTTATCCCAAAAAGCTCGTCGTGTATATTACATCAAGGATTCTATGTTTACTCTATTAGACACTCTATTGATTGATTCATTATTATTAATCGACGGCGTGTATTACTCAATTACACGTGGTTAGTACAACAATTTCTCCCCACAAGAGTTTAAGAGACTACATAATATTTAGAAAATTAAAAATTCTGTACAGATTACCAACCCCTAAAAGTATTGCAGACGATTAAACACACAAGATTTTCTTGCTCTACTTATTAAATGTACTTTAGAAGGCTAATTTATGAAGTTCAAAGGTATCGTACAGGCTAATACGTATAAAATCTTGATTCGTACTTTTAATAGAAACTAAGTATTTGTAGCTTAAAATCATATGAGTGAAGAAAAAAATAGCAATAAATCTACTTAATATTAATAACGTATGTTTTTTACATTATAACATATGATGCAATTATTAATTCGACCATGATCGATTCAACATCATTGATGCAAAGTCTAAATGAAAATTGATCCCATGATCCTTTGATTTATTTTTTAATAAATCAATTTGCTGGAAGCAATTTGACAAATAATGATCTATTTTTCATCAATAACCTTGTAAATATTATGGTGACTTCCGCTGTCCGCTAAATTGAAATCAAAGTAATAAAGTGTGAAAAAAAAAAAAAGAATGTTTTTCTTTACAAGAATATTTTTTAATATTACGAATTGTTATTTCAGTTGTTACACTTAAGGAAAGGGGATCAATCTATTTACAGCCATGCAATAGATAAAGATTTCACCACTATCTATAGCATGGATGGGCAACCTTTGTTCTCTTGTGGGCCAAATTATATTTTTCAAGACTGACTGCAGGCCAAGAGCCCTAATTTTATATTTGCAAAATATGTATGCATACATAGTTATACTTATTATATGATAATTTTTTTTATATTATATGATAGTTATAGATTTCAAAAGTTTCCACGGGCCGGATGAAAAGCTTCCTCGGGCCGGATTTGGCCCACAGGCCGTAGGTTTCCCATACATGATCTATAGTAAAAAGAAATTACAGATTTTATAAGTTTGTTTGCTGATGCGTTACTTTAGAATAAGATATTACCTATGTATAGGGAGTACCAATTAGTTCGGTTCGTTTTTTGTGTTACATATCGAAATAAATTAAGAGATTAATCAAAGTATTGCCCATCGCTGTTAACTAATTTTTCCTACATTTCAGGAAAATTTCCAATTCCATTTCGACAAAATGTCTCATCTTTTGAGGCGATCCAAGTTAGAAGCCAGTTTTCGATTTCTTCGAAAGAAGTAAACGTTTGAGTTGCCAAATCATGCTGCATCCGTCAAAACAACCTTTAATCAGAAGGAGCGATGTCCGGCGAATACGGCAGGTGTATTAAAATATACCATTTCAGGGCTTCCAAATCTTTTTTTTGCAACATGAGACTGAGCGTTATCATGTAAGAGAATAACTTTGTTCCGGCCGTTTTTCTCGTAATGCAGGACTCAAACGAATCAATTGTAATCTATATCGATTTCTAGAATAACAAAATAAATATCTCAAAAACAAGTCACAAGAAGTCATTTACATAAGCACCATCTGTGGCTTTTCTCTCTTTCTCTCTATCTCTCTCTCCCCCCCCCCCCCCTCCATCCCTTTTAAACTATACATATAGGTGTTCCATTACTCATTAGTCTAATCTTACTTCCTGGGAAATTCCAGGATAGTAAGTAATAAATACTGTGAAATTTAATTGGTAGTCTATTATATATATATATATATACAAACAGGAAACATATATCTAATGCAAGTCTTATAAATACATTCCTGAAAGATCAAAAAAATTTCACTCTACTCTAAAGATTTTTGTAGTATGAATCACCAATTATAGGTACATAGTTAGTTACAACTGTTATGCTAAGTATACATAAATTTGTTAAGTATCTAGGCCAAGGCTAATCAAATAGCAGCTCACAGATCAAATCTGGACCTTCTGAGTATTGTAGTTGTACCCAGGCCCGAGGAGGTGAAAATATAGTTAAATAACATGTAGTTCCTGGTGGCCAATTTATAACATCTGTGGAGTTAAGCATATAAGTAGTTTCTATTTGTTTTGCGAGAAACGACCCGTAAGGAGGTTCAATCAGGTCCGAAGGATAATTTGAAAGTGGAAAAAATACATAAAAGACATGGATTAAATTTTTTGATTAAATGTAATTCATGAATTATCCGCTTGGGGGCGCATATTAGTCTTTCTTTATAAGTATCATGTAGTCTCATGTAAAGTTCATTATTATTATTCGATTTTCAAGTTACTTAAAGTTTTTGAAATTTGGTGATATGTTTAGTAAAAGTGTTGCTCAATAAATATTTAGTTAAATTTAACAATGCCCCTGTTCTTCTTTAAATCAAAACAAAGGGAAGACATGATATTTTGATTATTTATAGCTAAATATGCTGTAATTTTAATGGTCTAGCCCACGACTTCTACATAGGGGTCATATGTGGCCCGCGATGTGGAATGAGTTTGACACCCCTGATCTATGTATTCTCACATCAGTTGTTTTATTTACATAATTTCATGTAATATAAATTTCCAGGTCGATGCATACATTGGAACTTGTCTAACTGGATCTTTCCTTGTTCATCAATCTAGGTAATCTACGACACATCTAGCAACTAATTCAATGCCAGATTTCCTGTGGATTTTCCCTAGGTGTAAAACCACGAGAAATCCTGACAAAACGGTCTCCTAGACGAAAGGACCTTAGTAAAATCATATTAGCTATTTAGAATGACTCTTTTGAAACACAATGATACTCAAGAAGAAATTAATACACTTGTGTGTACTAAATACCAATATTTTTGTCCTCTTACTCATATGGATCAGTGTTTTTCAATCGGTGTTCCACGAAACAATACTATGCCGTCAGAAACTGTCCGGTGTGCTATTCAAAAATGAGATAACCACAAAGGAAATGAGCAAAATACATAAGCTACACAATTATTTTCCTGTTTTCTTAATACTCGGCATAAAGTAAATCTTTCTCACAAGCGCTTAAAATGTTCATTATAAATATTTTATACGTAATATATCAACAATGGATAACACTATTAGAATATCTAAGGTCATGGAAACTGTAGAATGTTTCTTTCAAGATCCTTCTTTCAAGATCCGGAGATGTAAAAAGGAAGTGACTCTTCTTAATCAAGTATTATAGCCATTACTTTAAGCATGTTTCATTATATTAAATATTAATAAAATTTGAAATGCTGATGGGTTGTAACTTTATCAGGCATTTTAAGAACCCCTCATGGCGCTATGAATGTATACATTAAATACAGAACAAAAAATGAAAAAAAGTTACAAAATTTGGAACTCAAAACTGAGTTAAACATTAACATAATAGATAAGTATTTTTCAATAGGTATGACGACGCATTTTCATTTCATTAGTGACTGCGAACTACGTCATATTTTGTTTTTGTTTTGTCTACATTTCTACTCAAAAATAACTTAAAAACCATCATCATCATCATGGAGCAGGTCAACCTTTATTACCAAAATTCACGTTTGGTTGTGGCAACTTTAAGAGCCTTGCGGTAAATTTATAGTCGACAATTGATCGTCTAGTTGAAAAAATTTAAATCCACATGTTCACTAGATAATGACGTTCCAGAGAGACAAAGATATGCAGTAATGAAAATATCGCGTCAGTTCGTGCATCAATTCAAGAAGACCCAAATCCGTCTCTTACACGTTGTTATCAAGAATTGGGCATTTATGTACATCTATTTAAAACTCTTTGTCGATTATTTAATTATATATTATTTTTCTACCTCCTTATGTATTTATTAATACATCAATTACAAATTTTTGTTTTGTATTGATTAGTCCTTCATATCCAGAGTAAACAACAAAATAAAGTACACAAGCACTTAAGTAAATTATAGAGTAGTATTAATGCTCCATTCATAGTATTTGTGTACAAATATGATGATGAATCTAAGTGTGTCAGTAAATACTAATATTGAATAATATTCAATAATCCCAGCTTGAAATACACACATGCAGTCTAACATAATTGCAGATGTGTTTGTTCATTCTTAAATGTTTGTAATGCAAGAATAAGAGAGAAGAAACATAAACTATCTATTCTTTTGTTTATTCTGAAACAATCAAGTTTTTCACACATATACACTAAGATATTTAAATAAACTCATAGGCCTTTATCTTTTAAAGCCTTTTTTTACTATCTGTACACTTTGGTATTAACAGTTGATCAAATTAATAAATTTTATAGCCTGTACAAAAACGTGTCTGGAAAATTCTCTCCAAGAATTTTAAAATAAATACCTATGTTTGCGATCTTATTGTAGATCCTTTATTTGAATAACTTCATATGCTAATATATTTAATATTTAGGACCTGAGGAAATTGCAATTTTCTTATTAGAATAACACGATGAACTAATTTTTGTACAAGTACAGAAATGATGCGCTCATACGGACATCTATTTTTTAACCCAGAAGTTAGAAACCTATAGCCTATTGGAGCTTTTATTTTTGAGATTGTTAATTGTTTCAAAAGTATTATTAAAATTTGTTAGTTAGTGTTATACCAATATAAAATGATTCCCTCAGATTCTGAGTATGTATTAGCATATTAAGATATTTTAATCAAGGAGCATCAATTTAGTCTTTTAATGCTCAAGGCTCTTAAAATACATGTATTTATTTTAAAATCCTTTTCCTAGAGCCATCAATAAATATCTGAGAAGGTTTAGATAAAAAAGACAATAACTATGTAAATTATCGACCACATATTATTTCTTTGGAAATATTTTTTTCTTCTAATGTCAAGGAGATGACTATTAACATGGGCGGGGGAGATGTATCTTCTTTAGGATTTTAAGGGGGGGGGGGGATATGTCAACAGATAAGGTATGAATATATAGAATCATCCCCTTCCCAGACTTTAAAGTGAAAAACCTGGAACTATAGGATCCGAATAGGTTATTAACCTCCTAGGTCTAAAAAATATCTTCTCTCTACTCCACTGGCTATTAACGTTTCATGCATAAAAAAAAAATCAATTGATAACTAATATATGAGCAATTTTTTGGATAGAGAGTTGAATAATTATTCATTTTAAATTTATGTACATATATACATATGTTACATACACAATAGAACCCCCAAACTCGAACGCCTCAGTACTCGACACATTTGGAGTTTGACACAAAATGTCAAGAAAGCTGTGCCCCTGAGTTCAAACAAAATTTTGGAATCCTCACATGACTTATGTAAACAAAATACAGTAATTTCGGTCAACTGCCACTAATTGGTGTTGATCTGTAACGAATTAACATCGTATTATAGGGTTCTACTAGACACATGTATAGGGCATTGCAGATAAATTGGTAATTTTTTTCTTCTCTAATGGCTATATCTCGATTCCCACATACAATTTATTGATTAAATAAAAAGAAAATTTGTAAAAAAAAAAATAGTAGTGAGTGATTTTCTGCTTTGATTCATTCGATGTGACCGCCTCCAGCTTCAATAACCTTTTGATCCTTGGCCTGAATCGTGCTGCAGTCTTGGTTCTACTACATTTGTTGATGATACAGACCTTTAGTGACCAAACAATGCTATAGGAGTGTTTGTGGACATGTTCTTCAAGAATACCCCACAAGCAATAATCGAGAAGTTTCAAATCTGAACCATTGCTTGGCCAGCCTTCGCGAAAAACGGAACCCTCTCAGATAGGAATGACTGAGTTGCCTTGTAGGTATGACAAGCGGCAGAGTCCTGCACATGTACCACTTTGTTCAAGCCAAACTTATCCTCCACCCAGAGTAGCAAGACATCCTTTAAGATCATCAGATACTCAGCTGTGTTGATCTTAAGACCAGCATCGATGGAATGTTGTGACATGTTGGAACCATCATTTGGCAACAGCTCCAAAAACCCTGGCTCCAGCCGAATTCTTAACTTCAAAACTCATGGGACTTCTGTCGGATCACAAGCAATGACTCTTGAATTTTGAAGATTAATTTCCCTGTAAACCTCGGCTAGGGGAGCTTCGTGGTCTTTATGTTCTCTTTTATAGTCCTTTTACGAGATAGAACGACCATTGCCGAACTTTTCTCTTGCTACATTTTTATTTACTGATGAAAAACTTTAAACAAAGTCTCATATAAAAGAAAGAATTCAGCCAAACATAGGAGAGCAAATTTTAGCGTAAAATTCAAAATGGGAGCCGAGATATAGCTCTTTGAAAAATTTCCAATTTATCTTCAAAGCTCCAGTATATTCTTAAAAAAATTGGACAAGTTCTAAATATTCCTCATCGAATTTTAAAACGATATTAGGAATGAGGATACTGAGTAATTTTTCATGTAGGTATGTTGTGTAAGAACAATAAATAAGAACTTATACAAACAGATATCAAAAACAAATATGATAAATTGTTAAGAATTTACAGCCTGTTGTAAGGGTTATGGTTCAATGATAAAAAACCATCAATTGTTTGATAAATTAATGGAGCAATTTTTGCTTATACATACAACAATTAATTATATATATTTATGTATGTAGTAAGGATTTTATTTATTACATATCATTAGAAAGTTCCAGGGTTTGGAGCTTTATCTCTTGTAGTTTATTTGAAATTTCCATCAAAGTCCCATCTTGTATCTATACATTTTTACAGGATAGTTTTTTAGACTTTTATGAATAATGATAAAACAAGAAAAGTAATTGTTTTTCCTAAAAAATTCAAGACAGGATTTATTTGCCCCCTCAAAAGAAAACTTTGAATTCGTATACTTACATCATATTCATCCAAATATCAGCGTATCATGTTTTAACGAATAAATTCAAGTACTCTCAGGGGAAGGATGAATAATTATAATTATAGCAGGTCGTAGTTTGGTGACCCCTCATATAGCTCGTCGACAGTGACATTCATGAATAATGACATAGTATTATGAGCCTGTAGTCATCTTTGAGTCAATGATTTATTATTTGAAATTCAAATAAATAAGCAATATTTATGCATTTAAGAAATTAACCTTGGGCAGTGTTTGTGAGTCTATTTTTTTGCGCATTTTCTTTCCAATTGCTACGTTTTTCTCCATCTCACCAGACAGGTTTTTACGACATAATGTTGTTCCTAGGAACATTGGTTGAAAAAAAAAAAAAAAAAAAAACGAACTCAGAAGGTACCAGTTTCTATCTTTTTGAACATATTTCCTTGAGGCTTTTTCTTTTTGCTTACCCTTTCTCAAAAGATAAATCAAATTGAGAAAATTGAAATTAATTTTCATGAAAACGATGTGTTAAAAAAAATATATTCTTGAAGGATTTATATATTTTTGATAACGTTTTTTTTTTTAATTTAATTAATTTCTTTTTAAAGAAAAAGAAATTTTAACGATTATTATTATTATTTTTAAATTTTAATATCACAAAATTTCGAGAAAATTGATTTATAATTTGCCAAAGGCTTCATAAAAGGACATGTCTGTTGATTTAAGTTGATTTGGTGGTTTTCAAACGTTCTTTGATATTGAATTCTTATTGTTATTTAATCATTTCCCATGATTTAATATCTTGTTTGAATATTCATTACATATTTTGCTATCAATTACGCAATTAGCCTCTTGTTTTGTTGCTGTTAGCGCTCCCCATGTTGGACTTTGTCTAGCATCTCAAATGTCTTACAGAGTGATTTATAATTTGACCTACATTTTACTTTATAACTTATTTTATAAAATGTTTATTTAATCTTCAGCTCAACGAATATTATTTAACTTAAAGAATCAAATCTTGATTTAACTACACCACTGATTTCCCTCCAATGCTCAATGTATACATACTATTATTAAGTCGTTCATGAAGAGCCACCTGAGTAGCTTAATTTATAGATTTAGGTTTAAATTGTCTACATGACTAAAGTAAAATGAATCCTTTCAAAATTACAGAAATACAAGTATTGTACTTTACAACAGTTTATCTCAAATTAAAGAAAGAGAAAAGTCCATTGGTAGAAGTTTGCCCATTCTTCCTAAGTGTGGAATAATTTTTCATTAAATAGTAGGTAATTGTCCACAAATGAACAAATGCTAATTCTAATTGAACCAATCAATACTCAGAACACGTATAATAAGGGAAAGAGAAGTACAAAAGTCAACAGCAAGACAAAAAACTACTATGTTTGTTTACTGGTTAGTATAATAACGCCGTAAATGATACATTTTGAATCATTCCCTTAGAAAATTAATAGCTAAAAAACTCAATTTAGGACCTGGATATGAATGACAATATTGTATCTGAATACATAGTATATCATTCACTTTAAAAGTAATCTCCTTTACTTTGTCAAAAAAATGAATATTTGTTGTCAAAATGTTTTTTCATTTGTTTTAGAGTAGGAATGGAATCTCGACTCTTCCGAGTTATTCTGATGATTAACCTTGGAAAGGATCGTAAAATTGAATTTGAAATGTTACCTAAGGTCGCCTTCTCTTGAGAAGGTCATGCATTCGTCTCTTATACAGTATCAAGGGGACTCAGAGTTAATCTGTGGACTCGGAACGAACACGGAAGGGGATCATCTCTCACTATGTAACGTATTACTACTCTTTGAAGTAATGACAGTATCTTTACTTATAGAAATACTTCGTATGGGAGCCATATCGTCCAAATACGTCCATTGCTGTCCATAAATGCAATTTGTCAACTGTCTCGTCGAAAATGTGTTCCTCCTATTAGTCATTTTGAAATGATTATTAATCCAGGAAAATGAAAAAGAAGTCATCGAAAGTAAAATAGTCTTATTAATTTTGCTTTCAAGTTTTAAGTAATATAGGTAAGGATATTACATTTCAATTGAGTAATTATATGCAATAACTAATAAGTAACTTGTGAGTTATTATTCAACAAAGGAATATTACCAAAGACTGTTCATAAACGCTCATAAATTATAAATAATGTTTTTAACAACTCCTTCTGTGGTCAGCGGATTTGTTTTGTTTTTTAACTAAGAATCCAAAATCAAATCTTTGAATGAATTGTTTGATGTACATACATAATAACATAACATTAGTGATGGATACAAATCCAAAATGACATTTATTTTGGAAACATAGCAAATACGTTATGAATTATTTCTTAATATATACTTTAATGAAGTAGATGGAGTAGGTATTTGTCGCCCTGTATACATATACATACCTATACATATATCTTTTTACAATTTCCTGAGAATGTAATCAAAGTATGATTTTATTACTTTTATTCAATTGTTAAAAAAAAAATTGTAATTTATTGTTAAGATGCATTCATCAAGTTTCAAAAAACAATTTATGTATACATATTTAATAATAATTCGATATGATTGAAAGGGTTTTCCTTAGAAGGGTTTGCAGGTATCAAAATCATTGTCCCGTAATGTAAAACAAACTCACTCTATCAACTAAAATTAGCAGTATAAGTACAAATATATACATATATTTAATATTGTCCTATTTAGCTAGATTTATTGTTTTTTCTTTGCTAATAATACATACATTTTATCAAAATTTTACCACATTTACATACAAATAATCAATGTTATTTGTATAAAAGAAACCCCCAAGACATATTTGTACATAATACTGGTGATATTCAATGTTTGAATATAGATCAACTCTTTGTATCTCATCTTCCATAGTGTAACTGAATCACGTCGAGCTTTTTTGTCCACTCGCAACCTCGACTGACAAAAGGGAAAGGAAAAATTTGGAAAAACATATGGTAGCTACCCTTCTGTATTTTCCTTGTTGCCAACTTGTTAATATTATGCAGAATTTATTATTTAGATATACTATATATTTATAAATTTTACCAATCACAAACCAAACCAACTACTTGTAATATATTCAAAATTCAAAAAAAGGGCGCGCAATCCTTGATTTAATGTATTTTTTATACATCAAAATCATAAATAATAATAATACCCTTTTAGAGTTCATAATACGTAGGGTCAGCTGCTTTAAATCAAAAGAGTCAAATGATGAAAATCAGCTGAAGGGAGAATACAATGTGTTTTTGTTATTCCCAAAAAGCTCGTCGTGAATACGGTTTACAATTTTGCCCATACGTCATAGTTTCTCTTTTTATCTCGTTATTGTGGGCAGTATAAATTTAATTCATCGTTATGTATACGGAATATTGAAATTCAAGGATTGCAACCTTTTGAGAGAGACAAAAAGAGAAGGAAGCAAGGCTGTTATTAATATTAAGCTGTTGTTCAACTAATATCAAGTCTTGAAATTGGAGTGGGATCTCGACTCTTCCAAGTTATTCTGATAATTAATTAATTAGTCTTGGGAAGGAGCGTGGATTAAAATGTTTCCTAAAGTCCTCTTGATGATATTACGTATTCATCTGTCATACAGTGTCAGGGGGACTCGAAGTGAATCTGTCGATTGGAAATGATCCTTCCAGGCCCATTTCTAGTTCACATATTACAAATAAATTTATGTATGGATATATTTGGACAATTTGACTCAAATCCTTTTCTCTTTAAAAAAAAAGAACTATATTGTACGAACTTATATATTATTATATGTATTGCATCATTTGAACGACCCTCACCACAAATAAAATCGCTGAATACACAGCTGACAGGTTTTACAGTATACTTACACACGTGCATATTAATAGCTAAGCAGTTTACAAATATGTATATAAGTACATTTGTAGGCATTATAAAAGTCACTTTCTTGAGCCTCTTGTCACCCAAGAAGGCATCCTCTTCCATAGCAATAATAAATTGTTTGCTTTATAGACTTATATATATAGAGCCATTTTAGTCAGTTTTAGCAGATTGCATTATAAACCAATAAGGGTTCCATGTTGCAGGCATAGCTGCTGATACAAGAACTATACAAAATAAAAAAATTAAAAAAAAATTAAAGTAACTTTATCTGACGACTTAAAAAATGAAAAAAAAAACTGTACAAGGACCGACTTGATTTGCTCACATCAACGAACCGACTTTTAATAGTTTTTAGGGTACTTAAACTTTTTTTCCTTTAAAGTAATACAATATAAAGTTATTAATCTATGACTAATGTATAGACCATAAAAAAGAGGACTATGACTACCTTTGAGATTTAAAACCCATAGTTCTAGGACTGGTATCAAAATCAGAGGAATAAATATTCCCAAGATTTTAGAGATTACAGTAATTTCTAATGATTTCATTAAAGCAGTATGCTCTGATAATCCAAAACGTTGCATATAGTTTGTTCAACTGCTTTTCATTGATTTTTGTCTGAATTGATTCAAAAAAATTCTCCCTCTAAAATACAAATCTTCCCAACAATACACATTGTACACCCTGAATGGGCAACCTTTTTTTCACTCGTGGGCCAAATTATGTTTTTCAAGACTGACCAAAATATGTACATATGACTACATAGTTATACTTATTTTATATTTTTTTTAATTGTTTGATAATTATAGATTATAAAGGTCTCTGTGGGCCGGATGAAAAACTTCCACGGGCCAGATTTGGCCTACGGGCCGTAGGTTGCCCATGCATGTTGTACAAAATAGTGATTTACATGATGATTAGAGATTTTCTAAGCAAGACTTAGTGAATAGTCATGACAATGGGTAGCAATTGTTTTAGACTGGATTTATTGAATTTTAATAGCTATACTAGATATTTTTAGAACCATCATACTTTTGAATGATTAAATTAAATCTTACATTCCAAAATATAAACTGATAGATACAGGAGATGATCTCAGCAAGTAAAAATGGGAGGGGGTGGGGCACAACAGGTTTGTTTTCTTTTTGAAGAAGAAAAATAAAAAGTGAGGTTAATTGTCCATCTATTACATTTTAATTATTGGGGAAGGGGGAAATGTCCCCCCCCCTGTTCCATAATTTCTGAGGCTCCCACTTAAGAACTCTGGGTCTAGGTACTTGTATGTAGTGACCCCCTCCCCTCTGTGATAACTTCAGGAATATAAAGATATCTGGCCCTTGCAAAATTAACATCTAAACATAAAACTGTTTATTAGTTATAACTCATATTAGGATCTTTAAAACATTCTATGTACTTTCTTGTCAACTGTCGATTTTCAATTAATATTGAATCTTTTTTATGTTATGAACATTGATTGATTGCAATAGAATTAACTGTTGCTATGCAGTGAACAATTGCCTAACATTAAATAAAAGATCACTTCCAGATTGGAAAAGCCCTTAAATTACATATTATCATGATATAATTTTTAGGGCTTTTCTCTCCCCCCCCCCCTTTTGGGATGATGTTGAGAGATACAATGATGTTGACGTCACATACAAATTAAAAAAGAGCAGTTGTATTTATTCGTATAAAATGTTGTTGTGCATATCTCCAACATAACTGACTTCCAGCATGATGACGTCTTGTAAAAACGCTCTATATTCAGAATTTAATAAGTGAATTCTGAATCATCCTCCCAAACCATTTTTGTTTTGATTAAAAGGTCCAAATGGATAGGGTAACTAAATTAGTATTCTTCATTACTTTGATAAACATGTGAAATTGAGGTTATTAAGTTAAAAAAATTACGTAGAAATAAAAAAATAAAAAAACTTTTTTAATTAAATTGATAAATAATGAGATTTCTTCGTCCACAAAAGGATTTTTTTTTCATTCTGTGCACATCTTTGAAGACTAAAATACTTTTTGTAATGAGCTTTGTACATATATTACAAATTTTATTCAGCAAATCTTTTATGAAAAATATAGAAAAGCGATGTGAAAAATACATAAAACTACAGCCAAAAGGTTTTATAAAGCATTTTGATCACAACCTTCTGTATACATTTATTAATGAATTTGTAATATAGTGAATTAATATCAAATCAGCATTAATTCCGTCATATAAAATTAAAAATCAATGTAAGTAATCAAAAAGGTGTTTGTATAATTTGTAACTTTATTTACCAAAATTAGAGATTATTTTTCTGTTTGAGGTATACTTCAAACATACTTCTTATGATATAATATAAAATATTTGGTTTATTTTACCAGTCAGTCAAGGATAACAAATCAAAAAGTTCTTTTTATCCTCCAAATTATAGACGCTTTGATTAACAAAACTAATGTAAGCAATTTGTACTCAATAATAATTCATATACATAATTCTTTCATGGTGTAATAGAGTGAATTTATAGTA
Source organism: Lepeophtheirus nordmannii (assembly GCA_963680855.1). Classification (NCBI taxonomy): domain Eukaryota; kingdom Metazoa; phylum Arthropoda; class Copepoda; order Siphonostomatoida; family Caligidae; genus Lepeophtheirus; species Lepeophtheirus nordmannii. The sequence goes on from OY804519.1 coordinate 26,459,079, forward strand.
ACTCGTTGTTAGGTTTTCAGACCTGGGAAAATCAGTTTGTTGATTGTTTATATGTATACTTAATATAAACTTAAAATTGGCATTGTGTAGAGTATTTACAAGTCATAATTATGAACTATTTTAATAGGGTTTTACACAAAAGAAGAATAAAATTGTTCCATGGATTTGTTTTCTATGACCACAAGTAAATGTAAATACGTCAATCCTTTCAGGAAAAATGAATCAAAGGGTGTCTACATATCCAAAGACATAATTTGAAATGAAATCACTACCAAAATTAACGTGAGACAAACTAGTAATTACATCAAACAGAATGAATCCCTTCTATTCAACCAAAATCCAGCCTGCTAACAATGTTTTCATTAATCAAAAACGAAAATTAGAGATTTGAAGGTGATCAGATACCGTCTTAGTTCTCAAAACATGAGAATGTCAGCTAATGATCTGCAGTTATTTATTATTACTACTATACAACAAGTTTGATCATAATCTGCACAGGTACAGACCCTTAGTGAGACTGTCTCGAATGTTGAATAAAAGTTCGGGTAAAGGCCTTTATTTTATAAGCAAAAAAAATTAACATTAATGTCGGAACAAAGTAATTTATACATTTTAAATATCAGCCATTGTACGCAGTTGTATAGAGAAATAGATATTTTGAGTATTTTGGATAGAGCTAAATTAGAAAATCTGAAATAACAAAGACAATATTACTTGGATGTTAAACCAAATCATAGAGAAACTAGGATAAAACTTATAAAATTGTATACTATCTAACATGTGAGATGTCAAAAATATACATTTCTATATACTGCTATCATAAAAAAAATACCAGGAAATTTGATTTTAATTTTTCTATGGATAGTGATACGGATAAATATTTTAATTTTTTAAGTCAATCACATATTTTTTTCTGTCAAACACATATGTGTCAAATTACATGTCAAAATATGCATTAGTGTTTAAGATACGTGTCCTTTTGTGAACAGCTAAAATCAATTTTTTTCTTTTTTCAAATGTCTAAAAGATAATGACTAAAATACAATTTAGAGCCATTGTATTGAAAAAACCCAGCAGATTAAGTCAGAGTATGTACAAATTTATGTGTATGGAAGAGACACACTGCAAACAACCGTGCGTCCTCTTAGCTCAAGTAGTCAATTATATGTAAGCACAATTTTTACTCACGTAATTGAGTCTGAAGAATCCAGCTTTGACACGCAATGCCTCTACTTACGATCCTCCTTAATTGTATCAGTTATATTCCTCTCAAAAAAATTCCAGGTCTATATAGGTAGGTGGTAACGTTTGAAGAAGTATTTACTTAGAATCTATGTCAAATTGACCCACAGCTAATAAGATGAATAAAAATTTAAATTTAAAACCAGTAGAACAAACATTCAATCATTAGTCTCTACATTGAGCTCAGGTCTAAACAAGACTTTATTACATTGAAATAACCTAGTTGAAATAAATTTTGATTTGTATCCGTAAAATTTCATAATTCCATACTTTTGTTGCAAAGCTATTGCAAATCTAGTAGCAATCTCCGAACAAAATCCCTAAAAAAATTACGTACTATCCCCATTTGTCCCGGACATTCTATTAAGTTGAGGCCGTCATAAAAAATGTGGAAGAATATTATGAGGATATTTGGACATCACTATAAAATTTGTAATTAATTAGCATAGTTTATTATCTTTTTGACAGAGAATATTTTTTTGGGTCGCATTTTTGACATTCCTTTGCCACATTATGTTGACTCCAAAAACACTTTACATTAAAAATATGAATAAGGTGAAATATAATGAAAAGTCAATCAAGGATTATTGCCGGAATAGGTAGAACCTTTACTCAAGAATATATATCAATCAAAGCATGTTTATAAGTATGAGGAAATAATACCAATCCATTGGGAATCATTTTAAAATGTTTTTGTCTGATCAAACAACCGTTTGTTTCCTTTGTTGCTTAAGATTTTTTTCTTCTTTCAACCTTATAAATATTATAATCAGATTGGCTCTGTGATCTGTTATAAAAAGTCATGTTGTGATTAAAACAATAGAAGGAGTTTATTGTATGTTTTTGGTTATTTTTTTTGTAGCATAACTCGATTGTTAAAAATAAATGTATTCATATACATACGTACAAAATAATAATATCTCGAGTTAAGTAATTAATTATTATTTATTATAGAGCATAATATGCATACTTATTAGTTATTGATACATATTATATGCATGCATGCATGTCTTTTTTTTAAAGCTCATAAGTACTTATGTCTTATTAATAAAAATGAATCAAATAAATTCGTAATCCATGTGGGATTATAATATAATAACCTTTAGTTCCAACATGGAGTATCCTTAGTTTTATATTGTTGTTTTTTGACACGCCAGCCTAAGTTATACGTAATATCGTATAAACATTTAATATTTTGACTTTAATTGTTTACCTCCTTAATTAATTAAGCTAAGGGTTCATGGATTGAATTATATCCAAAATAAGTATCCTGGATTAATGGAATTGAGTGAAAAGGTGCAAAAAGAAGAGTGAAAGAGCTCTTAGGAACTAGGATTTCCCGCGGAGATCAATTTTTAAATTCCAGGATCCCAGGATATTCGGTATACCGGATGTAAACAATAAATACTGTAAAATCTAAGGATTTATTTTTATATTTTAATAAGAAATAATACACTCTTATTATTATAGTTTAAGTTTCCCTCATTGTAAAGTCAAGTAACAATTAAATATTCATTCCTCATAGTTTTGATATTTATCAATTAAGATGTAAGCAATGGAGTCTTGAGGAATATGTATTTACTAATAAAGTAAGGAATAAAGTGCACTAAAGAATTGTAGTCATCTATATACAAACTTGATAATTACAAATACTTAGCTAAACATTTAGTTATACAAACATAATTTTCTTATCATAAATTTTTTAAGATAATTAATTTTTGGTGGAGCACCGTGTTGTGTAATACAATTAGTGAAATGCACAACTCGACCTGACTCGCAAGATAAAAGTCAACTCGTGCATCACTAGAATCCTTGTCACTCTTTATATTTAAAATGTTTCAAAAACACATATTAAATCTCAAATACTGAGCATCTGTGCCGATATGGAACAGTTTAGAAATCATTTACCCGGCACATGAATAATGTGTGAGTTTTGTAGATCGATTCCTAGCCCTATTTTTTCCCCAAAATATCGATACAATATGTAATATGAATCACAATACACATGTAGATCATAATAATTTATTACCTATTTTCTTTTTTATCTGTACCTTATTATTAATAAGAGGGATAAAGAACGTATATAATTGTAGTATTTAGAACATTTTGGTGCTTCGTTGAACATAATTAATTATGTATCAATGTACATATATACCGAATCATTTGAAAAGATAAAATTGTAAAAACTTAAAGCCGAGTGATTCTTTAATTTGTATTTAACCTTTAATTTAATTAGTTAAGTCTAACTTATTAAAGGATAAAATGCTGGATTTTCCATAGGTGTAAAACCCCGAAAAATCTCAGAAAAAAACCGTCATCTCAAGAGAGAAGCTGTAATATGTACACATGACTTTAGCCTTTCGGATAAGATTATTTTTGGATCCGACTTTGACGAATAGAATCAATTTGTAATAGTACAGATTTCATGACTTGATAAATTACTCATCAACATTTCTCAAAAATGAAGTTCATGTCATTACATATGCAGCTCTTTACTATCAAGTACATAATATGTACTTGATAGAACATTTACTGTATCCCAAATACTGAGCATTTGTGCTGATATGGATTTTATTCGAAATCATTTACTTGAAACATAAATAATATGTGAGTTTTTGAGGGCAATTCCTTGTCCCTATTTGTTTTTTCATGCAAGGATCAATAAATTACATACATACATATATGATAATGCACTTGTAGACTATAGCCCATAACAAGATATCTGTAAAAACGGGGCGATTAAAAGAAGGAAAGTTTCAATATTTGGAACATTTTTTGTACTTCGTTAGCTATCCTTTAATATCCATGTATATACCTGATCTTGACAAAGCATAAATCATAATAACTTTAAATCGAATAATTATTCAATATGTATTTAATATATTTAGTTTAATCAATAATTTAATTCAATACTATAATATATACATATATATAATTTAATGACGTTTATATTATGAAATAATAAACTGTAGAATTTTCTAGAAATTTTCCTTAATAAAAAATCACAAAAAAAGGGATCCTAGGACCCCAAGAGAGAAAACATAGCACCTTATCATACTATATTCATTTAATTCATGTATTAGGCCTTATAAAATGAGACTTTCAGCTATTATGCAATAGATGTCGCTAGGTGTATTTTTAAACCATTCCAAATATCTTCTTTTTTTTTTATCATCTAGCAACAATATTCAGTTCCTTGTTTGTGAAGTTTAATACCTCAACGCATTTTTGTTCCTTCTTAAAAATGTCAAATTTCGTGCCTTTAAACACAGATTTGTGGACTGCGTTTGATCTCTTGTTACCATTTGAAGAAAAAGGCTTCTGTAGCACATCAAATGTGAGATGGGAAAAGTATGTCACTAGTTATTATTTTGAAGTTTAAATTGTCAAACATTTTTGAAAGTAAATGTTAGAAATTGAAAAATAAAGTTTCATTTCCTTATATCTTTAAATTGAGTAAATAAACTCCAGTAATTCATTTCTCAGTAAAAATTTAAAGTGATATGATCACTCTAAATGAATGTATCTAACATTGCTTTTAATTTGACTCTCTATTTAAAACAATACAAATCATTATGATTTGAATGCTATCTCCATAAATATAATATATGTATATATGAACATATATTCATGTAGTTTACTTAAAGACATGGTAACACACAGAGTTGATCCCATAAATTTTCTATTTTCACTTTCCATCCATCAATGATACATTTGTGCAGTGGTGGCAATTTTTGTTTTCTGACATAAACAAAAAAAAATAAAACAAAAAACAGTGTGTTTTGTAATATATGAACCACTATGCTTGTACTGACAATTTTAAAAAATAGATTCTATAACCTTTGATGTACGTGATGAAAATGAATGGACTAAAAAAAAAATACTTCAAAGAATGATTTTGAGTTCAACTTTTTTTTTTTTTTTGATAATTTATTTATTTTAAATATATCTGACAAAAAAAAACTTTTTCATTAGTTACACATTAAATTATCGAGTTCGTTCTGATTGTTCATTATATATTTTTTAAGCCTAGATGTAGCTATTGCAGGGGTGGTGTATAAGGGATTAGTGTTAAAACTTGGTCCGAGACCAATTTTTGTTTCTTTTTTTTTTCAGTTTTACATCGAAAACATGAAACACAATAATGTTTATGAGTTTAAAAGTTAATAGTTTTATGACTATAAAAGGGATAACGTTTGGTATTTTTGTTCTATTTTGAAAAATACATTAAGTTCAATAAGGTGTGTGTGTGTTGTTTACTAAAGCTCGGGATTTCTGCTCCATCTAGCGAGACCATGGATGTTGTATGAGTTTGCTCATGTTCTATTGGCTATTAGGATATGACGTCATTTGTTTACTTTGTTGTTTATTTACTAAGTCTCAGTATTTCTGTGCCATCTTGGAACTATAATTGCTGGTAAACTAAAGTACTTCACTATAATCTAAATTAGGTTTGGGGTGTTTTTGAAGCATCCAAGCACAACCTTAGTTAATAGAATGTCTTTAAAAAATAAAAATATATGTATAAAAAATGAATTCAAAGACTCTCTACACTACAATAAGGTAAAAAAAAGCACATATCCAGCATATGTAATATCAAATATTAAAAAAAAGATTAGTGTTTTGGCCATAATAAATGACTAGTATAGGGCATTTTCAATGACGTCACAATATTTAAATATCAAACAAAACTGATACATTTCCGGAAAAAACCTTAAAGAAACTTCATTTATGGCTTTTAAATATATATATATATATATATATAAAGTCTAGGCATCTAAACTAAATACATACAACTTGATACCAAAGAGAAACATTGATATGGGAATACAATTAGGTAAATTAATAGGCACTGAAAATCCCAATGAAATTGCAAGAATTCCACAATTAATCAATTTTGTGGATGGATAAAGAAACAGAAAAGTAGGATAATTGGATGAAAAAAATCAGATCCATGCAAAAGTACTACTTAATTTATTGCTACACTATGTAAACGTATATATATATATATAATTAAAATACTTTTAATACAAATTAGGGTAATAGATTTAAGGTTGTGAGCAAAGGCTTAAGTCCATTTATTTGTGGTTCCCATTGTGACATTCAAATGCTCAATAAACGTTAGTTCCTCAATTTTCTAAATTATAGAGAAGCAAGGGTTTTTATTGCTATACAATTGGATTGTTTTTTGCTCCCAATAGGGTCGACTTCCCTAATAACGACGTCACGCGAAAAAGATCATAAGCGAATGATAATAAACTCCGACCGTGGCATAATCTTTTTTTTTCTCTTTAAATAGTTTGTACATATAATTGGACAAACGGATTTTTCCAGTAAGGGACATAACATCCCAGGGATGTCCCTTCTATAAAATAAAAAATAATCATCTCCTGAAGTTTAGCTTATAAATGTGAGAATCGATCCCTGGACGCAGTCACATTAGGACACCTGCTTTTAAATTTGAATATCTTTGTTCATTCTATGTGATTTCTTCATAAACTACTGAGAAATAGAATAAATACTATTTACTTCCAATTGTAACTATGTCATTAAAGAAAGTTCCTTTATCATAATATAAAAATAATTAGTATGGAGAAGTTTCACGATGCATCAAATATATATTTACATGTTATGTAGGTACAACCACACAGACACACAGGAGTACGGGGGTTACTACCTCTCTTGTTCATTCGGGTAATATAATCATTCAATGATTCATTAATAAAATGCCTAATACAGTTGCTTCATTTTATTATTATTATTATTACTATTCAAGCTATATTTCCTTTCTAATTCAATTAAGGAAACCATATGCAAAATCACGCATAACAAAGAAGTTTCAAGTTAATATTATTATTATTATTATTGGGAAAAATAGAAATTTTTAATTCTTTATTATAAAAATGACTCATGATATGTTATTGTAGTATGGATTTTTTATCAATAAAAGCACAAACACGGAATCCATTCCATTCAATTCTACAAACCCTTTGTTTAAAGTGATAATTTTTACTATACGTATACGCAGTTAGACCTGCAATGTGAGTCAGAAAATAACTGCATAAATCTCCTCCTCACATCAATATTTTAGAGGAAGGGACTCACTCATTCTACAATATAAATAATATTATTTGTATTTTACCTGTGGGTGGAATTGTAGGTAAATTTTCACAAAAAAAAAAAAATTTCCCTTCATACCATAATAATAATATATCAACTTATTTATAAAAAAAAAATCCTAACGCCGACATTTTAACCTTCTTTTCCTTTCCATTTTTCTTCTTTTTTTTTTCATTGTTATTTTTGACCAGTACGCCGGGTTACTGCTCCTGCTTCTACATATGCAAAGTACATTTTCATTATCAACCATGACGAGAGGAAGGAAAAGTGGAAGAAAAAGAAATAATCACATCTGAGGGATTTTAGCGAATTGATCCCTCACGCTTTTCCTTACGTGCATGCACGCCCAACGAGCGGTCCTTTTTTACGATAAACTAAACCTAGTTTGGAAGGAGTGTGATTTCATTCCTTGTTATAGTGGCGACTCAGATTTACTCAACAACATCTATATACGAGAATCAAAAAAAAAAAATAATAATAAAGATGAAGACTTCTTTCATCATCATCCGTGATACTCTTGGGATATTTTTCCTACCCTGAGAGTTAGTGAGCACACAATATATAAAATATAATATAACAAACGTGCTGCTTCAATAATTCTTCTATATACTACATTACAAATCTTGTTTCCTCACTTACATATCTTCGGTTCTATTAAGTTGAGAGTGATTAATCATATATATGTACAATATTATTATTGATGAACTGTTTTGTTTATATAAAAGAAGACTTAGTGCTCATTTCTAAAGTACGTCCTGTCGTTGAATGCGAAGCATATGTGTGATTCAAGATTTTGAGAATTAAAAAAAAAAAAAAAAAAAAATTAGAAAAAGAGAATATCATAGACGTAAAGTTCGAAGTTCGATATAATCAATGTTGCTATAATATAAACACAAAAAATAGAAGACGAGAAGAAAAAAAAAACACATAGTAAAATGGTATGAATAAATAAGCTAGCTCATTATGGCAGCAATAAGCAAACAGGAGAGAACGGGTGTCGACAACGAGTGCTTCGAAGGAACGGATATGGATATCGAAAAGAAACTTCCTGCTAATTCGAGCTTAAAAGATGCTGAGATCTCAGATCCTCCTTCAAGTAGCACCACGAAACTTCATCGTGTACTTGGGATTCGCTTACATAGTTCCTTACTTGGTCCAAAATGGCTCCTAACGTTTCTCTGTGTCGCAGCTTTAGTACAAGGAATGATCTTTACAAACGTCGTCATTTCATCCCTTGAAAAACGATTCGGACTACAGTCCACAACAAGTGGAATTATTGCAGGAGCTTATGACATGGGATCCCTTATTGCAGTCATACCTGTAACGTACTTTGGAGGCAGACCAGGAGCTTCTAAGCCCAAGTACATTGCTTGGGGAATGTTCGTTGTGGGAACAGGATCTCTTATTTTTAGTTCGCCTCATTTCATAACAGACAAGTAAGACTCACTCATAGAGTATAATTATTATTCCTCACATTAAATTCACCCTGAAGGATTGAAAGGATCCCAAATATACATACACATAATATCCTTGATTTTCCTTTCCTATCATTGTTACTGTTTTGTTCCATGCTGAGTGGTTCCTCCGTACCTACGCCTTTTTGAAGTAACGGTAATGATTAACTGAGTACTAGTAACAGAAAATAACTTTTACTCAGTATCTCATTCCGTCTTTTAATTTTAATTAAATATGTACATTCATACTATTCGTAAATTAAGTAGGTTCATTTTGTGTAGGAAAAATTTCATTTGATGCATAGTTTTGTTTTATTTTTTTTGTTTTTGTTTTACACAGAAACTAATAAGAATAAGAATAATAATCATTTACGTATTTATTTTTCCAAATAATTACGATCCTTTATAATTGATGTGTATTTAATTATATATATATATATATATATATATATAAATACAAGTATGTACTTAATTGCGACATTTTACTCAAGGAAACATCACTTCATCTAAATATACTGTAGACATGGACCCATGTACATATCCATGTGTCCCTTAGATTTCTTATTTATACCGTCATAGTCAATGCCGAAAATTGCCTCTATGTACGTATACATACAAACATACATAATTAAAATCATGGACAAGAAAGAGAAAGAATAAAACATGGAATCTCCTGAATAACCTTTAAACACATACTATGTATAAAAAGTGAGTAGGAATTATTGGCCTTCCTTCAGGAAACATCCTGTTTGGATCCGCATTCAATTCCAATTCTCTGATCTTATTGTACCTACAACTATGGAGCTTTAAATATGAGGGAGGGGAGGTGAGGGGGATAGTTCCATCATTGAAGATTCCTCTACTCGAAACATCCAACCCAGTCCAACTCGCTCAGCATCTGTGCACGTTTTACTCGTTCAAAGATGTAACATACATACATGCATACATACATATTATGTTATGTTTACATGCTATGACCTTACTATATAGTCATATTGAAGCAACGCCTGTTGTCGAGAGATCCTGATGACTTGGGCATCTTTATCCACTTTTAAAGCTCTACAGTATATGAAACAACTGTCATGCTAACAGCTTAGTATTATCATTTATTTATTTATTTTTATTTCTTTATAAAAAAAGAGATAAAGTCATGGAGGAATCCCTTCTTTTCGTTGAATTCAAGGCCAATAGTAGAAATTTCTTCTTTGTAAGACGTAACTTACAACATTACATATATCTACGTATCTCTTTCTAATAGAGGAGCCACTTTTATTTAGAATGCTTTGTTTTTTTAGCATTTTCATATTAATTTATAAATATGAGGAACTGTTGCCAAAGTCATTCAAGTATAGTAGACTTCTTTTCACACACAGAAGAATACATATATATATATATATATATATATAATATTATTGATGATTCTACAATTTTCTTCTTCTTCTTTTTCTTAAATAGACGATGTAATCGCTAAAAAGAATTTCATTTAACGAGAGACGACCACGACACACTTTCTAAAATAAAACAAACTTATGATACGATCCACTTTAAAAACATAATATCACAATTGCACGTTAGAGTAAGAAAGACCGAAAGAAAGAACCAGTGAGTGGTAGAATCTCTAATGATGTTAAGAGTCATGGAACACATTAAAACGGCTCTTCTCCATGGATATTTCTGTCAATTTGTTTCTATTTTATCATTTGGGGGAAGGGGTGGGTGTGTGTGTGTGTGTGTTAAATATTCCTAAAATGATCAAACTACATTTGTGTGGGTAATGTATTCTTTAGAGTTGAGTAGACAACCGACCACAAATATGACTAGTCATTAACAACAAGAATAAAACAAAGCTACAACAGAGTGCCACTTTAATGGCCTTGTGATTTGTACATATTTCATATTGTACATTTCGAATCATTCCTATTGCGTTGTAGGTTAAAGTCAGTCTCAGATAGCTAGACAGCAAGCATGAATCCTACCTAAGAACATCATGGTGTTAAATGTATGTACTAAAAATCCGTTTCATGTTCGTTTAGTCCTCGTATTCGTAATTGAAAGGTGGTACACATTATATCAAAAAAAAAGAGAATGTCAGAGAATGTCGAAAAAAAAATCTAAAACTGCAACTCTGCAAAGTGTCTACATATGTAGATGTGTGCTCATTTAAATATTATCTACATATGTATAAACTATCGTAGTTCCATGTTGGATTTCCAACTCTATGTATTCCAAGATTTGTAACCTCCCTCGCTTTTATTGTTTTAAAGGGAGTTTTGTTTGGATACAATTATAAATATCTCTATATTATGTTCCTAGATACATATTAGTTTAAAAAATTTGTGAAAAAAAGAAAGTGGAGGAAGAGTTTAAGGAGCTGATATTCTAAAAATATCACATTACTTTATTAATAGATAACTAACTGAACACAAAAGTTTATGTATACATACTTTTGTTCATGTTTATTTTTCTAATATTAAAACACTCCTTGGTCATGCTATTTTGTCTTAACAAGCGGGGAGAAGAATCAGTGTAAAAATCAGATACATATTTGTAAAAAAAAAAAAAATCAGGATAAATTGGTCAGAATTGGATTATACCTATTTTAAATATACAAATGAAATTTTTTAACAGGTTTGTTTCTTGGGGTATCATTGGTAAATGTACTTATTAGCAGCTTGCATTTTAATTATAAAAATTTGTTTTGAAGTGAGTCTATTTCACTATGTAAATGGGTGAGAGGCAGTCTTGAGTTTCTTTTTAATAGTCGTCTAGACAACAATATTATATTACATAATTTAATATTATATATCACGATGTTATCTTTCCTGTATCTTTCAACCTTTCTTTAGAAAAGAAAAAGGGAGAAAAAGGCCCAAAAATCAGTTGGTACTAGTTAATCAATATCTCCCAATTATGGAATTATTATTTATATATTTATTTCACTGTTTAATAATAAGACCAATTCGAGTTAAACCCATCAATGACGTTCAGAACAGTACAAATACATAAAAAGAATTAGAAGAATTTACAGCATACAATAATATTGTAGATTTTTATTTAGAGGGGTCACGTCTACACGACGAGCTTTTTGAGATAAACAAAAATACACTGTATTCTCCCTTCAGCTGATTTTCATCAGTTGACTCTTTGATTTAAAGCAGCTGACTCTTTGTATCATTAACTCAAAAAGAGTATTATTAATATTATTATTTATGATTCTCATACATAAAAAATATATTAAATCAAGGATTGCGTGCCTTTTTTTGAATTTTTGAGTATCATACAAGAGGTAACGATTGATTTATATATTGGTAGAATATACCAATGTGTAGCATATCTAAATAATAACTCTGCTCAATAAAAAAAATTGGCAACAAGAAAAATACAGAAGGGTAGCAGCTACCAGTTGTTATTTTTTCAAATGTTTATTTTCCCTTTTGAGAGTCGAGGTTGAGAGTGCACAAAAAAGCACGTCGTGCTATAGATACAACATCTAACAACAAAAATGATTTAAAAAGAATGTTAAGAGTTGCATTTTAAATGAATTACACCTGTTTTATATTTTGAGAAGGTTGAATGGTAGTATGAGAGAGAGAGAGAGAGAGAAACCAACCGCACATAATATAATTTCAATCGACTGATGTTTTAAAAATATAAGAGAAATTCATTCCAAAGTTTTACTTACATATATTTATTATGTGAGTGTGTGTTAATATGTATGTACATATGTATAAATACAGGTTTTATGTCTTTACTAAATATATTATATAAATTAATTTATGTATATATATATATATATATATATATATATATATATATATATGTACATAGTCTGGTAACGTGTAATTATAGAAATATAATCGAATAAATCTTTCAGTCAGAATTACAAATATGTTATTTATAAAAATCGATGACATCCATTACCATGAACGATCATTATGATGCCTACACATTATGCGTAAAATATTATGTAAATGAGTTAGTTTTTGTACTCTCACTATAACAAAGATATTATACATATATTTATAGATATATTTACACATTGGATATCAATTCAACCAAGAGTGGCAGGGGATTCTCTGATGTTCTTTGCTACTCGGATGAAGAAGAAGCCTTAGTCAATGATAGTACGTCCTCAAACCACTTCCAAGAGACATTTGAGAGTGAGTCCATCGACTTATCTCTTTACAAATATGTATTTCTATTCGGGCAATTGCTACACGGAATTGGATCCGCAGCTCTTATCACGCTAGGAACAACTCTACTTGATGAGAGCGTTAAGAAGTCATCTGTTCCTCTCTATATCGGAATACTTAATTCGTGTTTCGTCATTGGGCCAGCATTTGGGTGAGTTTATATCCTTGATACGCTCTATGTTTATGCATCTTTTTTTACCATATTTACGCATGGAAGGCTCTCTCATTTGTAACTAATAGCATATAACTAAGTACCTATGTAGACATTAAATGAGATCACTCATTGTCCCTGGTGATGACCTTAATGTTAGCTATTCATTCAAACTTATGTATAACTGGAGAAAGTTTTATAAAAGTACTTGAAAATTGTACTAATACTTTTTACTATCTACATAAATAATGACCTCCCAATTGAACTTTCACTCGAAAATAATATAGGTGCGTCCTTTTGAAAGAACTTGGTATTCCTTATCTTGACTCATCATCGATATGAATATGACTTAAGTCTTTACTATATACATATATGTATTTACTTTTCCCCCCTAAAAAGAGTACATTATGTACTCCAAGAAAGTATGATAATTGACCATCAAATGCTCTTAAAATCTTGTTATGGGGAACTGAGTTCATATAAATAATTACAAAAAACAAAATTATTGAGTCAATTTTTGATAAATAAGAGCAAAAAAAAGTCATCTAAATTAGATTTACAAACGTCTTCACAAAATGGTTGTCGCAAGATTGAATTTAATATATATAGATAATGTTGTTATATTTTCAGTTAGAAGATTGGCACAGTCATAAAATTATGTCATGAAACGCTATATTATTATTGCTACGTTCCCATAATTTGATCATTGTAGATACTTATGTAATATGTTATCTTTATATTGTCTCGCAACCTTTCACTTGAAAGGAGAAAGAGAGAGAAAGGCTCAAAATCATTTGGTAGGAATGATTATTATTATTATTATTATTCACGCATAAACTATTGCTCACATCTGAATAAGAGCTAATTCGGGGTCAACCTGTCAATGACATTCATAACGCTGCTACTATTAAGGGGAAGACAAGAGTATTTACAGAAATGGATAGCTGACAGAAAATACAGAGAACACTTCTATGTTCGTAACAGAAATGCATAATATTTACAATATATAGCATAAATGATAAGGACTGCGCGCTGTTTCAATAAATATGTATTTCTTTTGTACATATATTAAGTATATACATTTTCTTTTTATACTTCAAGCCCTTGAACTTTGAACTCATTCCTTATTTATCGTTTAATTTATGATTTCTTGATAAATAGCATTCACAAAAATAAAAGATATTAATTAGTTAAAAAAATGCATTAGCGAAAATTAGGGTTGAGATGATGAGTCTCTTTTTTGGGATTAATATTTTGAATACTGTGAAGGATCAAATCTTTATCTTGGATTTATATATAATATTTAGATGATAAAGGGTTAAATAGGCGGCGCCAAAACAATTGAGTCATTGGACTCCGACGAATAAAGGGATATATGAGCCATACTCCAAGCCGATATTATTTGATAACATAGCATTTACCCACATTGTAGGTATTTACCTAAATATAACCATTATGTATTTTCATGTTGTTATAATATGTATACAATATGTTAACATGTATCTAAGTAGATTCCTCCCTCGGTTTGAAATATTTATCTATAGAATCAATGGTTCTTTTATCTCATTTTATATCCTTTGCATAACGTATCAAAAGAGAGCCTAATTGGTCTTACCTCATAATATATAAAATGATGGATGAATGCTTTAAAATGCATTGAATGATTTATGTTTAGGATAAGTATCCCATAAATAACAACAACCCAAAAAAAGTAAATATAAAAGCTTGTGTAGCTACCATTAATAATTAATTAATACTTTTAATTACGTGTCAATGTGATTTTTCTTTTTTTCTTTTTCAGCTTTTTGGTTGGAGGACAGTTTTTAAATGTTTTTACTGAGTTTTATTTAATCTCATTAGAGCATCTAAATATCGATACAGCATCTCCTAAATGGGTTGGAGCATGGTGGATTGGATTTCTTCTGATTGTGGTCCTTTCTTATGTATGTGCCTTTTTGATCGGTCTCTATCCAGCTCGTATCCCTGGATCTGAAGAGTCAGAAGTGAACAAATTGGCGAGTGAGTCTTCATCTATCTCTGATGAATTTGTTGTCAATAAATGTGACTTCGGAAAAATATCCGAATTACCTCGAGCCATATTTAATCTTCTCACTAATGCAACATACGCGTGCATTAGCTTAGGTGCTACGATGGATGGCTTTCTTTTGGCCGGTAAATATTCATACACCATGACCAATATAATTATTTACTTTCCTCCATCATCTTGTTTATTTTAGCCCTAGCAGCATTTATGCCAAAGTACATGGAGTCTCAGTTCGGTCTTACTCCTGGATATGCTGCAATTCTTATAGGCATTTTGATTGTACCTGCAGGAGCTGGAGGCTCCCTTCTCGGAGGATTTATAGTCAAATTTTATGAATTTACTCGGACTCAGTCAATCGCGATGTACATTGCCTGTCAACTCGCTATTTTACCACTCTATTTAGGATTCCTTCTCTACTGTCCAAATCCACCATTTGCAGGGGTTAACTCTGAATACCCTCACACTTACAATGGACCTTTAAGTCTCTCTGATAGGTGCAATCAAAATTGCTCTGCAAACTGTGATGTATTATCTTATATGCCTATTTGTGGCGAAAACGGAGTATCTTATTTTAATCCCTGCTATGCTGGATGTGGATCAAATGGAAGCAATGGGATATTTAAAGATTGTTTGTGCATTCATGGACCTGAATCTATTGCTCTAGAAGGAGTGTGTCCATCAAATTGCAATTATATTCCTTTTTCGGCCCTCTTCTTCTTCCAAATATTTTTTACATTCCTGGCCACCATGCCTGGTCTTGTAGCGAGCTTAAGGTAATTTTTACTCTTATATATACATAGAAATTATCAAATGTTTTACTTGTTTGCATGTTACATCCATTACAGATCGGTAGAACCTCTCTATAGATCCCTATCCCTAGGCCTTCAAACTATTCTTGTTAGGGGGTTTGGCACAGTGCCAGGACCAATTATTTTTGGACTTATTTTAGACAAATCATGTCTACTATGGAATGATCGAGATAGTGGAAACTGCCTTCTCTATGACAATTACTGGTCAAGTCGTTTAATTTTTGGAGTTTTGATCATTTGGCGGCTTGTGGGTGCCATTTTTTTTCTATTTGCCTACTTTCAAAGTAAGAAGTCGAAATTGGCAGACTCATGACTGTCAAAAAAGAATAAAGTAACTCATATACATTCTTACAAATCAACTAGAAGTTATACCCCTCTAGCCATATATATAATACAAAACCATTAAATTATTGTTGTTACATAGACACAATACATAACATATACACCTATATGCAGAATATACATTTTGATAAGTGAAATAATAATTAAACTTAAGCTTCAAGTGTATTAAAATCATTATTCATCTTATTAAATGAAATTGTGTGTTTGATTTTTTTAAATACAATTTAATTACTGTCAAATACATACATACATACATACATATATTTATATACCTATATAATTTTTAAATTCATTTATAAATATAATTACTGACCGTCCCCTGGTTGGACGTGGTTTAAATGTTACTTTTTGATATCTAAAAAAAATATATTTTTTATGTATTAAATTATACAAAATAACTCTTTAACTATAATTTTCATTTGGATTGCTTTAAGTATTGCAATACTGTTGTTTCCATATTATGATGTTCCGTTCAATTATTTTTATTTGATCAGCATGTTTAAAGAATTTAATTTAAGGATCCTTAGCCTTCAGCTTTAGTTAATTCATATTGCTAAAAAAACTGTTTCGCAATATGCCCTACGGACAAAATTATTTATTAAGGTATATCCTTTACACTCATGGAACCGTTATTCATTTCATGTTGAAAACAAAGTTGCTTCAATGTCAACGATTCAATATTTCTGGAAGGACTTTATAGATGAATTGTTACCCAAATGCTTTTTAGCTAAATATTTTCAAAGCAACGGTCTGTTTTTTAAGTCTTTGTTTTATCCAAGCATGTAGCCTTCATTTCAAAATAACTAATGATGTTCCATTAATTAAATATTTATTAATTATTAAATTACTTAAGACAAACTCAATACAAATAATTATTAAATATATTTCAATATGATTAATTACCTCTAACAATAGACAAAAATCAGAAAATTACTTAAATTAAAAAAAAGACATTCGATATTGAATTAATAAGTTTGACAAAAAGAAATTACAATAGATTCTGAACTTACATTTAGAAATTTAGTTATTTTTTCTCTCAATAGTATCTAGGTTGATTTGCCTTTCAATCAAATTTACTAATTATTTAACGATATGTATACATGAACATGTCATATTTTTAAACCAGTGTTAATTTTTTCAAACGAGACGAAGTATAATGAAAGTTTTTTCCATGATGTAGACTAGACGAAACTATTTGTTTAAATGTGTACTCTGACAAACACAAAACCTTTCTTCTCATGACGACATAAAGACGTGACGAAATCTAAAGAAACAAAATGCTTCATTTTACTATCAATACTAGAATATAAGTGTAGGTATGTATTTTTTTAAATTTGATTTTTTGTAATATTTTTTTTTTGTATAATCCTGGCAAAATCATCACAACTGTCGGAACGTAACTTTAGGGCGCAGAGTTGCTAATCCCCTGCACACGAAAGAAGTTGTTGTATTAAACACCGTGTAAAAAGTAATAAATATATACTAAATACATTAATCCTCCACATTTTCTTCTGTATAACCGTTGGGCAATCGTAAGAGGACTGTTGAGCACGATCGACTCCTTTCCACCTAGTCTTTGAAGTAGGAGTTATTTTAAAGGCAGTTGTAATTTTCTTAAAGGAAATATTAAAATATATTCGCCAAATTTTGTTAATCCATGACAAAAAGGAGACGAAAGAGAGGAAGACGAGAGAAACTACTCACGAAATTAACACTTATTTAGACCATGATACATATTAATTTCAAATTTGAAATCTACATTAGAGATCTACAACCTCCTTTACTTACTTTCGAGCTGGGGGACTGTTCAAAAAGAAAGAAAAGACATCTTACATACAAGCATGTATAGTGTAGATTCACTCATCTATTAATACACATTGGTAAAATACCGATTGGATGAACAATTTTTAAGGTCATCCATAATTTCCATCATCATCACAAATTTAAAAGCTGCAGAGGAAATTGATTTACCTACCAACCCAGGTCTGTTGACACGGTGTTTGACATTAGGGAGAAGGAAAGGGGTATTTAGTTTGAATCACGTCGAGCTTTTTTGTCCCCTCGCAACCTCGACTGACAAAAGGAAAAGGAAAAATTTGGAAAAACATATGGTAGCTACCCTTCTGTATTTTCCTTGTTGCCAACTTGTTAATATTTAGCATAATTTATTATTTAGATATATTAAATATTTATAAATTCTACCAATCACAAATCAATCATTAATACTTGTATATCAAAAATTCAAAAAAAGGGCGCGCAATTTAATATATT
Organism: Lepeophtheirus nordmannii; assembly: GCA_963680855.1. NCBI lineage: Eukaryota > Metazoa > Arthropoda > Copepoda > Siphonostomatoida > Caligidae > Lepeophtheirus > Lepeophtheirus nordmannii. The sequence continues at coordinate 26,477,705 of OY804519.1, forward strand.
TTCTATATATCAAAATCATAAATAATAATAATACCCTTTACGAGTTCATAGAACGTAGAGTCAGCTGCTTTAAATCAAAAGAGTCAAATGATGAAAATCAGCTGAAGGGAGAATACAGTGTGTTTTTGTTTATCCCAAAAAGCTCGTCGTGAATATAGCCACAATGAGCTCATTGAAATAAACAAAAATACTATGTGTTCCCCCTTTAGCTGTTTTTCGTATGTAGACTCATTTGATTTAAAGCAGCTGACTCTACGTGTTATGAACTCAAACAGTTGCTTTATTAACCTTAATGCATGTATTCCTTTCTGCGATATCTTTACTATCAGGTAGATGTTCTCCCCTCAGTAATATTGGAAAAAATGATAACAGCTTCGGAAAACAAAAAGACCTGTTTGAAGAGCCAACTCCACAAAATCTCACACTCGGCATTTTGCATATTATTTACATTCCTAGCAATAATAGGGCCCCTCCCCCTTATTGTATTTCCTTTCTCACATTTCCCTTCCTTTTAGAGTAGTAGTATTTAATAAAATATTACATATCATATCATATCATATTTTTTACCGAAATATTCACTTAAATTCTTACTTTTTATGCTAACTTGACAAAACATGGAAAAGTTTCGGATCTAGCCCTACCACCCTCAACACAAATACGAAAGACTTCGTATCCTTCAAGACTACACGAAGAGGAAAGAAGATAATTTAATTGTCATTTGATTCTTATACGTTTTGTCTCTTGTTCAAGCGAGAAATGGGAGAGCGTATCCTTTCTACATACCATACATATATACACGGCATAATCAAATTGAATTAGTTACTCAGATATTCCTCCCAAATTTTTAAGGAATCATCATGGGTCCATCTCCATCAAAAAATCCAGTCTACGACAGAACCAAGAGGGTCCCTTAAATAAGGTATTGTATTAGTATATGGAAATAATAATTAAAAGTGACGGTGCCGTTGGTTGTAAAGTAGAAAACGATCCCTACTCCAAAATATCCGTTTAAATTTATAAGCAGGAATAAAGTTAATAAAAGCCGCCCGCTTAAGTACAAAAAATAACGTCACTGGGAGGAAAATAATGAAGGTTGAACACAACGTCATTAAACATCAAAATTGAATTTTAAAAAGGTTTAATTAAGGCAATGCCTTTTGTGTCATTTCAAAAGTTATTTTTTTTAGGGGGGAAAGGAATGTTAAAAAAAAAGTACATTCGATTCACTCTATGTTTGTCTTAAATTTTAAATTACAGTCTAACTAAACAAATTGAGAATGTATGTTCAACAAGGTCATTAATTCCTTTAGAAAGGACATTTATTACACCTGTCATTTTTTTGTTGTTGTTTTTAATTTCATGATAATATTTTTAATTCAATTCAAACATTTTAACATCTGTTATTTTGGCACATTCAAAAAACTTTAACGGAAACTTCTCCTTCAACGGTTTTCTGTGAGGCAGCATCACATCCACGAACAGCACATTGAGTAATGGAACATGTCCAAGTTCCTTCATCATCTATAGATGCTCTTGGAATTTTAATGCCACAAAGTGTATTTGACTCATTAGGTTTTTCTCCAAAGAATCTGTGGGTAGTCAGTCATTAACAAAAAAGTTACACATATATACCTATACTGAATGACCTACTCAGAGTGCTCTAATTCGTAGTCACAACGTGTGACAATTTCGTATTTTCCGATGCCGATTGCACAAAGTTGGCCTCTGCAAACGTAGGTATTCTTACATTTCTTTTCATCATGCTTGCGTGTCCATGTACAGTACTTCCAGTCTCTGTTTTCGGTGATGCTTCCACCATCTGTCACTTTGCAAAAAAGCTCAAGGGGAGAGCCAAGTCTAATAGACTGATGCTCGGAAATTTCTTCGATGAAAAATCCTCGGGTGCTTCCGTTACTATGTACATATCATGAAAAACAACAACAACATTTATATATGAAAAACAAAACAGTAAGAAATTACTATAATATAACAATATGTAGAAACTACCTCAAATCTGCTGATTGAGAAAGAAGGACATGGGCAGAGAGAATGAAAAATAATCCAATGGCCTTCATGATTGATATCTGAAGACTTCTTCATTTAGTAGGAATGAAATCCCTTTTAAATGATAATTTTGTGATAGATAAGATAATTTTCTTTGTTCTTGATTTTAGACTATTTTCCTTGCAATTCTATTAAATGATGTCAGTAAATATGTATGTAATAAAATATTCATTATTTGTTGAGACTCGAATTATATTCCTTAGCAGACTTATTTATAACTTTTGTTCCGAAAAAAAAACAACGTTTTGTTTAAGAAAAGGAAAAAACGCTTGGTACTCTTGCTTATTTTTTATCAATTATGGTACCATTGAAGATATGTAGAATCATCGGCCATTAAAGGAAGAATGAAAGGATTCTAGTACACATTTATATTTTAGTAAAAAAATATAATATTGTTTAAATGTTAAAGTTTCACCTCTTTATAGTAGATATATAACTTTCATTCGGAATATCAATGTTCATGAGTGAATCTACTTTGAATATTGTTTAATATAGATGTTATCAGTATTTGTCTATAAACCAGGAGTTTTGATGATTTAGGTTATCTTATCGCTGATTTTGATTAGTTATTGAACTAATCATATCTTCATTTTCCTTTATTATTGTACGCGAAAATTGATATCAAAAGCATTACAAGCAATTTGTTTTCACGTCTTGTATATGAGTCTATTTAATGTTATACTTACATAAATTAATATAAAATTATTTTATTTTATGTCTATCTGGATAATAAGTTACATGAGTCACACAATTTATCATGAAAAGGAAATAATTTATTGAAGGGGATTCTGCCTAATACCTTGCAAGAACTTTTTGCAATTTTCCTTTTAGTTACTACTATTTTTAGGAACTTTTTTATAACCTAAAGTTAGACAAAAACTTTTTTTTTACACGACCCCATATATTTTGACTTTTATCTCATGTGACGTAGTGCTCAACGCAAAGGGAATTCAATATAAACATGTTGCTGCGTCAAGATATGAACTACTATGAGCAAAAAATACCAGAAAATTTGAATTTAATTTTTTTTTTGGATTCTGATAAGTGTCTTTGTATTTAAGTTGACGGTGCTGTCATTGATTATTTGTTTCAGATTACACATCAAAATTTTTATCCGTGTTTGAGATACGCGTTCTTTTGTGAACAGCTAAAAATTTATATATTCTTTTTTTTAAATGTCTGGAAGATGATGAATAAAATGCAATTGTGAGAAATGTTGTAGAAACCAAAAAGTTTAATTGAATACTTCAGACTGTATTCTTTTGAAATTTTGGGAATCTCTGGTTTATTTCTCGGGATACATAACCTATTACTCAAGAAACCGACCATCTTATTTTAATAGGATATCTAAACTCAATGTTGATTTGTAATTATTGAATTGATAAAAACACGTGCATTACATCAGGAGAGGGGGGGGGGCAACTTTGAGGGGGAAGATATGAACTTGATGATTAAATATAGATTTTTTGATTTCTGTATTTTTTGACTATACTAATAAGTTTTTCTCTGTATCGTTGAAGCGACAACTTGTTATAATTATAAGTTGTTCAAATTATTTTTATGAAGAAATAATGCTAAAGAAAGCGTACTGTCCCTTCTCTTGGATTTCTGACTATTCATATTCACCTCAATCCTTTCAGTTTCCAACAGTTATTGAGTAAAATTTATTATTGTCCAATAACAATCATTAATCAGCTAATAAAATGCTAAAGTGCCAGAAAGTAATTGTGGGCACGCTCTCTCTTCAATAAAATGCCCATCGCGTAAATAATATGCAAATCGGGCTTGTAAGCATCAAAGAAAGAGAAAATCAACCTGGTATCTCTGACAATTCGATGAATGTTGAGAGGGAAGCAGCTTGAGCTGTCGTGACGTTGTACTGAGCTACAAACTGCTATTCTCCTGTATATGTACAAATGAAGACATCAATAATAAATAATAACATTATGTATGTATACCATCGATGAGAGGCAGAAAATTAACTGAAATTAATGTCAGAAAATTATATATTTTTAGCTTACAAGTCGTAAACTAACAATTATTACGAGAACATGAGCCCTTTTCTAACATTGTATTTGCTATTGCTGTAGATGTTCTCCCCTCAGTAATAAAGGAAAAATGATAACAGCTTTGGAAAACAAAAAGTACTGCTAAAAGTGCCAACTCCACAAAATCTCGCACGAGGCATTTTGCATATTATTTACATTCTTACCCATCCCTATTCATACCCAGTGCCCTATGGTAACTAACTAATTATTTATAAGTCAGCTAAAAACTTTGTAACTAAAAAAAATTGTATCAAATATTATGTATAATGAGGGTTAAGTCACATTTTAAGTGGTAAATTATGTTATATGGATCAACTTCAGGACCAAGGAGTGTCATTTAGTCTGTATAGTTCAGTCTTAATTCAATTTTTTTCCCTCAAGTGGATTCCAAAAATAAGAAAAAAAGGTACTTGATGATAATATGAAGGTTTATTATACTTTGTCGCATCTTCAACACCATAAAAATGATCATTACTTGACTAAATCTACGTTATTATCAGAGTCTCATCCTTTTTTAAATAATTTTTTGGATTTATTTATGATTGATCTAAAGCATTGAACTTTAAAATCCAATATTTTCTAAAAAAGGCATGGAATGAGGTAAAAAAATAATAATATTGGATGCTGCCCATTTAATATTTTTATAAGGCCACCTGCTCATTCAGATTAAATTTCCATGTTCCATACTTTCATTAAATTCCATAAAATATTATGAGAAAAAAATATTCTCCGTCCAATTATCTTTGGTTTTTTTTTTCTTTTAATAAAATTGATTAGTAAGGAATGCATATAAGAGCTGATACCCACAGCTTTCAAATGAGATATCAAGCGCCCAATAAGAGTCCTTAACTTTGAAGCAATCGTCCATCTAAATGTGTAAATTTTACTCCGATTTCAAACAAAAATTCGCTAGAAATCAAAAACTCACGGTAGAACTACTTAAGTTGTAGCTCGTAGAAGGATTAAGAAATCAGCTGAACTTCTTCTGCACGCTACTACTTCAGTCTATTGAACTTGTTTTTTAATGGCTCTACCGTGATTTTTTGATTTCTAGTTCAAATGGGAAACAGATTATGGGAAATCAAAAACATACATTTATCTTGCTTTTTAATTAACAAAAAACAAAAACTATTTATATTGTGAATTATATTATAAAAGCAGTTTATTTGGAGGAAATATTAAAAAAAAAAAAAAAAAGGAATATTCATCAAAGGAACGCTCCATGATTTTATAAAAAGTACCTTTTTAATTATAGAAATCAATATAAGTCATATTACTTATTCTTAGAACTTAAATATTCTCATCAATTATGTGTATATTAGCTTGTGCATAGTTTAAGACTCTTCATTTGTATATACAAGCCATGTGGAGAGTAGTTTAGCTCAGTAGAGTAATAAGATATTTATTACATATCATTACTCAATTGAAAAGCAAATTCGTAAACCTACCTACATTACTTTTTACTTAAAAGTAGCAAAAACATTACTTTTATTTTCTTAGATTCATGATGTGGTGAATAATTTCAAACGTCAAATTTGATAAATTATATAAAGATTAATTTGATAAAAAAAACTTTTTTTCTTTTTTACGATTTTTAAAAATAAATAAAAAGAAAGGACATTTTAAAGGAACAGATGTTCCTTTTTTGACAAAATTCTTACATTGAAAAAGTAATAATCTGATTGCTTTATTATTATTTTGTATTATTATAAATATTATAAAAGATCGAGAAGAGTCAAATATAATTACTAAGTACTAACTTAAAAACAATTCTTAATACAAAAGAGGTACATTAAATTAAAATCATTTCCATGAGGATGCATCTTTAAAAGATGCTTTATGTATAGTTAATAATAAACATTTGTGCTGCTTTATTTGTCTTATATCCCGCAACCTTTCCTCAAAAAAAAAAGAATAATCAAAATGGCCGAAAATCTGTTAATTATGGAGAATTTTTCACCCTTTTAATTTAATTTAACTTCTACAAATTTACATTCAGAAGGCTACTATTTATAAAAATGGACACAGATGACAAAAAAAAATTAAATTTTTATGTTAGTGTGTTAACGTCATGATGTGACAACACCTAGAAACTTTTATAAAAAAGAATAGAATTAAATATACCCTCAGGTAAAAGTGCATTTTTCTAAGTTTCTTGACAATTAATAGAATTTACCTAGACTCAGGGGAAATTTTGCTATTTTTAACGTATTAAGCAAGTACATACAATGGATATTTAATGAGAAATATAGGAGTTCCACTCTAAAACAAACTCACCATCAAAAGTTTACTTTTTTATTCTTATACTTTTTATAGGCAATCCTTAAAATTATTTGAGATGGACTGCTTTAGATTTTGAGGAAATAATAGTGTGCTAATTACTAACAATGCTTGAAAAAGTAGAACACTTTGATCAACAGGAGTACCGTCTATGATCTTTTTATCTTATTTTATGAAAGTTCTTCCTACTAAATTATGTTTACAGAAACTTTTTTATTTCCATATATTTTTTGTTTATTTTATAAAACTTGGTTATATCCAGGAGATTTTTTGTTTATTTTATAAAACTTGGTTATATCCAGAAGATTTTTCTTCTTCTTCAAATAGTGCTAAGACAAGAAGGTTAATGAGCTCAAAAGAATCAAAATTTGTACTTTTGTTTGTTTATTGATGTACAAAAATGTACATTTATTTTTTAAATTGTAGTTCATGTGTACATACATCACGGTAGTTATCAAATAAGCTCTTTTACAATCTTCATAATATTGAATTGAAATAAAATAAAATTTTGTCAAAATATATAACATTTTTTTAACTATTCGAGGAAAAAGTAACTTGTGTTCTTTTATTATTATTTTAATCTATTGCAGGCAAAGCATGAAAAATAAGTGCATAAAAGAGCTGAAAAAAGCTTCCTTCTATACGTGAATCAACATTAAGGAGGGCTTTCTCAGTGTTAATACTATAAAAAATTTCTAAAAATAAAGTTTAATAGTTCTTAACAAATGCATTCAACTAAGAAATAAAAGAACAATAGATAACAAATTATCAAACTTTTTTTAAGTATGAAGACAAAAAAAAAAAAAGAAGAAGAAACACAAAGAAAACATTTGATTTAGAATTTGTCAAGTAGTTTGTTTATGATACCAATTTCTTATAACTCATAGATTTATCTTCAATCTTTATCCTAGCTTGATTTTGTATTGACGTGATTTATATATATATATTATTCCTAATAATGCTAACTATTCTAATATCCCTTATCCCCTTGGTATTTGGTGTATCTATGAATTGACTAGTGCATAATTGTTTCTATTGGTTTAAAACTTTGCTCAGTGTTAAATTCAAAGATTTGAGAGCATGGTTTAACCATTGCGTAAGAAATTATGTCCAACAAGAGCGTCATCTACCGACAAAGTCATGAATTATGGGTTTTAGGTATAGAACAAGTTTATCTATATAGGCACGACGAGCTTTTTGGGATAAACAAAAGTACTTATGTATTCTCTTTTCAGCTGTTTTTATTCAGTTGACGCTTTTGATTTAAATCGGCTGACTCTACGTGTTATGAGCTCAAAAAGGGTATTATTATAATTATTTATGATTTTGATATATAAAAAATATATTAAATCAGGGATTGCGCGCCCTTTTTTTGAATTTTTGTGTATTATACAAGTACTAACAATTGATTTGTATATAAGTATCAATGTATATATAAATAATAACTCTGCCCAATTTAAAAAAGTTGGCAAGAAGAGAAATGCAGAAGGCTAGATACCAGTTGTTTTTCCAAATTTTTCTTTTCCTTTTTGAGAATCCAGTTTGCGAGTACACAAAAAAGTTCGTCGTGAGTAACTAAAACGTTTTGTTAACAATAAAATGTATTTTTGCAGTACAAATTCACTTAGAATGGAAGGAGGGCTGATATCGGTGGAGTACATTCAAGTACATATAAATTTTTTGGGTTTAGCATTTGTGTACAATAGCTGCCCTTTTCAGCTGTTGATTGACCAGACTCTAAGGCAATAATTCTAAGAACTCAAAACTTGAAAGCTATCAAATAAATCCAGGTCTACAAAATAGATAAATAGCTAGTAATTTTTTCAGAATTGATTCTCAAAAACTTTTGCAAAGACATGTTAAGCTCCAATTTAAATTAAATTAGGCCTAAATTTCATTCCTTGTCTCTAATGTTGGTTTATATTTTATAAAATGCTTCTTTAGTGATGCAAATGTTCTATTTCTACTATTCGACAAACAGTTAATTTATCAACAACTAATTAATATCTATCCGCTCTCTCTCCCTAGGAAATAAAAATGATGCTGTTTGTGTTTTTAAAAGGTATTGAAATAAACTCCCGCCTTAAATTTGCTCGAGATTTATAAGCACTTACTAAAAGGGTAGCGATAGGATTTAAGGGTATCATTTGTTTGAGATAGTAGCCATAAAGATATAAAAAAGAGGTTTGTAATTTGATCATAATTGTAATATGTCATCGATCCGGCGAGAGTTTATTTAGTGGGATTAATGAGCCCACTGAGATGTACTGGGTTGAAATAGAAGAACACTTCTTTAACTGAACTAATACTTCTTGAGAAATAACATAAGAGCAATTGCCTTCGATATCCTAAGATATTTTATTTACTTTCTTAATTGTATCGTTCATCTTAATACACAAAATTTTATGTAGATAAAAAAATGTGGGTCATACAGAATCCATCTATAGTCTGGATTTGGTCTCCATATCCCACCTCTTAAGAATTTCTAAATAAAAGTATCCTGTTTTTAGATTTAAATAGTTTCTTTCTTCTGTTGAATTGAGTAAAATCAAATCAGAAAAACAGCTGAAATATCATATTTAACATCATTTGAATCAATAATAATTATTTTGAACGGATCTTACACACCTTAGATCTTTAAAATAAAGGTACTTTATAGTTGTTGTTTTTTGTTAGTAGATTAGAACCGATGAAACCTTTCACATCAAGATAAAACAAAATGTCTGAAAATGATCAATTTAATCCAAAAATACCCATTTTTTTTAAATCAGAAATGGCAGGAGGAATCTGAAATTTAAAAAATAGCGTGTTCTATTTTATGCCCTTGGGTAGAGAGATAATAGTGAAGTTAAAAAAATTACCCTAAAAACGTGGTAATATAGTATTCTTGAAGGGGCAATTCATTTCAATGGCCTCAAGGGGTTGCAGTCCTTATGTATGCTGATAAAAGGCTGTTTTACAAATCTTGAAATATGATCAAATCCTTTACACGTCATATTCCACTAACATGAATTATTTTTTATGTATTAATGTAGAGCAGGGATGTCAAACGGCCACAAGGAGATTCAATCAGGCCCGCAGAATAATTTGAAAGTGGAAAAAATACATAAAAGACATAGATTATTTATTTTTTGATAAAATGTAATTCGTGTTTTATCCGCTAGGGGTGCATGATAGTTTTTCTTTATATATATAGCTCATTATTATAATTTTCGAAACCCATTACTTAAAGTTTCTGCAATTTTGTGAAATGTTTTGTAAAAGTGTTGCTAAATAAATTTTTAGTTAAATTTAACAATTTCCTTGTTCTTCTTTGAGTCAAAACAAAGGGATGACATGATATTTTGGTTATTCATAGCTCAGTATGCTATAATTTTAATGATCTGGCCCACGACATTTACCCAGGGGTCGTATATGACTCGATATATGAAATGAGTTTGACACCCCTGCTGTAGAGACTATATTGATATTGGGAGAGGAGTTTATATTTATACAATAAATATAATTATATTTATTTAAAAGCTCAATCATACATTCCTAAAGCATTGCGGATAATTCACTCATCTCAGACCACTATTTCAAAAGAGTAGAAAGAAATCATTGATGTGTGCTTCGTCCTTTATAAATAGCTCTTAAAGACCAGTTTTCAAAAGATGCAACACTTTTAAGCACTGAAGTCTCCTTCAAGTTCATTGTAAAAAAAAGCCATTTCAGAAAAATACACAACTATTTAACTCATTAAAAGAAACTATTAATAAATAGTTTCTTCAAAATGGAAACCCTTAGATAGTTGACTTACTTAAATATTTTCATTAACCCAGAATTTTGAATGCTTAATGTTATTGCGGTAAGCTTTATAGCCTTTGTTCATTTCCTCCTAAATTTATATTCAAAAGAATAGCAGGTGGTATTTTAAAAATACCATTCACAAAAAAACTATAAATTAGCAAAAAAAAAAAAACAATAATAATAATAATTAGCAGAATTTTTACAGACTTAGAAACAGTTTCACTCAGAACGAAGCTTCCATCAATTTACAGACAAAAGCATTGAATTAAAGAGCTTTGAAGTAGTATTTAAAAAAAAAAACTAGACAAGCGTTATTATATTTTTCTCAGTAACAGATTTGTATCTCAATAAATATAGATCCAATCTATTGGGAAATTATCCTAATCAGTTAGTCAGTGTTCTCTGAAGTCAGTACGTATTCTAAAACGAAAAATACTGATAAAAGGCCTTCAATCAAATAATTATTGAACTAAAAGTTCCTTGAACTCTTTCCACCTTATTTTTCACGTTAAAAAAATAAAAATGAAGAACTTTATATGGGATATAGTGGCCACCATGCATGCTTCTTTGATCTGTGTCTGAACCCCTTTTGAATAATATCCAGGCAACACCGGATACCCCTACTAATTATACACTTTTTATTTTGTATTAACGAAAATGTGTCGAAAATTAAGATCTTTGGAAAAACGGTTATATCTCTGTAATCCATGAGCATTAGTGAAATATATTTTACAGATCTTTTTCTGAATACAGTAAATATATCTTTTTTATAATGAAAACTTTCTGCCGCTGTATAGAAATTAATTCGATAACGAACATACATTATTCGGATCTACATGGACAATCCATTTACATTCAAAATTTTGGTGCTTTGTTGGGCATATCTCAAACTGTGAACCATTAATATTTAGTCAACTTTTCATTTAATTAATTTTATAAAGGAAGCTTAAACACATTATGAAATAATTATTGAATGTGTGATTCCCAGTGGAAATAATATTTTTTCAAATATTCACATTTTGAGAGAAACTCATTCTTTTCTGTTCATTTTTTTAAAGGACTTGTTATTATTTTTTTTTTTTTTTTAGAAAAAAAGACATTTATATTTTTTAACGCTACATTTAAAATTCATAGTCTGTAAAAAATATATTATTATTAGCCAAATTCAAATATGAAAGAATGGGATTTGCATAGTTTTTGGTCTCTTGTTCAGAATTTCATTAACTTACTTCTCAAGATAAATATGAACAAATTTCAATGAAATTGTACAGATATTTTCATACTTGCATTGTACAGAATATCCTCCCAAAAAAGTTTCAGGCTCCCCCTAATATACATTTGTATATTTAAAAAAATTTAAAGCCTTGAATTCCCCATTTCATCAGTATTTTTGATATCATTTTTCTAACTTTTTTAGAAAATTAACAAAACCCACTCCCCACGAAATTTGAATTTTTTATAACAAGGTTTTAATTAGTAACTGTTCATCATTTAGTATTGTTGAAATTGTAGAAATGGCTCTATTTAATTAGATAAATCAACTTATGTTGAAAAACTATTTTGCATTTTTTTATTTTGAAGCCTAGGAGAAGGATTCTTTACTTATACCCACCCCCACAGTTAAAATTTTGGAGAACCCATATTTCTCTCTCCCCCCCCCCCCCTCGCTATTTACATCCCTGTAAGCTAAGCTTAAGTTAAAATAAAATATAATTTACTTACTTATAAATAAACAATGATATCTAAAAAATAATTATTTATATTAAGAAACTAATTTAAGTTTCTTGTGGTGAGTGGGGTGTTCTTTTTATTGTATGTTTTTAACATTAACTTTGGAAAGGGCTTTATTTTTTATTTTTAAATAAAGAAAGTAAAACATACACATGAATACCTCCTCTGGCCCTCATGTGTTTATTTAACGAACTCGTGCATAAAAATTTAAAAAGTTTGCAACATTCACAAAATGTTATATATATTTTTTAGGTACTTTTGTTATTAACTTCCATATATATATTTTTGTCTGAAACCTAGAGCTAGAGGCGGGACTCGAGTCATTGTTTCATGTGGATACGGAACTACATGTACTCAAACTTGGCTAAAATTCGGATTTATCTAGACTCTGACTTGCAATCATAGCTGTCATGTAGCTACATACCCGTATAAACTTCATTTTTTTTCTAACAGACAAAGATAAAATAAGAATTATTTGGCTCAATAATTTGGAACTTATTCTTGCTACATATCTTAATTAAGAATACAATTCAGAGTTCCATTTTTTCATATGGATAAGTGTATATATATTAAGAAAAAATCATTTAAAAAAATATCATCTTTAGTTCCAAAGAAAAAAAAGGTGTGGAGAAAATTTGATATATGTATTACACCAAAATAATTCTACACTAAAAAAAGCGTTTTTTTGGTTTTTTTTTGCATGATTTATCTTGAAGTTAACTTCAAGCTCAAGTTTATCTATACAGCAGAAAAGAATTGTCTTTTAAATGTTTCATAAAAAATTTGACTTTAATGTTCCAAATAGTTAAGCCCATTAAATCCTTTTCAGTTAGTTCATAATTTTGTATGTAATATTTTCGATATAAAGTAACTTTTTGTATCAATTAAATCCAATAAAAATAACATGATATTAGGAAAAAAATTATATGAAATGGGCGATATAGCTCTGCACCCTTATTTTAGAGTACTGGGTAATGCCAATATCTCTTGATCAGACTCGCAGCTATATAAATAAGACATATGAACTCGAATTTGGAATTTTATGGATTCATAGTCTGAGGATTAGACTTGGACTCGAAAGAGGAGAACTCCAATACGGCTATAACATTTACTTATTAGAATACATGACGGTTTATTTAACTCTGATATGAATATGTATAGTAACAAATAATTATGTAAAATAATCTTAAAGAAGTCCATTTATAACATGAATAATGCCATTAGTAGCATCAATGTTAGGGTGGGTAACGGTAGCAGAGCCAGAAGGAGTTGATACCTTGACACTATCACCTTGTTTGACGATTGTAATGCTCGTGGATGGAGATGCTGAAGGAAGGATGGTTGTTCCCTGGGGAATATTTTGAGCCAAGATTTTTTCTCCTGGAATAACATGACGGAGAAGGAGATCCTTAAGAACGTTTTGGTCGGACACTACGGCTATCAGAGTAGATAGAGGCAGTCCCTTGAATACACTATCTGTTGGAGCAAAAACAGTGAATGGACCTTGACTCAATAGTGTATCAACGAGTCCTGCTGCTTTAACTGATGCGACCAATCCAGAGAATTCTCGATAGTTGGATAAAACATTCACAATATTACAGTCATTTCTACAGTGAGTATTTGTCCCTTCAACTCCAGAAAATACGATGGCTGTTATGGAAACGATTAATAAGTGGAATTGCATTTTGTTAATTCTTTTCTTGGTGGTTGAATTCCAGTGACTGAATGATGTTTGAGGAAGGAAATCATTGACATTTTATATGGATTGGTCTTTGGCTCAAATGTATTTGTTTTTTAGTTGTTTTTTTCAATTACATAAAAGTAAATATTACTTATTTAAAAAATATTTAAGGAAGTTTCATAATCCATTTATAAAAACATACCAATAGATATAAAGGAACAGTTACGCACCTGGAGTGCGCTCAATGTTTCTTTGTGAAGGATTATACAATCAGTTTTATAATATGTAATATATAGTTTTACGTAAGGGACCATCATAAAAAGTACCTTGAAAGTTATGTATATCTACTTGTGTACTTAAATATTATACACAGTGGCTGTGTCATAAAATTGGCAGAATTGTCACGTAGGATCTGATATATAAATTAGTCAATTTAATAGAATATACAAGGAAAAAAACAGAAGAAAATTCTACGGTCTGTACATTCACTATAAATAATATCAAAGATTGGAGACTCCTATACAAAAGTGCACTAAATTATCTAAATAATATGTAGGGGCTGAATGAAAAACATATACATGTATGTTCGTATATCTGAATCTATTTTATTTTAATTCTTCCCTTATAATTTTCATTAAGAACTTCAATTTGAGCACCTAATTTACTACAACAATTTAGCACGACAATTTACTATGTATATCTAAAGTATTTTGCAATCTTGACAAAACTTATTTAAACTTTTTCTTATGTTAAAAAGTTAGCAAAAATATCCTGTAGACAATTTTTAGTTAATTTGTTGTGTACATTTCAAGTTAGTTCTATTGATTTATCAAGTTTTTTTTAGTCTGTTTTATAAATATAAAAATCCTTTTCCTGCTTCTTTCTAAAATTTAAATTAATTTGTGTACTCTATTAGTCTCTTTTTTTGAAACATACATAAATATTATCTATAAAAATATTATTGGCCATGTCTCTTTCCAATAATTCCAAGATTGTTCAAATTTGACAGTGTTACAGATCTCAAGGACTATTTTTTATTAGAAAAGGAATATTGATTCATAAGTGAGGCAGTTAAATTAGTCAATTATAGACAGTTTGAGAATAATTGATAATTAATTAATCGACCAAAGTTGTTAAAATATTTTATTTGAGAAAAAAAAAATCAGTTTATTTATTGGATATATGTATATATATTTATCATCAAATATTGGCCTAAAGAAATTCATATCAATTAGTTTCAAATTAGATTTAGCACAAAAACCTTAAGTTTATTTTTTTTATATGAAATGTTTTAACACCTCATTTTATCGACCACACTTATTGACGATTTTGCAGGACACACAGCTTTTTGATCATCAAAACTAATGCAAATTTAATATCCATATATCTTACATTAAAAAAATTAAAAATGGATTGCCTATAAGTAGATAAGTTGCTAAATTAGAGGGTACTGTATCATTTTTAATTCCGTTGCTAGGTAATTATCAAAGACAAAAAAAAGGAAAAAAGTAATTATAAACTATTTAACAAATTTCTTAATATTTCAGCTATCTTTTTAAATTTCCTGAAAAGAAATGGTCTCAGAAGGATCTAATTTAGTTCTTTAATTCCATAGCTAGGTAAAAATCAAAGACAAAGGATAATAAAAGGATTTCTCAAATTCATGTTTTTTCTTTAATTTACTTATGTTTTTAACATGGAAAAGTTTGAATTGCAAATAACTCTCATTACATTCCCTAATCTTGTCGTGAAGAGTATTTCTGAATTAATTATCCTTTTTTAAATATTTAACATATTATTTAAAGTTCCATGAATATGAAGTGTCTCACAGGGATCTAATTTTTTTGAATTCTTTCAAGGTCATACAAAACACCTCTCACCCTTATTTTCTTTCTTCCTCCACACATAGCAGCAATAAAAAAACTAAAAGGATAAAAAGCGCCCTCTATGACTTAGGGTTGAATATGACGTCACCATTTTCTATGAATTAGTAGAGTTACTTCAATCCATACAACAGAATTGATATTATGAGTTATTTTAATATATCATAGAAAATATAGTTGTTTTAGCACGTCGTTGTAAGGAAGGATATAAATATTTTTCTGAGTATCTACCTAATTTTTAAGTATTCATTACTCAGTAAAAAAAAGTGCTTTGATAAATATAAAATAACGACTGAATATATATCATAAACTAATAATAAAAACGCCCTGGTTTGCTCGGGATTCATGAAATAATGAAAAAAGGAAAAAAATCACCAAGAAGTGAAATACAAGAACATCATATTACTGTTTTTTTACATACAATGTAATAGATTCTAGCTCCTAAACTACACATAGCAATTTAACTTAAAGACTCTTTAATTACATATGTACATATTTATATAGAATTACACCCAATTCCAAATCGTCAATTTGTTACTACTTCCTTTTTAAATTCTTTTTTTCCTTAAGTCAAACCGGCTTACTCTGTCACTCTCCTTTAAAAAAAAAAAATTGAAGTACGCCATTTTCTGGTTATTTTCTTCCTTCTCTTTATTTACGTCAAGGATACTTCTTCCACCCTTAAAAAAAGAGTACAAAGTTAACACGTCGAGCTTTTTCGTGCACTCGAAACCTGGACTCTCAAAAGGGAAAGGAACAATTTGGAAAAACAATAACTGGTAGCCATCCTTCTGTAGTTTTACTATACATTGATAAATTCTGTCAATATACAAATCAATCATTAATACTTGTATAATATAAAAAAAGGGGCGCGCAATCCTTGATTTAATATACTATATATTTAAAAAAATTATAAATAATAATATTACCCTGAGTTCATAATACGTAGAGTCAGCTGCCTTAAATTAAACGAGTCAACTGATGAAAACCACCTGAAGGGAAAATACATAGTAGTATTTTTGTTTATCCCAAAAAGCTCGTCGTGATTATACCAAGATGTAATAACAAAAATTCCAAATTTTACATACTCTTCATTGTTTTTATATATAAAAAAATAGATTCTTTAGTCAAAAAATGAGAAAAGATCACTGGAAAAAGTCACTGCGACGTAGAATATCATCAAAGGTATGTCTATGTTCAATCTACACTACTTCCGGGCAAAATTGTAGCTCAATCCATTCAACCATTGAGATTTCCATAAGGGACAAATACACAAACAGATATATTAAGTTAGTAAGTATATATGTAGACTGTACCTTTTCAAGTTCAATATGGGATTAATCAAGTTCAATATGGGAATAAATAATAAAGAACAATATTAAGGAAATTTAACATAATAATAAATTTTATAATTATTGAAAATAAAAAAATAAGGTAAGACGAGGAAATATCAAAGAGGGTGGGTACATGAATGCTTAAGAAAAGCAAAGGATTGTATATGGAGGGACAGTAGTACTTGATGTTGATAATGCTCCGGCACACTCCAGGATTGAAGATGTTTAGAATGAAGAAGAGTTTTCAATTCACAAAATTTTAAGACTTGGGCCTTACAGTCCAATGATCAATGCAATTGATCATATTTGTTCAATATTGAAAGCCTTTGTGAAAAGAGAATTAGCTAGAAAAATTGAGAATATTTTAAATGCTGAAAGAAATAATTTAAGCATTTCGGAGCGAAGATCAAGAGCTCTGGAACAATTAATTGAAGAAATACTATATACATATATGAAATTACCTCAATGATTTGTAATAATTGTATTGCTAGCATCCAGAATCGTTTTGTAGATTTGATTAATTTTGTTGACATGAGATAATAATTATAAATTTATTATTATATTAAATTTCATGAATATTGTTCTTTATTATTTATTCCCAAATTGAACTTGCTTATTCCAATATTGAACTTGAAAAGGTATAGATGAATACCCGTTCTTCGCACGTGAATTTGAGGTTGACAACTTAAGTCCTGGTTTTAAATTACCTATGTTTTTTTAATAGACAAAACAATGGAATAGCTATTTAATAGAATAAAAATATGTAAACGAATAAATGTAAAAGTTAGTTGGACTATGTATAATGACTTAGACCTAAAGGCAGGGAGCTACATTCTATTAAAACCGAATTTTCTCTTACTACATCCCCATTCCAAGAATATTCATTCAGGTGTTGCATGAAAAATTTAATATTGACTCTTTAGGTTTTTTAAGCAAAGATCCATACTTAAATATCACAAGTAGATATTTCAACTAACAATATTTATTATTTTTTTATTAGGCTTGAAAGTTTAGACATAAAACAGTTCATCTCTTAGTTATTTGTGATGGTACAGCCATGTTTAAGGTACAGTGTGATTTGTCTTACAAAGATACATGCTCGTTATACTATTCACGTTTAATTTTCGTTCTTTAAAAGACAAAAAAATATTTCAAAATCTGTTTTTGGGTTTTTTGTAAGGGTACTCCTTGAAAAATTTAAAGCAGTTGACTCTGCAGTGCAACAAAAGACAAAGTTCTAAGCACATATTGCGCTATACATTTTTTGTTGAGATAGACCATAACATCAGAAATATATAGGGTTTAACCATATTAATGTTGGGTATCTGAGACTTCCAAAAAGGTATAATGCTGTTGTTTTATTAGTGAAGGCGAGGAGGAAAGGCATGTGGAAACTTTCCGTCCACGGTTTTACATATACATACCATTAAATTGTAATATGTACAATATTTTTTACATAATATGAATGTAATTTGTAATGTACAACACCTGATGTAGAAAGCTTTAATATCAAAACCTAATGCCTTTGGGCACATTTTTTCTATTAAATTGTAAAAAAAAATATTAAGAAAAATAATTTCATAATAATTTCTTTTAAAATTCTTTAAAAATTATAAACAAGGAATCTTTTGAACAAAATATATTTATACATCTATGTAAATATATTTGAGGGTAAAGGGCTTTCAAAATCATAAGTCTTCTTCTTCGTATTTTTGTATATGATTCCAAAGCAAATAAGGATTAGTTAATAGGTCGGTCGATGCCTTGAATTATATGGACAGAACAGCCTAATAAACCCCTAGAAAATAAGTGATTACCATCAAAAATGTGCCTATGTTCTGCTTCCTTCCTACATACAAATAAATTGACAACCATTGGTTGATAATAAATGAATTAATTATAATCAATTTATTATTTAGTCGTGAGTCGTTCGCTCTCTGAGATGATTAGATGATATATTATTATATGTATGTATAAGCCTATTTTAGTGTCACTCAATCAAGAAAACAACATTGAGCTCATATTTCAAATTCAAAACGAGCACTGAGTAGTGCCGTTCAAAATAAGTACTACAAAAAAATATTCGGAATATTAATGTACTTAAGATAATTCATGTACTAACTACATTTGTAAGCATGAAATTACCCATATTGCACAACATTATAAGTAAATGTAAAATTAGTTATTTTCCAAGAATCATCTAGGTAATTTATGCAATAACGATAATAATTTCATTTTCCTTATTTGTAACTACATAGTAGGTAAATGAAGTTATGAATGAAATTTATTTAAATCAAAGATTTGAAAATAAAGAACTGTTATTATGAATAAAACAAAGGAACAATATTTTTTAATTTTTTTTTTTAAAGATATGTATTGATATGTATTTCTCTTTGCAGCTAGTAGAAAGTGAGTCCAAAAGATTTGCTTAACATCTTGTTTGAAAATTAAGTAGCTGGACTCTTAATATCATAAAAATAGCGGTTGCCTATGATAGTTGATGTTTTTTGTCCTTAAATACCTATATAGGGTAGAAACAGCATGTTTATTGATGATGTCCGAGTCTTAAATTAGAGGATGAAGTGAAGAGGCTATTATTTAGTTACTTTATATCAAAGTAGCTTTTTCTTTAATTCCTTTGTATTCCGTGACATTTTCTTCTCACTGCTATGGATATAAATGTAACTCATTAATTATTTTATCTCATTTCTAATGTCAAAACATATCCATTTACAAAATATATATTTGTGTCTTCTATGAGAATTAGAGAAGAGAGATGACATGTGCTACAAAAAATCAAAAAAATAATACAACTTTCTACGTTATTTGGAACATAGCTGAGGGGTATGACGGGGTGGGTGGGTATGTGACCTTCAATAAAAAAAATATATAAATGTTTCTCTTCTCACCAAAAAAAAAAAAAAAAAATAACGCAAAAATCACAAGTGAGATGACGTCATAAAACAGATCATTACACTGAGAGCCATCATATCAGCAAATTAAAAGGAAAAACAAGTCAGTTATCATAAAATGTGTATTTTGTGGTTCCTTTTTATTGTAAAAGGTATGATTTGAGCATTTAAAACTCATTTGTTGTGTCAAAACTTATCCATTTAATAGATATGGCCTCTACGAGATTGAAGAATTAATGATGACAGCTTTAACCTAAAAAAAAAAAAAAAAAAAAAAAAAAAATTATAATTAAGAATGGGCATTTTATTGATTTGAGTTAGTGTGTCTGCAGTTAATTTATAGTACCTCTTTTTTTGCTTTATCAGTTGACTGTTATTAACAACATTAAATATCTCTCAATAACAGATAGAAACTGAGAGGATTGTAGAAAGTTTGAACTGTTTGAAATCCAGCAAAAGGAGCAGGTTTTCTTCAACATTATTTCTTAATTATCGAACATAGAACTACATATAAATGTCACAGGTTCTCGCTTCAACAATACAAAGAAAACTCAATTCAAAGTGGCTATCAAGATAGTCATACCAACTGTTATAACTCTTTTCTTCATTAAAATTCAACAATTCCCCCATATCTATACATAGTACAGTTTGAAAACTGAAACGATTTTGAAGTGAAAACAACTTACTGAAAGGTATCTTTTTTCACAGCTTTAAGTCCTTAACAATATAGTGTTATAAGTATTATGCATTACCAATATGTATAAAAACAATCAACAAAACATGTAAATTAAAATGGTAACCCTAATAATTTGATAAATATTTGAGAGGGAAACAGCTTCAGCTGTCATGACGTTTTTTCTACTACCATGATCTTTTCTTCTTTATATTTAGAGAGGAAGACAAAGACATAAACAAATATAAACATATATGTGTGTATCCATAGTTAGGAATGTAAATCATATGCAATTCGGGCGTGTGATAAAAAAGTGGAGTTGGCTCTTCAAACAGGTCTTTTTGTTTTCCGAAGCTGTTATCATTTTTCCAATATTACTGAGGGGAGAACATCTACCCGATAGTAAAGATGTCGCATGAAGGAGTACATGCATTAAGTTTAATAAAGCAAATAAAATGTAAACAAAAAGGGCTCAAGTCCTCGTATAATTATTATTAGTTAAAAATATATAATTTCCTGACATTAATTTCAGTTATTTTTCTGCCTCTCATCTATGTTATTATTTATTGTTGTATATATAATGGAGAATAGCAGCTTGTAGCTCAGTAAAACGTCATGACAGCTCAAGCTGCTTCCCCCTCGACATTCATTAAATTGTCAGGGTTGCCAGGTTGATTTTCTCTTTTTTTTTTATAACACGCCCGAATTGCATATGATTTACATTCCTATCCATAGTATGTGATTGAGAGAAACAAGGGATCTGAGGGAAAAGTCAGCTGAAACCATAATCCACGATAGCCTGTTATTTAAATACAAAAAGATTCATATCCTGAACTATGACGCCTTGAGAGTTCTAAACATGGTGAAGAGCATAAACGTCCTGAAAATGTCATGTCTGACGGAGGCAGACATGAAAGATTTGATGATCATCTCGAATAGAACTCGGATTCTATCAAAATTGGAGATTTACAATGACCATAGCGAAATAAACTCATAAGTGAAGGAGTTCAGGAAAATATTTCAAGAATCTTAAATCCTATAGTTTATATAATTAATGCCTAAATTGAAGTTATTGCCTTGAAATCAGTGTGCAAAACTTTTATTATACTTATACCCCTTAGAATTTTCGGCTGTTGACCAGTGTAATTACTATAAATTTAAGAAGAGCTGTCATGAGCCTGGGGCAAGGCTATCAAAGCTATATGCATAAGATTTACATCTCTAAAAATATCCATTCCTAGTAATGACCAGTATGAACAAATTTTGTTACATTTAATCATAGATTAATCAATTTATCCTACTCGTAAAAATGTCTCATGATAATAACTTAATCGATTTCTTTAATTTTCCTTAACTATGTTTGTCCCTTAATTTAATAATTAATTAATGTATTTTTATACCCAGTTAAATTACAACATTTATTTATATTTTGTTATTTATTGAAGCAATACTTTAAACGAATGATTTTTGTTTACGATGTAATGATAAAAATAAAGTACTATTTTAAGGATCTATTAATTTGAAATTTGGCAAATTTTCCTTCAGTTATATTGATCCATACTTTATTTTCTGTAGAAAAAAAAGCCGTAAAATTCTTCAATACAACGTTGAAAAAATTAATGTCTATTTTAGAAAAAGTATCAGTAGAGAAACAGTGATCAAATTTGCAAGTAGTTGTGAATATTTCAAAAAAACATATTGGAGTCCAGAAAAGTAGTCAAAATTTTTAAACACAGAGAAAATATTCAATGGGATTTTGTTTTCCTAAAATTTCATTATGAAGTTTTAATCCTAACATGCACCCAAGGTAGGTGAACGTAATCCAGGAAGTAACTGAGGCCTCTTCATAAAAAAAAATTGAAAAATTTAGATTTGTCACTCTAAAGTTAGCCTAAAATCTCATTAAAAAGTATTCTTGATTGAAGGTTATACAATTTGAGAATGATATCAAGAGAAATAATCAGATATAACAAGTTTTTGCATATTTATGGTATATACGGCAATATAAAATACTATTCCTTAGTGGTGAGGATGCTTCATAATTTTCTCTATAAACCTACAATTTTCATATCCTATTGGTCTACCTTCAAAATGAGTGATTTGATTTCATGTGTAGTCCAGTCAAGTCGAAATTTTTAATTATGGATCTCAATGTTATTAGCCGATCTTATTATAAAGATTCAAACTGTTTTGTGAGTTAATTTTTGTTCTTCCGTGTCATTCAATTTACCTTTAAAGAATTCTTAATCGCAGGAATTGTATACTTGATCAAGTATAAGGATGATGATTGGATCTTAGAACCAATATTCTTTATATCTTGCTCTCATCATTATTCAATGATCATGAAATTTTTTTAAGTGTATGAAGAAGGATAAAGTTTTGAAAATCATTGCTTGTATGCATGGGTTTTAAACACTTAAAAGAATATCATAGATCATTTGCCATTGTAATGGAATCATCTACAATTTAATTAAAAATAAGAATTTTGTACTGATATATATATATATATAATGAAAGATAATAATAAAAGTTTTATATATGTTACTACCTTGATGAAAGTAACGAGAGAGCCTAGACTTGTTAGGTCAACTAAACTAAAGTAAGACTTGCTGCGTGTCAAAAAACAGATGCAAATAGAAATAAAGGCAAATAATAATTAGTTATATTTGTAGTCACTTCCTTCGGTAGCAAGTTTCAGTTGCTCGAGGGCAACCTCGTTCTTCTTACTGGAAGGTCTATTAATCGAAAACAATTTTTCAATTTGCAAGACGATTTCATTGGAATTTCAGTACTCTTATCTAACAAATATTTTCAAATGAGGCAATGAATGGAATCAATCGTTTCCACCGTATTGGATTTCTCAATATGTCGAAACTTTGATTTTTGTATTGTATTTTGAACTCGCTGTTGATGCAATATCCCTTAGTATCGCTTGACAAGACCCTCAGCCATTTGACAACATGTATACAAACAATAAAGTATTGACAGTGTCTATTGACTATATTGACATATCTTTATTGATAAAAAAAACCAAAAAAAACGAGCGATTTTAAGTTACATTTCCAGGACAGGAGGAAAAAATCGAGTACATTCAAGAAAGGGTGTATTTCATTTCGGCTCGATGAAGAAATGGACAATCTCGTCATTCATCATACCATTCCACACTTTCCTCTCTCACGTCATTGCTATTGTGACCGTTCAATAAACAATAACCAAGAGAAAATAAGTGGTCCCGTTAACCGGGTCAATATACGTAATCAGCGATAATTTTTGTTCACCTCCTTATTCTGCCACAAAGTGAGAAGGAACAAACTGACTGATCCTTTTTTGACAAGCAATACTGTTTAATCATAGATGTATGTTTTCAATTGCTCCATCTAATAACAAAAAAGAGAAGTAATTCAAGTTTTATTGAGAGCATTTTAAATTTTCAGGAATTTCACATACTCTACATTCTGGAAAAAAGTGAAATAAAAAAATAACTTCCTCCTTATGTGTTATTTATTTTGGAATTCTGGATAACAAGCCTAACAAAATATAGGAACTACGGTCTTTGACCTTGAACGTATCAAGTTCATGCAAAAGAAAATAAAAAGACATTTTTTCTATGAGAAGGTTATGTGTTTCTTTAAATGAATTTGTTCCGAACTCTATGTTGTAGTCTAAATATATAATGATAATTGAGAAATATTTGAGTAGTTTGAGTCTTTTAAAGAAAAGATTAGAAAAATAACATGGCATTAATCTATCAATAGTATATATATATATATATTTGTTTTTACATTACCATACTTATTAAAACCCCAATTGAGTATTACCTCAATATGTTTGACATTGCTTTTTATGAAACTCTATTAAAATGCTCGATATTAACTAAATATTAGATTTTGTGTACGCTTATACAAGAAAAAAAAATCTTATTTTAAGATATTACATTCCATACGTTGGTTCTTGAACATTCACTATAAACACTGTTTGATTTTTTCTTTTTTTGCTTAAAAAGCATTATTATTTTGCTAATTTTATTCATCATCATAGTTATTTTATTTCTATATAAAAGAAATGTAATATTTTGATAGAAATGAATTATTATTTTATGAATATTTAGTAAAGTCTTGGCACATATATTTTTCCCTGGGCAAAAATTGTTACACATGTAATAATATTGCATTGAGATTTCAACCGTTAAAGTTTCAAAAATAAGATATTAGCAGCTATTGTACATTTTTATAACGCCTATTTTATAGAAAACAAAATCTGAAATTGTTATAGGTATGTACATATAGCCAAATAAGGGATGATTATAACATCATATTAATTTGAATTATAATTCTTATTTTCCATAAGAAGTGGTTTAATGCTCATGGCCAGGAGCAAAGGAACGCAATTTAACAAGAATAACGTCGCATATTAAAGACACTATATGTATATAAATGACTATCGAGGCAACTTATCATTGTTATTGCTTTTCTGAAAAGAGGAGATAAGTAGGAATGTAAATAATATGCAAATCGGGCTTGTAATAAAAAAGTGGAGTTGGCTCTTCAAACAGATCTTTTTGTTTTCCAAAGCTGTTATCATTTTTCCAATATTACTGAGGGGAGAACATCAACCTGATAGTAAAGATGTCGCATGAAGTTTAATAAAGCAAATAAAATGTAAACAAAAAGGGCTCAAGTCCTCGTATAATTATTATTAGTTAAAAATATATAACTTCCTGACATTAATTTCATTTAAGTTTCTGCCTCTCATCTATGTTAGTATTTATTGTTGTATATATAATGGAGAATAGCAGCTTGTAGCTCAGTAAAACGTCATGACAGCTCAAGCTTCTTCACTCTCAACATTCATCAAATTGTCAGAGTTACCAGGTTGATTTTCTCTTTTTTTTTATTACAAGCCCGATTTGCATATTATTTACATTCCTAGGGATAAGTTTTCTTTGCTCTACAGGTCCAGCTTCCATAATATAACACGACAGGCTTTTTGGGATAAACAAAAACACTATATTTATTATTATTTATCATTTGACTCTTTTGATTTAAAGCAGCTGATACTACGTTATTTGAACTCAAAATAGTATATCTAAATAATAAATTTTCCCTCATATTAAAAAGTTGGCAAAAGGGAAATACAGAAGGGTAACAGCTACCAGTTGTTTTTTCAAATTTTTCCTTTCCCTTTTGTCAATCGAGGTTGCGAGTAGACAAAAAACCTTGTCGTGTAAATCTATAATATAACAAAACCCCAATATTGTATAAATATAATTTGTTATAAATTTTTAATTTACAGGAAGAAACAATCAATGTCGCCTTGAGTCTTTCTAAGCACTTAAATGCTATGTCAAGTGACAAATATAAAAAGTAAATGGAATGATGTGGTCAAGATCACATTATCCGAGTCCAAGACAAGGCCAAGACTTTGAGGGAACGAAACCAAGAAAATAAATTGTTTTTGTTGTGCTTCATAGAAAGAGAAATTTTAATGTAGTTGCTTTGGTTTTTGAAACATTGAAAGGATATAAAATTTGCTCTTGAGAATCACATCAGTATGTGAATTCTCAAATCCTAAATTTTGAAATTTCATCTATTTAAAAGCAACTAAATGTGTGTATTCTTTTTCATGCATAATTTAAAGGAGAGGACACCTTCATAAGTAAGTTTTTATTCCCCTTGATCTTTGTGGTAATAGTTTTCTTCGAATTAATAATAATAATTATTGAATAATATGTGAGTTACACTATTTTTAAATAATCTATTTGAAAAATGTCAAACAAAATAAAATATTTAGCTTCAAAAAATGCTTTGATGAATTACTCCTCCCTCTCTTTTTTAATTAATGAACGTAAATGAAGTATTGAACATATCACCTTCAGGTGTGTTATGCACTGAGCGGCTATAAGTAGTTGAACTAATTGGACGTCTATATAATTTTATCAAAACCCGTCAATACATTTTATTAATAGCTATTTACATTGATTAATTGAGATGAATCAATGATGAAATGTATTATTTTTTTTATTTTTTAATAAGCAAATAATAATAATAATAATAATAAATAGAAATAAAACACGAGGTGTCATAATAATAATTATTATCCATGCATTGGATAGGATACAAAACAAATATTTACACATACATACATTAAATATGTGCAATAAGTGTTACTAACACTTATTTTTATGCATTATCAAAAATTTGTTTAAGGCTATAACAATGTATCTAATAATAATTATTATTATAAATCTATGTAACACTTTTTTTTTACTCTTTACTTTTTTCATCATTTCGAATTTCTAAAACTTTTGTTTCGTTTTCCAATCCATTATTGCAATTTTTGGTTTGATTTCTTATAAATAATTATGATTGCTTTGATATGCCTAGTTAGTAAGTACTTGAAGAATGACTTTCTAGCGTGGAAAAATAGATCTCTAGGCATTAATAGCTATGTAGTGGTTAAAACCAATTTTATACTACTACATTTAACTCTTTGGGAAGGGATTCACCTTAAAACAGAGCAAAATGAAGGGCTCTATCAAAAAATAAAAGTTGTTGAGTTCATTGGCTCATAGAATATATGATGGTATTTTTCTAGCTAATTCTCTTTTCACAAAGGCTTTCAATATTGATCAAATATGATCTATTGGATTGAGCATAGGACTCTAAGGCTCAAGTCTTACAACTTTGTGAATTGAAAACTCTTCTCCATTCAAAACATCTTCAATCCTAGAGTTTGCCGAGCAATATCAATATCAAGTACTACTGTCCCTCCATATACAATCCTTTGCTTTTCTAAAGCATTCATGTACCCACTCCATTGCTGTATCCTCTTTGATACTTCCTCGTCTCACCTTATTTTTTTATTTTCATTAATTATAAAATTTATTATTATGTTAAAACAAAATATCAATCAGTTTGAACTCGTTTTTTACCAGAGGAGACTCGGGGATACTGTTTCAGGACTTTTTGTCCAACATGGTATTTTGACCTCTTTTTGCAACTATAGTATGTTACAAGGTACCCTTATTTGTAAATAAAGTCCATACTTTCTGCATCAAAAGCTCGGGTACTTTGATGTAAAATCGTCCATATTTTCTTTTAACCTAAAAAGTTTCTCAGTCTCAATCGAGGAGTAATTGCCTAGAACGATAGTCGTTCTTGCCCAATGGAAATACGACTGTAGGGAGAAAATGACCCCATTTATATGGGTTCCTTCGCTAGACCTTATAACTCCTTATGATAGTATAATAGTTAATCATAAAAATAAGGCAATAATGCTCTTTAATTTAAAAAAATAAAGACTAGAAAATACACGCTGTTAGCAATACGTTTAATTTCTCTCTCTCTCTATGTGTTTTATATAATAATAATTAATAACTCTTATGCAGGTAGGTGTTTTTTTTTTAAATAAGGGTGATTTAAAAGAATTGAAAAATACTTTGAAGTATCAAAGAAAGAGTTCAACTTTTATAATGTTTTACTCTCAAAAGTAAGTCTACATACATAATATTAAGACTCTCCTTTTCCATCAACAAATTTTCTAAGTCAAAGCCACAATGCTAAGTTAATAAAAAATAACTTTGATGTTTGGTGATGTATGTACATTATACCAATATAACAACTAGCCCTTCGGTTTGAAAAAACTCGATACTTTGAGGATATTTAAATATTGAATATTTTATACTAATTTTGTCTTAGTCAAACTACCTATGTTATATATGTACATAATATCTAAGTTCCATTATGATGTATAGTTTCTCTTTGTTTGAACAGTATGCATGTATGTACATTAGTGATGGTACTCATAGGATCGGTCTCAAGACCAAGTTTTGATGGCCTCGATCCTTCAAAGTATTGGTCTTGATATCTGTTCTCACATCTCTGCGGTCTTAGTATTGATCTCTAGCTCAAAGCCTAAGTACTGGTCTCGGTATCGACTCTTGTAACTTGGATTTCGACTTCTTGGGTTGTCTTTTGGTCTCGGGTGATTTGGTCTTGAACACATCACTAATGTACATAAATACATTGTTTATTGCGCCATATTCTAACCTAGTTCCCCTAAGTAAGCTTTTTATATGAAATATCCGCAGTATTTACTTTTAATCAATGTATCAAATCTATATCCTATCTCCCTCATTTTGAATGCATTTATCAAATGATGATGAACGCTCAGTGAATGTTAATTCCACATAAAATGCACAAAGAAAAAGAAGGATATAAAACATTATGCATAATTTGATAACAACTCCTTATGTTTATTGCACTTTTCAATTTCTATGAATTTATTGCAAAAAGGATGAAATTGGAGCAGGGATGTTTCTTATTTAATAGTGGTACGTAAGTTCTTTTCTTTATAAAATTTAATATTTCAATTCATTTTGATGGCTTGAAATACTAAATTTTCCCAGATGTGCATACTTTAAGCTAATATATATATATGTGTCAAGTCAACAAGAAATCAAGTTTATCTGAAATATTTCAAAAATGAGTGTGAAGTGCAATCATATTTTTGAAGACATTATCTTTTCTCGTTTGATTAATAGGTTATTTAGATTAATTAAATAATGACTCCAATAATTGCAATTATTGTATTATAGGAAAAAACCAACTGCCCCTACATAAATCTCTGGGGCTATGAAAAAGATGGACGTTCTTTCAGGGACCATATCGGCTTAATATCCAATCATAACATTTATCCGATTGCTCTATTAGGTAGACAGCAATCCTTGATGTGTCTCGATTAAACGTGACATTTGAGCAAAAACGGTGCGCGATAAGTCTGTAAATGACTCCAAAATACTTGGCCATTATATTTATGAACTAAAAAACCTTGAAAGTGGGCTTTCTCCTTTTTTAATATTTGAAAACAAACTTGCTTCGAAAGACTGCTAGTTGTTAAGACAAGCCAAGGAGTGATCGTGTATGGTCTGCGAGGACTCGATAGAACATTGAAAAATCTGACTTAAAATTTACCGGAACCGGAAATGATCAATGTCTAAAATAACTGAGTAAACTGGAATTTATCAGATTATAGGTTGATCTGCAATTATTGTAAGATAAAACCCTAAAAGTTAAGCTACAGTCAAAACCTTAAAAAAGGTCTGAAAAGTTTTTAGAGATTTATATGAGAAATCTATTGATTGTCTGTAGTGACGAAAAAAGAAGAAGAAAAAAGAAGAAGAAAAAAGGAATTTAGATCCAAAATTTGATCAATAAAATTACCGAATCTAGACTAAACTTACCAAAATATCCCCTTGATTCAAAGAATGATTTCATTTCGATTCAATGATCGATCCTTAATGGTCTGAACAGAAATTTTGAGTTCTGGTTGCAAGTTCCCTTTGATATTTGTTCTTAAAGGCTTTCGTATGAAGTAAGGAGAAAATGTTTCAGAAATTTGGGAACCTGTAATCCTTCTTTGGTTTTAAGAAATTTCCTTCAAGAACCCAAAAAAAAATTTACAGTAAAATTCAGCAAATCGTTATGGACTCCTTCACGTCCAGATTTGAATTTCCTTGAATATTTTTTGTAAGATGTTTTGGAGTCGAATATTAAAGTTCATTCATATCATAGTTTGGAATCTCTTCGTCAAGTCATCGAAGAAGCATGAGGACTTGTGAGTAAGCAAACGATCGTAGTTATATTCAATAAGTTAAAAATAAATAAATAGACTTAGAAATATAGTCTAGAGCTTTTACTATTACTATTTTTTAAATCTATTATTAATTAATTAATTACTATTGCGTAAATTAATACCTTTAAAGCTTATGTACATATATATATATATCAAGTGGCTAATTTTTTTTTTTTTTTGAATTTTGTAGTTGACTACTTATCAAAAACTCACCTTTATTCCAGTCCGCTAGAAAAAAGATAGAGGTTCTTTCACAAAGAAATTGAAATCCTGCACTTTCATAATTTAACAAATAATGAGATATGTTAGGGTAAAAGTTCAAAATATTACCATTATCAATTTATAATAACAAATTGATTTGTACATAAAGGTAAATTGGCTCTTTACCTTCGATATATATTATATATGTATATGTGACAATTTTACATAATTTTGAATATGAGGGCATGTTTATGAAAATTGAATTTTTGAATCAACTAATGGAAAATTACTTGTTTCAAAAATTGTAATATTACATTTAAAGAAAAAAACTTATGAATTTTACAATTTATTTTCATAGCTAAAATAAATAACGTAGCAAGAAATTTCTCCTTATCACTGTTCTTTTACTATTTAGACCCTGTAGTGCTCCCAAAGCAACAGAAGCACTATTATAATGTGTAAAGGGAGTTATAAATTTGGGGCAAATTTTGCAAAATTTAATGAACCAATTTTTGCAAACTTTAATGAACCAATTTTTGCAACTTGAATGAAATGAATTGAAGGATGAATGGAATTGCTATAAAGAATGATATCAGACCTGGGGTAACAATTACCCATTCAAATCCTATACTCTCACTACCAAATTAGTCCAAGCCCTTAATATTCATATGTTAATACTAAAAGGTTAACCGTGGGTCTTAATAACTGAAAATTTTATCCAGACATTTAAAAGTAACATTAAAAAGGTATGTACAATCCAAGTATCATGTGAGCCTTTGCATGACATAAAAATCAATCTTACTAATATAGACATGTTCCTTCTGTAAAAATAGGTTCCAATTTATTGGAGTAAAAGACCAATTTTTCCTCCCATCAGTGAACCGAGATTTTTTTTTTGTGATCTGTTTTACTATAAACCCTCCTAGAAATTTGGATGAACAGTTGTCAACTCAACATTTCATTTTATTTTATTAGTTTGAAATAAAAATAATTGTAGACTGGCAGAGTATTATTTAAAAAAAAAACCAGAGGTCAAGTTCAACTTTGGATTCGTTTAAATAATATCTTACTTTTATTGTGCCCTGTAAACAAAAAACTTGGAAAGATAACAAAAAATTTAGTTTATAGAAATTATCTCATTTTTTTTTTCATATAAAAATAAGTCCTTTTTAAAAGAAGTATTAGTAACTTATTTATCTAAATTGTTCATTATTAATACTACTTTTTAAGAGCCAATTAAAAACCATCGGGATTAAACAATATTTTGTTTATTAAAAACATACTTCCTAAGAAGAATCATAACCACTGGCGGGTGGGAACGACAAACTTCGGTATTAAATTTGTCTCTAGCAATACCCCAGTGTGCATCAAATAAATGATTTTATTTTAATATCACAAAAATGTCAAGTTTGACGGAGGGGTCTCATAGGGATTTGATAGATTTAATCATCAGATGGATCACGGACTCCATCAAAATTGGAGACTTACAATGACCATAATGAAATGATATCATATTTGGAAGAAACTCAGAAAAATATCTTTAAAATCTTAAATCCTAGAATTCATATAATTATTGCCTATACTGAAATTATTGCTTTAATTTCTAAAATGTAATACTTATTATGATTAAAGTTGACCATTAGAGCATTTGACAACAATTCGTAGGACGATAGATTTAGAGAATCATTAGAGTAATTGCCAATTCATCGTAGGAACGAGGGATTTTGAGTAGTTTATTCAAGCAATGTCGAACTCTTTGATGATGAGCGGAGAATTATCCTCGTCGTAGCTTAAAACATTTGGACCGCCCTTATCGACGATCAATTATTTTAAGCTCACTCATTGAAATAATTGATATTAACTATTATGTTTTTGAATAGAGTATTACACATATTATACAGATCATTAATCAGGTAAATGTTTTCCTATCAGAAATTACGGAATAATGATAACATCTTTATGGGCAAAAATGCCGTTCAAATTGCCAGCTACGCGAGAAACTGCACAATATTTACACCTGTAGCTATACTAAACATCATCAGACGTGATGATAAATTATGTCACTCAGTAATAGTATCTCCAGTTAACAAGAACAAGTAAATTAAGAATTTAAAAATCTTTATTAAAAAATAATAATTTGCTACATTCCTACATATTTGCCTATAGCAAGAAACAAAAGATTAAATCTTTTGATTGTCCTTGTGCATCATTATTCAGGACAACTCTGGTCTTGTTTATAATGCCCATTGTTTTGTTCTTCAATAATAATTAAATTAAATCAAAATAAGATTTGATATGGAAGTTCATATATATCTGCAAAATAAATTCGAGTATTATAGCAATTCTTATTCGACACCATATGAGGGGCTAACTTTCAAGCTGATGATGTTTCACTACCTAATTTACTTAAATCCTGTAGCTTGAATGGTTTTATGAAAATAAAATACTGAGAACATATGAGTATATGTGGAATGCGTGATGTTATGCAAATTTAAAATTCAAGCCATCGCTGGGTTGGAATTGAGGATGCAGTGACATTCTCCTTAATGATGACTTATATTTGTCACGATCTAAAAAGAAATAAAAAAAGTTATGAGACTCTAGCAATATAAATGTGTTTATTCTTACAAATATGATCTTCAATCATATTGTAATCATCGTCTTTATCTTCAAACCTCACACCTGGTCCCTTGGGTTTTCTGTTTTTTCTGTTTTTCAAATAATTACCCACTAAGTTTTGAAAGCTCTGATAAAATACAAATTATTTAGAAATGCACTTGATGGTACAAAAAGTTATTTTTATTTTCTTTACCATATCTCCTTGAAGATACTTCTTGATTGGTTTCATGGAGAGAATGTGCATAAAAGTAAAGAGTCTGTGTAAAAGCATTCCAATGATTTGAATGATCAAAACAGTTGCAAAGAATATGATAAAAACTAATCCAATAGGCTCTAATTTCAAGTATTCATAAGATATATCAATAGCAACGGAGTTCTGAAAAAGAAAAAATGAAAATAAATGAACTTTTTGTATTAAATGATAATTTCACCTGATATCGAATAAAGGTTATATTCGCCTGGGCATCTAAAGGCCAGTTAATGAAAATGAGATTTTTTTGTTCTTGAAGGAGATAAATAGTTACAACAAAAAGACTATTGATGATAATAAATGTTAGAGCGACTTGATTTCTTAGTGTTTCCAATCCTTGTTTTTGTTCCATGGCATTATTTATCTTCTTTTTTGATTGAATTGGCTCATGTCTTTCTTCCAATAACTTGTCTTTAGATACTTCCGGAGTCAAGTATGTATTTATTACGTCATTCCAAAAGGAAATTTCGTTCTCGGAAATGTTATCAATGCTAGACTTTAGAAATACTTTATCGTCCATCCAATAAGGATTTTCTAGAAAATTTCGAGCTCTATCTGAGCACTCATCCTCTTCATCCGTCTCATTAGCTCCATCATTAGGACTTAAACTCATTCTTAGAGTAGAAAATCTCCTGGAATTGAAATGTACTATATTTACATATTTTAATACGGCAGAAACAAATATGTATACGCTTATATATAATATGGGCTGATTTGTCATGAGGGAAATTTCTTCCCCAGATGTACTAAATACTTGAAATAATTAGAGTTGTATCTGTCCTGAATCTGGTACTTAAAATTACTCCTGCGCCATCCTTGTTATCGATCCTTCACAAAGTTTTAAAGCATCCTCTACAGACTCCATTTTCACAAATATGTAAAACTCAACAATTTGCTATTTGTTCAGTCAAACATTCAGTAACTTTCATTTACGAGAATAATAATAATATTTTGTCATTATTCTTAATAAAAGTATTCAATATTTCAATAATACAAAAATTTCCTAATGAAGCATTGAAACGCAGATCCTTTCCTGATTTCCCATTGTATGCAAACCCACCTTCATGGTGGAACATCAAATTTTTTGTACAAATACATCCCTTGAAATTATATATAAATTGTATATATATATATATATATATATATATATATATATATATATATATATATATATATATATATAGGCATAGTATGCATATATTTTTCCAAAATACTCTCTTAAAGTTTAAAAATTTCTTTTTACCGGGTTGTTCATAATACAATGTACATACAGACTGGGTATGAGATCATTAATAAAATATGAAAACATGCAATCTGAGGCAACCCAAACTTTTATTTTTATTGACCGTAAGTTGAATAAGCATATTAGTGTTATTTGTTTTTTTGATTAACTAATTTAGTCATCAACATGATTTGCTCATCACAAAGCTTGTTTCAATTATATTTCATGGAAAATAATCATACTATCTGTAGGTCTAAATTGCAGTCATGAGAAGTAATTTTCAAAAAATCTGTTTTTTAATTGTGATTCAGTACTCATTTTGTTTTTTAATAAAAAATTATCGTCTTGACTGATTCAAAAAATAAATAATATTCCTTACTCCTTTTTTTTGGGGGGGGGAGGGGGAATACCCACTCTACCCCCCCCCCCCTCATTATCACAAAAACAAGATCAAAAATATTATCCGAAATTTATTTTGAGAAAAAAAAAATTTGGAAAGGGCTAGCAACTTTTTTAAACCTGTGAAGGGCACAAAATTTGAAGGAGGTTCCTTTAGAAGTATTTGTCCTACTTGTTTCTGGCAAAGAATTGATCATATAACCCAGAAGCATTTGAACTGCATCCATGTTGTATGTAGGTCTACATCTATTTATAGCTTAAATGAATATTTCATCTAGCTAGAAAGCAGAAACCTCAAATGGATTCAATGTCATTCTATAGGTACGAACAAACAAAAATGGTTAGGTGTACAAACAGCGTATTTACGCAGCATTGGTAGAATCAAGTGTACTCATAAATAAATAAATAAAAACTAATTTACAAGAAATTGTCAATGATTTTTATGTAAAATTTAAATTAATATTTTGATGAGCCTGTAAATTCTCGTGATGTGCCCAAGTATTTGTAGCAAATAACGACTACAAGAATAATGATAAAGTATTAATCAAAGATACATTCAAAGTATCTTCCATAAAGGACCTTGAAATTTTAAACCTTAATTTATTAAAATTAAGAAATTTGTCCTCATAACATGTTTTCATTTGAGGTCAAGGTTATTCACAAATTATTATATAATTTTTAGTATTTACCTTGTTTTCTGAGTTTGTTGTGGAATGGATAGAGTTGATGTACTAGGGGTATCATTTGATTTGAGTGGAGATACAGTTTCTTTTTCTTGAATGTTCAAGAATTTCATCAAAGAAGCTAAAATAGCGTCCCTCCAGGTTGACTTGCTTGCTAGATGAAAAACAAAATAAATGCTTGTCCAAAGATTTTGATTTTAGTTGCCTACACTTTGATTTGGATGCATCACCGATCTCTCGTGTCCCCCATGAAATGACATTTAAGTTAAATATGGAGTATATTACAAGAAGGAGATACATGGAGGGAATTGTAACATAGTAGATGAGTCCACAAGGAAGGCAAAGAAACTCTTTGGGATGTACCAATGCAGCTAGTATAAATGAAACTGCAAC
The DNA here is from genome assembly GCA_963680855.1 of Lepeophtheirus nordmannii. Taxonomy (NCBI): domain Eukaryota; kingdom Metazoa; phylum Arthropoda; class Copepoda; order Siphonostomatoida; family Caligidae; genus Lepeophtheirus; species Lepeophtheirus nordmannii. The sequence continues at coordinate 26,513,500 of OY804519.1, forward strand.
TAAGAGAAGTGATAGGGTAGTAGGAGCTAATAGTCCATCTTCTGTAATCTTAAAAGGTAAGAGATTCCGTATTTTCCCGGCAAATTACATAAACATATATTTAGAATGAATTACTTGTAACATAATTCCTACCAGGACAGCCATCATGACCAATGTGTATAAGAGACTTAAACCCTGTGCAAACAAGAGTTGTATCTTGTCATTTGAAGAGTATTTGTAGCATATGAACATGTAAAGGACGATGGGAATAATATTAACGATTAGGGAATCAAAGTTTGAAATCTTAAAAGCTACGGAAAATGATCCAAGAAGCATGAGAAAAATGCTTCCGGGTCCTAGAATAGTGCCAAGGAGGAGCATTACTTGATATATTATGTAAAAGTAAGAAATATCCTGATTGATGTGTGTAACATTTTTGTAGTCGAAAAGAAGATCGACGACATTCGCCATGGTGGAAGGCATCCATCTTCTACGTTGCTTAAAAAAATCATCAAATGTTTCTGGAACAACTGTAAGGGAATGAGGAAGTTTTTTTGAGAGTTTAAAAAGTACATTCAAATTGCATTGCTATAATTACAGGTGTATGCATCACAAGCTGCGGCATAAGCGACTCGATAACCATTTTGAAGTAAAAGAGTGCATAACCATCGGTCTTCACCCTGATCATATTGGACAAAATCTTTTGGATTTGTGCTCTCAGTTGCGTAGGTTTTTATAATCTTTCCACTTAAGCATGAAGCTCTAAACAAGCTAAAGCAACCCGGTGAACAAAGGACACAGCCCATTATATGCTCTGTGGATTTTTGCAACCAATGTCCAATTGCGTATTCAAAAGACTGATACCATTTCATGACTCCTGAGCCTAAAGGATGAATTCTTCCACAGACAGCCCCGGTTTTTATATTTTTTTTCATCAAATCTAAAAGCATAGTCACTGCTTCTGGATGAAAATCCATATCTCCATCCAGGGCAAGTAAGTAAGTATCCTCTAAACTAATATTAAATCCCTCTCTTTGCAGATATTTGTGCTTGTATTTCATGAGGTAATTCATGTACATTATCTGAGACCAGCGTTTCTTTTTCTTTATTTTAAATCTATCCTTTAAGTGACAAATTATTTGTGTGCCAAGAGGAAGCTTCCAAATTAATCGTCCTCCGTAAGGAGTTGGAGTAATTATGGGAAACGCTTTCTAAAAGATATGAAAACTGTAAATTATATTATACATAATTATTAAATACCGTACAAAACACATACGTTTTCACACTCCTTCTCAAGTATATTCATCAAATTATGTACAAAGCTATTCAGAGATCCTTTTTCCTCAATTATGTTTTTTTCCTCTTCCTTTGATCCATTCTCGCCTGCATAATGGAATGCATCATCAAAGATAATGTGTGTCTCCCATTTAAAGTAGTCATTATTGCCGTTCTTTTTGTGCTCCATAATGTATTTTTGTGTGTCATGATATGAGTCCATTCTAAAGCATTAAAAGAATTATTATCATTCAGCATTTTTGAAATATCCTGGAAATAGGTGTGGTGACTGGATTTTTAAAATATTTTTTTTCTTGTCAGAAAAAGGTTGAATGAAGTAAAATCTGGGACTCCTACCTCACTAAGGATGAAACTAAACTCTGCATTTCTGTTTTGGTTTCATGCCATAGAGTCACACATCCATAGATAAGTGTGACTCTATTTTCATCTTCTTTGACAAAAGCATCACTCCTTTTATTCATGATGAGAGATTGGTCCAACATCATTCCTAAATAGAATGGTTTGCAAAATATTTGTTCTATCGATGCCAGCCGGATGTTAGCGGATTTCCAAATGTGTCTAGTTATCCATACTTGAGATGCAAACCAAAAAAACCAAAGCCAGATTTGATTATCCCATATGTAAGTGAATGTACTATTCAAGGAAGGGCATTGAAAGAACACATATCTGGAAAAGTCCAATTGAAAATGTATTAAATTTCCTCATATCCATACGTACATATACGTGTAATTAAACAAACCTTGGCAAAAAAAAGTTTGTTGAGCAGGGATCTTGTATTTTCATTCCACAGAGTACAAAGATAACATTCAAAAGGAATGGGGAAGTGAGTGAGAGAGGAAGAGCAAAAATAAGTTGCTCCATTCGAACTTTACAAACAAAGATGGAAATTCCATAGGTGATTAAAGATGAAATGATTTGGGCAATTAAAATCCATAGTGGAAACATTGAAGATGTTTGAAGAAGAGCCATGTACTCTTTATCCAGAATTAAATCATTCCCAATCATTTCCGATAATCTCTCTCTGACTTTATAAAAATGAGAGGAAAAGGATGCATCAAATTTATTTAGTAAATTGGATGAGTCCAAAAGCAGATCATTCTGCTCACACAAAATAATTGCTGTTCCAATGAAAATGACAATTTTGAGTAGGGATATTACCATGTATAGCCAATATCTATAATAAAAAATGAATAATGAGATTAATTTTGAACAAGTCTAACAGCCATGTATGTATGTACTCCTTACCTCGTCCCACTGTTCATTGCTTCCTTTACTTGTGAAAGAAACTGAATAAACTTAAAGTTCGAGTCATTCCTTGAAACATAGGACTCCCACCATGCAAATGATGTTAATATTAGTCCAAATATAAGGCTCCATGACTGTGGCCTATTAGTTAATAGAGGCCAGACAAATATTCCACTTAACTGAACTAAAACTGCTGCTACATCGAGTATAAGAATTTTGACATTGAGTGTTTTTTTTCTAAACATGTACTTATTCGCACAGCTGAAAAGAAAGGGTATGATTCCCATGCAGCTAGTGATGGCTATGGCCTGTATTGTATCCACTTGAGGAAGGCCTACAAAAACTAACACTACCAACCCAACCGTATGAAACAACTCAAAAAGAAAAACTATAATGAATTGAGTCTTTAATGAAATTTGACTTTTCATCATCACTGAATTATTCACTATGACTTCTTTAAGAGATTTGATGAATACAAGAAATTCTGGGAAGCAAAATGCGAATATGAGGCACCATATCCAGGCAATTTGCTCCAATTCTAGCAATTGTAGTTGATGAGTTCCTTGGATTTGTGCATGATCACTTGTATCGTTTATAATGCTGTACTCAGTTCTAGACCAATCAACGTAATATTTTTTCGAAACATCAGGTAGGATCTTATCATTGTTACAAAAATCAACCATTCGAGCGTTGGTTGATATCTTTTAAATTGATTAAAAATAGAGTCAATAAACAATTCTAATTGTATGTATATTTATGTTACATGCATATATAACAATATATAAGAAACTGACCTGATCAATCATGAAATGTATTAGTCCTTTACTGATTGCTGCTCCAACCAATGCTAAGAGTAAAAGCAGTATGTAAAATCCCCCCAATGAAAAGAGACCAAACAAATAGAGACAATCTGATAATCCAATCTCATATGCATTATCCTAAAATAAGGGCGTTAATTAATTCAATAATAGAGTCATTGAGGAAGAATGATTCAAAAAGGATACTAAGGTCTTAATGAAACAATATAAAAAGTCCTTTCTTCTAAATTCTTATAATTTTACAAAAAAAAAAAAAAAAAAAAAAAAAATAATCAGTTAAACACATTTTTAGATGTTTAAAGATGTTATTATATTTATATAATAAAGGTGGTTCTCAATCATTTATAAATAATTTCTTAAATTGACTCCTATGATAAATTTAGGCTTGACAAGTTCTTCTTTGTTAATTTTTTTTTTTTTAAAGGAAAATTTAATCTAAAAAATACATATGTTTTGATCTACATCCACGAGATCCAGAATAGAGCTCAATCGGCAATTGACTTATAATTGAGAATAATAATAGGTAACCTGCATTTTATTGTATGCCATATATCATTGCCAATATAATTATTTTAAAAGGACATCAAAATTTAAGAGCTCTAAGTGCAAAGGTAGAAGGTAACTTTGAAGTGTTGAGAATGTGCTTACCTCTTCAAGATCATCAATGGATTCGTTCTCCTGATTGCTCTCCATAGCAATTAACTCATTGAGTGAACTATATATGTATTTTTGTTGTTGTTGTTGAGTTAAATGTTCAACCTAAGGGAATCAAGTGCCACAGCCTCATGAAATACAAATCTGATAAGACACAAAAAAATGTTTAAATGATAAGAAATGTACATATTGTATAAAACACGTTAATAATAAAATTACTATTTTTAAATTAGAATAGCTATTTGAGTCATACACTGTCATTATTCTCCATAGCTCTCTCTCTTATATAGCTATATAATATTTATAAAAAAGACCCTCTGTACATATATTTGTACCTAAGGTATTAAAAAATTTTTTTACTAATATATAATTTTTCAAAAGTACAAATTATTATTAAGTGCAGATTCTTTATATTTTTTTTCTCTTTAAAAATACCTTTTTTTCATAGGATCAATTTTATGTAGATTAAAACACGATATACTATTACTTAAATGATACTAATTCTTTGATTTTTTTCATAAGAATATATGCCTATATATTTACATTAGGCATTATAAATCATATACTTAGCATAATCTAAATCCAGTTCAGAGTAGATAAGATAAAAAGGTGGATTTTTTTTGTAGATATACCTAAATATTTTTACCTTTATTACAAATATTTCTTTGTAAAAATATATAGCGTATAGAGGTGAGCTGAGGGTAGGGTTTTTATAAGATGTCATCATCATCTTTGTAGAACTTGGCCAATAAAGAATAAAAATAGTGATTCACACTAAAACAAAATAAAAGGACTTATACATTTATGATCTAAACAAAAATTTCACTGTTTCTCTTCGGCAAAATTAGTTGTTTTTTTATTTTAAAAGGCATTTGATACAGACTCCTCAGGGTTGTTTTTTTCTTCTAAGTTCGCCCATTTAATTTTTTTTTAAATTATCAATTATGTGTATGTTCCTACACGTAAATCTTTCGCTTTTTGATACAAACTGTGACGTCATTTAAAAGGCTCTATGTATATGGACGATCCTTAACATAATCAAAAAAATAACGGATGCATAAGAGTAATTTAGCTCATTACCCTCACACTATATGAAATACAGCTTTTGAAAACATTTAAAACCCATTGTTAGGAAGTTTTATTGTGTTGGGTGTTGATTTTTGTGTGCAAAATATAACTCTAAAGGAAATAAAAATAATTTTTTTCTAGAATCACTTTGTACTATTCGATTTAGCTGATACTTGTTATATGGCTATAAACATAATATTAAGTATAAGTATGAATTACTATTAATTATCTATAGATCATGCAAACATATTTGAGAAAGAAATTGTCAAAAATAACACAGGTCAACAAATTTGTAATGTCAAAAATTCCAGGGGGTGTAAGTATAATAAAAGTTATTTTATTAGGGAATAAGGAATGCATTAAAAAGCTGAGACTCACAGCCTTCAAACGAGATGTCAAGAGCCTAATAAAAATCCTTAACTAAAGAGAAATCTTTCATTTAAATGTGTAAATTTTCATTCAATTTTGAGCAAATATCCACAAGAAATCTAAGACTCACGGTAAAGCTAATAAAGTAGTAGCGCGCAGAAGGATTACGAAATCAGTTGAAATCCTTCTGCGAGCTACTACTGCAGTTGTTTTTTAGAAGCTCTACCGTAAGTCATTACTTTCTAGAGAATTTTTGCAAAATTGAATGAAAATTTACACATTTAGATGGACGATGGCTTCTTAATTAAGGGCTCTTACCGGGCGCTTGACATTTCATTTAAAGGCTGTGGGTCTCAGCTCTAGTATGCATTCCTTATTAGTCTATTTCATGTAATATTCAAGGAGTTATTTAAATACAAAATTTTTGGCCGATTTTTAGGCCTACTCTCGTCTCCTACGCCCCTAGAATTTCCCTAAGAAACTCTAAGGATTTGCATATCCTATATGTAAATAAGAAAGATATCTCAACAATAAGAAAGGTAGGTTATGCTTAAGCCTCCACCTCACTTCCATCATTGCCACACTTAGCAAGCCACGTCATCTTTTTCAGACCTAACTAGCTCAACCTAGTTATGAATGCTGATAAGAGCTTTGATATCGGAGAGACAGACCTACCTAGATTTCTCCTTGAGATCAATCTCCCATAGGTAGTCAATAGAATAATCGAAATTACCTACTTCAGGACGCACATGACTTTTCATTTGTCTCCTTTTTGATCTACCTTCAGTTGGGCATAGATACTGAACGCCTTTCTATCCAGGAACAGGGATATCATCTGCATTATGAGGCCAAACTCCTGCAAGTTCTTTTTTAACTCTATCTGAGGAGCCCAGACTACTATATCACCTGATCCTTCGATCCTCGGCTCCATGTTTATATATTAATTAATGTACTCTAATGTTCTGACTCCATTTCTCAAATTTAACAACTTTAATATGACTGCATATTACAACCGTGTAATTGTAAGGGGTACTTTATTAAGCATGGGAGCCTATTCATTCTGCCCCAATTGGAAAGAATTGGCCAACTACTGACTGATTTTGGGACTTTTTTTCTTGCTTCTTTTTGGAGGAAAGGTTACAAGATATAATAAAGATAATGTGGTGTCGAGGCCAATGTAGTTAGTTAATCATTTCATCTTTTAAAATCAGATTGATATCAATGGGAATCATTGCTGGTTTATTTTGTTAAATGAAAGATACTACAGGGTGCATGTGGTATTGTGTCGCGATCTTATATTTGTGGTAACCCTGTTTTTAGGCGTTGGATCGAGCAACAGCTGACGCCATTTTTTCCGTTGAATCTTCCTCTACAACGTTTACTTAAGAAAGATTCTCGTCAAGATGAATGCCGAAGAGCAAGAATCAAAAAGAGGGGCCATTGTGTGCGGCATCCGCGCCGGCCGGACGAATCGCGACCAAAATCAGGACCAAAAGGTGAACAGAAAGAACAACAGGTAAATCTGCAATGACCCTCAGGATGTCCCTATTGTCATGAAGGCAAAATTTCCGGCCACCGTAATGGTCTTTGGCGTTGTGAGCAACGAGGGTCACGTCATGCCTCCTCACGTCTTTGAGGCCGGCCTCAAGGTCAACACCGAGGTGTACCTGGACGTGCTACGCACTGTTGTCAAGCCGTGGATGTATCAGGTGGCCGATTGACGTCCATATGTGTGGCAGCAGGATGGCGCTCCTGCTCACAACTCAAAAACCACGCAGAACTGGTGCAGAAACAACTTCCCATACTTCTGAGACAAAACTTTGTGGCCGCCTAGCTCGCCAGACTGTAATCCGCTCGATTATTTCGTGTGGGGCGTGACCGAGAGGGACATCAATCGTACTCCTCACAACACCAAAGCCTCCCTGGTCGCCTCCATTATGGACGTGTTCGCCGATCTCCGGAGCGATGACGTCGCGCACGCCTGCTCGCGCTTCCGGCGGCGCCTCGAGGCCGTCATTGATGCTAAAGGCGATTTTATTCTTTGAATCTTCAAAAAGGAAGTCAATAAAGATATCCTGAAAGTTTCATCCAAATCGATTCATTATTTTTTGAGCTACAGCAATTTAAAGTTTTTTTCCCCGGGCGACACAATACCGCATGCACCCTATATTTATTATTTTTAGGGGAAATGTCCTAGAACCTATTAAAGATATAGTGATTCCCTCGTGCTCTTGGAAATAGGGGGCTGGCTGTTACTCTTCAGAATTTTTTAAAATTATTTATTTGCATAATAATTATTAACTATTATGATTTTAACCGTATTTGGGTTTTTAAAATACATGTTTCATTAATTTTGTAAGTACATATGTACTAAATTTGAAGTCGAAACAGAAACATATACCTGATATCTCAATGTATGACCTCATTTTGACCTTTTGCATGTTGACCTATAAAGATCAATAGCTAATTTTATTTAAGACTCTACATTGAAAAAAATGAGTGAAATCCAGACAATGAAAACCATGAACAATTAATAATTATTTAAGAACCTTATCAATTGTATGCACACACTTATTTATCCTTATCATAGACAGTGTGGTTATAAGGTCAACAACTCATTCTCATAATCTATATAGATTTATATAGAAGAAAGGAAAATAAATCATGGATATTACATACATATAATCTTCATCATTTAATCACGTAATGTTGACTTATCATGATCTAACTACATAAATATACATATTTATGTATACTTATAAGAATACCCGTGCATATCTGCGCATGTGAATTTGAAGTTGACAACAAAATACCTGGTTTTTATATTATGTTTTTTTTTTTTATAGAGAAACACTTGAATAAGTTTTGTATGGAAAGAGAGCAATAGTTAAGACAAATACAGGTATACGATTAAAAGTTATTGGAACTGTGTATAATGATAATTTCACTGAGGGAAATTTTCCTAGAGCCTTTTTATATACATATATATTAAGATATACATGACAGAAAAAACTAACTGTACAACAGTTTTTCATCTCGGAGTGCATAACAGCCAGCCCCAAAAATAACATGAGGAATGTTCTTTCAAGGCATACACTCAACTTTGTAGCCAGAGTTCATCTACATAAAGAAACTTGCTATGCTATCGATATTATAAAATAAGTATAAATCCAATTATCAACTAACACAATAGTCTAATAATCACTATATCTTTTATAGGTTCTAGGACATTTCCCCTAAAAATAGTATCTTTCATTTAACAAAATAAACCAGCAATGATTCCCATTGATATCAATCTTATTTTAAAAGATAGCTAACTCGGAAATACGTTGAATTTAGACTTGTAGCCCTGAATATTCGACAATGGGTTTTACCTACATAAAATATTAAAATGAATGAATATTTTCTTAATATAGTCGAATCTCAAATCTTTCGATGGCTTCTGAATACTTATGAGAGGAAATTAAAGTAATTGACAAATTGATTTGAATAATTATAATATTTTCAAATGAGAAAATGAGAAATTTGTCTACAAATATCTCAAATTAAGAAGATGTGTTTACAATAAGGAGAGGCATTGTAATACAAAGCTGAATCCGTGGTCAGGCTTACAAATTTCAAGTTGTATTAATTTTTTTTGAATGTATCTATTTCAAAACACAGATCAAATCCAAACGTGTGGGTCAGGGGAGGGTCTGTTGGTTACAACCTTCTTCAAACCTTCCGGGTTGCACGTTTGGTTCCCTGAATGTCCCTGACATATAATGCTATGTCATGTTTTGGTTAGTTTGTTTGAAGCTATGGCCAACATCAATGCAACTGCAAGCACATCTACAAGAGAAAGCTGTCTGTGATGAAGAGTAAGTAAATTTGGCATTTTTATTTCTTCTAATGAGGTTAAATATATGGATATATTACTGTGCATGTAACAAAAACCTAATATAATGAAATATTATAATATATATATATATAAAAAACAGTTAATAATTTAATGGTCCATTCGTTGCATCTGGTGTTTTAAGGCCCAGTGTTGCTGTAAAAAGTCCTTATATGTCCTTAAAAGCTTTGTTGATCGTCTTTTTCAAAACAAATAGGTTAAAGTAAAGGACTTTTACGACTCATTTTGGGGAAACACACTGTGACTATAATGAGTTAATGACAATACTTTAAAATCCCATTGTACTTTTGTGAATTCAATTAGTAACCCATTCTTTAAAAACGAATAAAAAATTCTAAAATGTTATTCTACTTTTTTATATTCATATACTAATATGTATAATTTTATATAATGTGTATACTATAAAAAGGTATAAGTATGTTAACACTTGATCTTTATTGTTTATTTTAAATGGTAGATAGCCATTTTATATCACGGTTGAAAGAAAGAAAGAGAGAAAATGTAATGATAGAACAATAGATTTCCTTCTGGTGAATCTAAGAAATTAATTTGTATTTTGATTATTCCTATCGCATGTTCGTTCAACCAATTAATATACACATTCATCAAAATATTTAATATTATATGTATATATCTGAAGTATTTCAGCCCTCCCCCCCTCCTAATCCTATCTGTGCCTCTGATATGGTATTTGTAGAACTGTTAATCTGAAGCATTTACTTGCCTCTGAAATTATGGTGGGCAATTTGAACTGTATTTTGTATTAGTAGAAAACATGTAGCAGTAATCACGTGTAATGCATTAATATACACCGTTTACAAATAAACGTCATGGCCGCTAAAACTTCTTTCCTCCCAGACATTCAGACAACATTGCCAATTTCTGGTTTTGTTTTTTTTCAATCCAGTAATACAAATTATTTACAGCTCTTTGTACAAGTTCCCAGAGAGCCCTTCAATTATATTTCCTCAAGGATAGATTAACCTTATTTCTGATTCTGCGGGTGGGGGGGGGGGGATAATTTCATAATTTTTTTGCCATTCAATATGTAGAAATATTTTTAAGCTCTTTTGCCCTTTCCCCCCCAGATGAGGCCTGAGAGTTGCCATAAAATAAAAAGTAAAGGAATTTTTTTTTGTATGTTAGTACAAGGTGTGCCTCAAAAGTCCTCGGAGTAAAAAACGACAAAGTTGAATAATAGATAAACATATATAATAATTAGAAACTATTTTAAAAGGTAAATGAGCCCTTTACATTATCAAGGACTCAAATTCATAGTCTGAACAAACGTTATTTTTAATATACATATGTGAGATGACTCATAGAAACGATCCTCCTGGAAAAAAAAAAAAAAAAAAAAAAAACAAGAAAAGGAGAAAACATTTTTTTTTTATTTTCTAGCTATTAATACTTCATAAGAGTAGACACTGACTTTTTATTATTTTAAATTTTGCTACTTATAAACAAAATTTCTAAAAGTGTGGTAAACATATCTTTTAGATAATTGTTAGGAATGAAAATCATATGCAATTCGGGCGTGTGATAAAAAAGTGGAGTTGGCTCTTCGAACAGGTCTTTTTGTTTTCCGAAGCTGTTATCATTTTTCCTTTATTACTGAGGGGAGAACATCCACCTGGTAGTAAAGACCTTGCATGAAGGAAGAATACATGCATTAAGGTTAATAAAGCAAATAAAATGTAAACAAAAAGGGCTCAAGTCCTCATATAATATTTATTAGTTAAAAATATATAATTTCCTGACATTAATTTCAGTTAATTTTATGCCTCTCATCTATGTTATTATTTATTGTTGTATATATAATGGAGAATAGCAGCTTGTAGCTCAGTAAAACGTCATGACAGCTCAAGCTTCTTCACTCTCAACATTCATCAAATTGTCAGGGTTGCCAGGTTGATTTTCTCTTTCTTTTTTTTATTACAAGCCCGAATTGCATATGATTTACATTGCTAATAATAATTGTCTATATTTTATGTAATATACCTTTTTTTAAAACATTATGCATGTTAGCGTGCGATTTCGCCTACTAAAGAGTGATGAATATAATTTTTGCCAAATAGAGGAATAATAATTTATACTAGACCGATTACCCTATTTACCGGTTGATAAGATATGATGACCTTCATTCCTTCTTATCTGCGCCATTACTTTTTTATATTATCACTCATTACTCATTCCTATCTATGACGTCATAAGTACCAAGTGTTGCTGCTAGATGTACATATATTAAGCATGACTTTTTAAGGTTCATTATTTACTTCAAATCGCACCTTGGGGAGAACTAATTGAAAAATAATACTAATAATATAAATTGTAGAGCAATTAATAAAGAATAGTCCTTCCCAAGGAACTGCATTTCGCCAAACAAAAATCCCATCATTCTTTCTGTGTATCATCAACAGATACATGATATATAATTTATATATATATATATATGTAAGATAATTCTTGCAATTTAAATGCATCATCTGCATACAAGTGATACTGATTTGTCACCATTCACTTTATTTTTTTCATATTAGGGTTATATTTTGATAAATTCAAAGGCCAGATTTTAACTTTGAAGATTATTGTAGGAAAACAATCTCATATTATATTTATAGGGCTTTGAATAGGTTTATAACAGTCACTGAATCTATGCCACTATTTATAAAATGGTGTATAAGCTCTGACTCTGATTCAAAATTCAGTCTTTTAAAAACAATTTATGTCGTTGATGTGTTCAAGAGTATTAAAATAGTCTCTCACTTTTAGCCATGAATATAAATAAAAGTCGATTGAGTTGAAAATAAATGATACTTGATCTAGACAAGAAAAGTAGATTGTTATATTAAAAGGCATAAATTTGAAACATTTTCTGTAAAACAAAATAAGATGAACTCTTGATCAGATGAAGAATAATTGCAATCAAAGCTTACTTCAAGCTACTGCTTGTTTTCATACAATTGGTAATAATTAAGATTGTGATAAAGTATTTCAAAAAAAATATATATATACAGGGTGTCCCAAAAAAATGTATACATATTAAAAATCAAATTAAAATAAAAGTGTAAAAAATTCATTTTTTGTTCTCAAACTGGTGCCCACAACGAATCCATGCACTGCTGACAACGCCAAGCAATAGAATTGCACATACTGTGAAAAAATTCTCTTGTTATTTGGGTGCATGAATGAATTTTCTTTCTTCGAAATTAAGTTTGGCTGTCATTTCTGTCTTGAGGGGTTGAGTCTAAAAAAACAACACGTAAAGTTAATATATTAGCTATTTACGATTATATGAAATAATGTAGTCAAAATGCACGAAAAAAACAGAAAATGATGCTTGTAAATATTCCTACACTTTTATTTTAATTTTATTTTTTATGTGTATACATTTTTTTTGGGACACCCTGTATATAAGAAGGTCTTAAATTAAAGTAATCTGAATCAGTTTGTATTACAGAGATTATTTCAAAAAATATTTTGGATTTCTCTAAAAAGATACAAAAATATTCGAATCTCCTCGGTTCTTTCCGGGAAAAACCCTGTTCTTAAATTTTTGGGGGTTCTGGAAGCGAAGGTATTGGATCTTTTAGTCCGTTTATTGTTGTAGTAAAACCCTAGCAACAGAATGGAATTTTAGCTTCTGCTCGATATCTGAGATCAATAACTATCTTTAATGTCCCTAAAAGTCGATTTTTACAAGATTTAATTTTCATTTTCGGCAATTTTTATTATTTTTTGGTTTCTATCTCTCCAGGTCATTGACTAAATATTGCTGAAACATTCATAGGCTTACCAAATAAGCCTAATGGTCAGATTTAGTTTAAATACCCTGCTTTGGCAATACATTTTGTCATAATAGTCTTGTGAACTTTCCTTGTGTTTGTTTTTATAGTCTGATCTCCTTACAGTTGAGAGATTCACTCCGGTTCACTTTTCTCCCTATTTTGTATACAGAATGATTCTCACAGAACCGTTTATGAACCTGTCCTTCTACCTTCTCAGCCTCTATAATACAAACGATATAATTCCAAATACCTTCCCTTGGGTGGTCTTTAATCTCAATCAACTACAAATTCCTGACATTGATTTGTATAACTTTTATTTAATCTCAATTACATTCCATAGACCTTTCTAAAGCTTTCTTCTTTTTGCTATGTGTGCATAGTAACATACAGTTTTTTGAATGTGCTGAAGTAGGTCATCGACATCATAGATACTCAGGTCTAAATTTTGTAGTTTAGCCTTATAACCTGTAAAGTTATTACTTTTGAGACATACTTCAATATATGTATAATGATATTTTTTAGCTTTCCATATTAGTTAGGTTAATTTACAGGAGAAAAAACATTCACATTGTCATGTTATATAAACTGCAAAACTTTTGAATGAATATTTGATTTAACCGTCGGCATTGTTATAAATATATATATAGTTATATTAAAATTCTTGATCCTGTTATTTCACTTTCTCTCATATTAAAGTTCATTAGTCCCACACATATATTTTAATTTAAAAATCTTTATTTATTTTTTTATATTCTAATGGATTTTCTTTAAGAAAATAATAGAATTCATTTATTTAATTAATGATACAAAATACCCCGTCATAAAATAATTAGTCAGTAACTACACATATGTGTCAAGTCAAGAAGAAACCAAGTTCATGTGAAATATTAAAAATATTAAAAAATAATTACGAACTGCTATTACATTTTTGAAGCAATTATTTTTTATTTGTATTAATAGGTTATTTCGATTAATTAAATAATAACTCCAATAATTGCAAATTAATTATGGGGAAAAAATACCGGACACAATCAAGGATAAAAAACACCTGGTATTTCTGACTATATGTATAGTTACTATTACTATGATTCATGGTGAGAATGATATCGAATTAAAAGGTTCTTAAGCAGATAAACTGGTTTTAGACAACATCAACTAAATAAATCTCTGGGGCTATGAAAAAGATGGATGTTCTTTCAGGGATCATACCGGCTCCATATGCAGCCATAACATTTATCTGATTACTCCATTGGATAGACAACAATCCTTGGTTTTTCGATTAAAAGTGACATTTTAACAAACACCGGCCGCGATAGATCTTAAAATGACTCAAAAATATTTGGCCGTTATATTTATGAAGTAAAAAAAGTTAATAGTGGATTTTTTTCTTTTCAATAATTGAAAACAAACTTGCTTTCTTGTTGACTTGACACATAATTTTTATACAAAAAAAAAAAACAATCAAATATTAAAATCATTTTGGGCTATTCGCAGAAAAGCTATGAGTTAATTTTCTCAATAGCAAAAATAGTGTTTACCGATTTGCAAAAAGGATCATATAATTGTATTTAAAATTTGTGACAAGGGATAGATGATCTTACATTCTTCAAATTATACATACTTTCTTTTGTTTTATGGATAGTTTCCCCCTATCTTGTTAAATCTCATGAGTTGAACCTTTCAAAAACCAAACCTATTGTTTTATTTATTTTTAAAAGGCTTATATCAGATTTATCGTTTAATTAACCTCAAGAAAGCACATTCGTGATCTCAACAGAAAGACTTTTTACTCTTGAAGGTAATAAGGAGATGATGTCAGAAATTAATCATAAGTTCAAGCATCTTTCAAGTGTAATCCCTGGAAGCATTCTAAATAAAATGACCAATTTTGTGTTTCTTTTCCTATATTTGAAGACGCATTTACTTGTACATTCATCGTTAGTAATTATTCTGTTGTATACTTATCATTTATTTCATTAAATTTTCATTGTTTGATAATGAAATACAATAGACAACTGTACCATAGAGTGAACTAGCTGTATTAGTGTAAAAAAAGTTTTCTCATAAAACATTTTGCAGCAAGAATTTTTTTAAATCAATAAATGCATATAAGTCTTTTTGAAAATGAAATTTTCTAACAAACTTGGCTGAGCTTGTCTTGTTCATTTTTTAACAAGACTTTTTTTTACATAGCCATGCTTAAATTAGACATTTAAGCAAGTGGAAAAATTCAAGAGCAGTGTGTAATATTTGCGTGGAAGAGCAACAAAGTGCAGACCACCTCATAAATCTATGTCCATCGCTCTCATATGAAAAATACAAAGACAATGAAGAAGAGGATGAAGATCTTTGTATTCTTAAATTTATTTAATGTTCAAAAATGAAACAAATTATTGATAATAACTATACAATTAAGTAGGACTTTAGATATTTCTGCTGTAGTAACACATTGTGTGATCATGTTCTTTGCCGTATGTATGTATATCTGTACTGCTTTATAATCTACTTACGGTAAACAGCAATAAATTCTTTTAACTAAAAAAAAAAAAAATGCTGAAATTACAACGTGTGTGACGTGTCTTTTATTGCCAAAAATATTTACCGGAAAAAACCACAATTTGACTCTAATTTCAAATGTGAGTTGCAATTACCAGAAAATATAGAAAGCATAGTTAAAATTTATGCCATTCAGAATTCTGTTTCTGATTCCATTAATGAAAAAAGTAATCAAGGGGTAGCACAAAAATAATTCTACAACTATCCAGCACAATTAATTATCTTTTCTAATTTGCATCTATACTTAATATTATCTTCTTCTCCTACTGTCTGTAAATGAATTAGTAAGTCCCCTTTTTTTATCGTCCCAGACTTAGATAATAAATAAAACAAAAATAACTAATACTGATTGATCCACGGACCTGTACCGTTCCTCGACCCAGTGGTTGGGGACCATTGGTCTACATAACAATCTCCCACTTTCTACTAACTCTAGAATTTATATATAAGGGCACACTTTGTACAAGTACACGCATACCCTATACGCGAACTTTCCAACAATTGTAGCTTTATACATATAATAATATAGAGAATAATAAAGTCAGCCATTAAGTCAACTTACTCTCATTTATTCTTGTATCTGTAGCCAACTATTTTATAAATAAATATTTACTAACCCGTGATACATATCCTTATATTCTTTTAGTTGTTAAAAGAAAACCATCATTATATTATTTTAAAAATCGACCCATAATATAATCGGTTATCTTTCTTTCCAGAACAGCAAAGCAGGTTCAATAATTTAAACAAATATAATATAAGAAAACAGTGAGAAAAAGCAATGTAAAAAACAATTTTAAAAAGGTTGCACTATCAGTATTTTTTCACCCAATCTATCATGTCAACCGGAAAGTACAATTTGATTTAAAGCAAAATAATTAAGACTCCTAGAGGTTAATAACGATATAAGAAAATTGATTCTTTCTTGGCACAGAGCACTCTGGTAAAAAAACAAAAATGACTTCCAGTCTATCAGAAGTTTTTGCAGAAGGAACAAACACTATCCTTAGTTTGACATCATTTCTTGCACCTAGTTATTTGTTTTTTTTCTATAAATTATAAGTTTTTATTATTTTTGATAACAATTGTGCAAAACCGAATTTTTATTACCTAACATTTCATACACGAGGCATTAATATTAATATTCTTTGGGTTTTTTTCCATGGATGTCTGCAGTAGTAAAAGTTTTTTTTCATTTTTTATAGGGAATTGTGTGAGGATATAAGGGATTTAGTTGTTTTTTACAATTTATGGATTTAATACATTATTGGTATCATGAAGGTATTACGTGATATGCAAAATAATTAATGCAAATATCAAATATACTTATAAAATAAATTCGCAGAATAAAGTTACGTATGTAATTTATTTAAACCCAAGATATGAAAATGAATACTTAAGGAAATTCTAATATCTATAATAAAAAAACTACTTGAATTATATGTATATATATATAATGCAAAAAATTGTGTTAACTGAAATGCCAGGAGTAAGTAACATTTACTGTGGCCAGAAGAAATAAACTCCAAATATTTCCACATTTTGTCTACAAATTAAAAGCTTATGAATGAAAACATGAACTTTAGTTCATGTTTGTATTGTTCAAGGTCTTCCAATCTTGGATAGTGATAATTATCCAAATGTAGAAAGAGTCATTTCTTCGTGTTTGTAAAAACCACTGCTGAGAATACACTATAATAATATGGTTTACAATGAGAGATATCAGCGGTTGATATTTGAGTCTTAAATGATAACGAAGGGAAGGAATAATGATGCCGTATTATCTAGATGCATTTTATATGTCTTTTGTTACATTTTTTTAAACAAACTTGACATTACTTAACCTCATGGGTAATATTTAAAAAATATATCTATTTACTAAGAATATTATTTACTTTGAATATAATTATAAAGTAATGGTGGCTACATAAAAAATTTCAAAAATATAATTATAATAGCCTATAGCCAACTGACAAGACATTAAAGTACTCCACACTCACAAAGAAAAATTCATTTTTCACAAATTCTAGACCTAAGGATAATAATAATCAAAGCTATTAAACAAAGTATCAAAGCGACAATTACGTTGTTGTCCCTTTTCGTTCAAATGTATCTGGTCCTCTGAGTATGCCATGTACTACTCTATAACTAATTCCGCAACCTCCATGAAAGTGTATTTTGTTACCTATATTAAAACAAGGTGAATACAAAAATATAAGTTTATATATTTATCTATTTCAAAAGCTACATTTAGTAGAAAAAAGTTGTCTTGTGGCCAAGAAAATCTTTCCTAGATAACAGGTTCATTTTGTTTTATAGATTTGTAATTATAAGTTATAATTAATTTAGTTACTTTTTCCTCACACTCCCTTAAATAAGTACCTTCTTGAATGTTGGGCTGACTTTGACTGCTTATAAACTTTAAAATCAAAGTTTCAATTATAAATGCGAATGAGTGTTATACCATCTTGGAGCATTCATAGTCGTCCATTAAAAAAATAAATACACTCAAGAAGATATCAGTTTGTAGTTTAGTTGGAACAAAAGCGTATGACGAATTAGCTACCAGCATACATTCTGAGATATCGAATGTCCTTGTAAAAAACAAGATTGAAATTTTTTTTTATTTTTCTTTGTAGGAATTCCCTGGAGAACTAATATTTTTCTAGGAATTTCTTTCTACGGGAGTTCAGAAAGAACTTGTTTATATTCTAGAAATATAAATAAATATTTGATTTAAAAAACGAAAAAAAATTTAATTATAAAATTGTTGCACCTATTTTCAATAATGAAATGATATTAAATAATTAAACTTTTTGTATGAAAACTCATCACTGCATGATAATTCGAACTTTTATCTTGTATGCACGATAAAAAGTTGAAAGTATAAACGACAATTCTAATGAAACTGAGTTTGGGGAAGATGAGCCTTATAG
This sequence comes from Lepeophtheirus nordmannii, assembly GCA_963680855.1. NCBI lineage: Eukaryota > Metazoa > Arthropoda > Copepoda > Siphonostomatoida > Caligidae > Lepeophtheirus > Lepeophtheirus nordmannii. The sequence goes on from OY804519.1 coordinate 26,532,107, forward strand.
AAATTAATTGCTTTTCATAATTACTGCCTTTAGTACCCTAAAAGAAGAGCAACATAATAGGTAAGAAATAAAATACAGAAAAAAAACAAAAACAATAGTACCATTGCGGTAGCGCTCAGAAGGATTAAGAAAACCAGCTGAAATCCTTCTGCGCGCTTCTACTTAAGTAGTTCTACCGTGAGTCTTTGATTTCTAGCGAATTTTTCTTCGAAATTGAATTAAAATTTACACATTTAGATGGACGATTTCTTCAAAGTTAAGGACTTTTTATAGAGCGTTTGACATCTCGTTTGAAAGCTGTGGGTATCAGCTCTTGTATGCATTCCTTACTAATCCATTTTATGGAGTATTCAAGGAGTTATTTAAGTACAAAGGTTTTTGGCGACTTTTGTGCCTACTCTCGTCCCCTATGCCCCTAGTAGTCCTTTTAGGTCAAAACAAAGACTAGAAAAGGAACCTGCATAAAAAAACACTAGCCAATTTAAGAAATTTAATGCACAAAATGAGTATCCTTTTATGCGTAATTTGAAGTTGAAGTTGGAAAATGGGTCCAATTAGCTCAAAAAGTAGGGTCTGATTTCACAAAAACCATCAAACTCTGGAATTTACTTTTTTACAGTTTTGAAATCAGCGTGCAAAACTGAATTACTTTTATTATAACACTTATACCCCTTAGGATTTTTGACTGTTGACCAGTGTAATTAAGTCAAGGGGATTGCACTTAATGACTTGCTAAAATCAACGTTATTTTAACTATGTACACTACCTATTTTATAAAATGTATGGTAATACACGGTCAGTACAATAAACTTTCTTTTATTCGTGTAAATTAATAACTATTTTGATGTATAAGCTTAATAACATACATTGACTGAATTTATTCTATACTCCAATACATATATGAAAATTAATTAGTTTTTTTTTTTTATTTTGAAAGAAAAAAGGTTAAAAACATATTTTAAAGACTTTTTCTTTTATTGCCTAAACAAAATTTATTGAAACAAACAAAAAAAAAAAAATAAATACTAAGACATCAAGTACCAGTATTGGTACAGGACAAATAACCTCGTTTATAACTCTAATTGAAAAAATCTTTTTAAAGTTAGTTCAGCGTGAGAATATACTTTAAAATTATTCAGATGACGTCATTTTTTGATCATATGAAAGAATCACACGGAGAATAGTGGAGTGTATACTGTAGTCAACCAGATTTGAGGTATGACCGCTCCTTGAAAAAGATTTAGAGCCTACAAGTGTCATAGAACAATCAATGTTTTGCTAACGTCCATTGTTAACCATATACTGTGAAGAGCTACATTGAATAAAGACTACTCTTCTATACTCATGTAATATTATACATATTTTCAATTATTTATGCAAAAATGAACTTCAGGGATATAGATTCTTCATAACGTTCACTTTCTTCTTTTTTTAAATTTCATTTGATTTATTATCCACCATTCGAGGTCTTTATTTATCTATAAAAGTATCTATACAAATAAATACAAGTGGACTAGAATTGCCTTTCTACAAACATATAGCATAAACATTATAGTTTAAGATTATTTTTCCGCCCTAGACCTCATAATGGATAGTCCTTTGATCCGTAACAAATAATCTTAAAGATAAATTAGACTAAAATAATAATAAAATGGCAATACATTATCCGAATTATGCAACAAACAACTCCTAAGAAGGAGTAAAATTCTATAATAAATTTTTTTTTTAAAATACACACTAAAAGAAGTGCAAAGAGTAAAAACTATAACAATGCAATGTTTAAAACATTAGACCAAAGAATTATTCTTCTTATATCTTGGGTATTATTTAATGATACAAATAAGTGATTGAAGGTGTCGGATTGCAGAAGACAGTAATAGTTTAACAAGTCAATTGTAGAGTCCCATAACGACCTAGCCATTTTTGGAATTTTTAGGGACAACGATGATTATCTTGTCTTAGCAGCAATTATTATTATGTACTAGTGTTGTTGTTGAATTTACCGGTAACATAGAAGTACTATATAGAGTACTGATGTGTTCTAAGTAGTACTAAAATAAATTGATACTGGAACCCGTACTCGCAGCTGTATACTTGAAAATAAAAATCATCAAATTTAACGCCCTTCAACCTTTCACCACCCCTCCTAAAAAAATCCTGTGTGTGCCACTGTAAGTCCTTGTGAATATATGAAGAAATACATTTTTGTTGTATATTTTTAGTCAAAAAAACATCAAAACAATTTTGAACCCGTGGTTTTTAATACGTTTGTTCCTTATAGGACTATTAATGTTAGAAGTGATCCTTTTATACCGACAAAATACAATTTTGTGCTAAGTAAAAGAAAAATCCTTGGCCCTTTTGGTTCTTTTTTTTTTTAAATTATGACACATTATTTCTTGTTAGATCGTTGAAGGGGAAGGAATTAACGGACTTTTGTTAATATTGGTTGTAGAGTTTATAAAAAATATAAGATAACTTTTGGTAGTATCAATAGAATTATAATATTCTACCTTAATTAACATTATTTTATATGTTCAAATGTCTTTTCATTAAAGCAGTGATACAAGTAATAAACTTCCCCCCCCCCCCCCCCATATACACAGACAGCCAATATTAACAAAGGTATTAATCTATTAGAAAGACTCTCTCCTGTTTATTCATTGTGCTCTACAAAAATCAACTATATTCCTAACATTAGTGGTACTGACGTATTGAAAAATGTATATACTAAAAGAGATTACGTCATATGACCATTACGTTATAAAGATATGTCGATGACGTGACTATAAAATAAAGGAATTGTTTTGATTAAAAAAAATTAATCAAAACAATTTCGTTTTATATTTTTTTATCGAAAAAGAGTTACTGGTAGTGAAACTGCTTTGCAAATATTGGTTGTATAATATCTACTGCTGTATTTTAAATTATATGATGTGACAAATTGATCATTTATCAAATCTTTTTGTTATGACTAAAATAAATAAATGGTAGTAGATTGATTGATTGGAAATCAAAAAAATATAGATTGCATTAATTTTAAATTAATTAAATAAAAATTTGTAAAATAAAATCAATTTATTTTATTTGTTATATTTCATTAGAATAAACCCTATTACATATATATATATATATTTATTTATTTAATCTTTATTTATCTCTTATATTGAATTTTACTTAATACTTAGATCATAATGAAATTAAATAATATGGGTATATGAAAAAGTTTAGCTAAACAAAAACAAAAAACTTTATTAATCTACAATTGTTAGCTTATTATGTATGAGGGATATTCATAGACTTTTCAGACTCAAGAAAAACGAAATAACTATGAATGAACAGAAAAAACAATTCCAACGTTAGATGTTTATTCAAATTCAAGCTTTATATAAAAGGGTAGGGGGTGGGTTTATAGAATTACGAATATAAGTAGATTATATCAAAATTTCATCATAGTGTTGACCCAGGAAAATCTTAAGCTGCTGCTCCTTTTGAACAATGTCTAAGTTTGGATCATTCATGACCATGTCATCTGTGTGTACAGTATCGTCCCTTGTGGAATCGGATATATTTTCTCGAGATAGAGTGAAGCGTTTGATTCGATCCATATCATCCTTGTAGTAATGATAATTTTTTGAGCAGAAACGTCGTTTATTTGAATTATTTGTTGAGTGAAGGAGAGGGGATGACGTATTTCGTAATTTATTACCGTTCTTGTCTGATTTTGACACTATGACGCCTTCTCTATTCATATAGGTGCATCTATAAAAGAAACAATGACTTTTTTTTTTGCCAAAGCTATAAAACAAAGAAGTGAAACGATGATGACAACTTGACAAATTTGTCTCCTAATTGAATTGGCTACAATACAACTTGTAGTTTGCTAGAGACGCTGAGGATGTCATGAATAATCTCATATACATATGTAACTACGCAACCTCTATGAATTCGTCTTGTTAATTCAATAGGGTCTGAGCATTGTTTATTATAGCCAGGAGTTCAATAACAAACTAGTAGAGGTAGCGTTGAATTTAAGGAATAAAGAAAAATATCAACTGGTACCCCTACTTTGATAATCAATTTAAATTCACTCTTCTCTGTATTGTTGAGTCTAGAGCTAGTTGCAATTATAAGTAGCTATTGAGTATTGTTGTATATTATCAAATAACATCTATCAGCAAATAAAATGTTGAGGCACCAGATATTAATTGTGGGCACACTCAGTCACCTCAACAAAATGCCCATCCCTAGTTATTTGGCAGATTGAACGTTGTTTACTTATTTATTTGATTACTTTAGTTTAGTGAATCTGCGTCATTTTGCTCATGCTCAATTAAAACAAAGCAAATTCTACAATGAAATAAAAATATAAGTAGAAATATAAAATGATGCACTTTAAAAGCGACATCTAGTAAGCTGATAAGTTGTTTTGTAGCCAAGAACATCTTCCCATTTAAACAGACACGTTTCGTTCCTTTGTTTTATATCTTTGCTAATGGTTCTCATATCATATTCTTACTTTAATATTTGACAAAATTGATTTCGAAATCGATTTCCCGAGAAGCAATAGTAGACGAAATTGGCAGAGGAGTTAAGAATGAGAAGGATTTTTTCAACAGACGTAGCAATGATTATTGTGGCTGGTGGATGAAAAGCGGACTTGTACTTTTCGTAACAAATTGTTTCTCTCCTTTGCAGTGTGAATTCATAAATGTTCAGAATGATACGGGGGATATGACAAACAAGAAAAGTGATGGTAATACAGGTAAAGATGATGAGAAGGCTCCTTTCGTGATTTGACTGCGTTTGTAAGCTGTGCAAAAAAAAAGGGGGAGGGTGGTGGGAGTCATGAATGAATAAATGTATTGTCAAAAGCCTAGAATAAATAACTTACTTGTTCTTTCTACAATAGATGAGTACTTGAATGTTAAAGAAGAGAGTCAGCCCAAAGGGAATGGCTGCAGTTGCAAACAAACGATACCACATGGTATAAATCACTATATATGTTGGATTTGTGCGTAGCTCAGAGTATTTAAAACTCTGTCCATGCTCTTTTATTTCTGTCTACATATAATCGAATAAAAGATTTATATTATTTGTTCTTTATTAAATATATTTATTACACAAAATATTGCTATGAAAGTTTGTATTCATTTACTCATTTTCCCTTAAGAAACAACAGATTTCTACATATCAATAACCTCTTTAAACGACTCAAATGGGATTTACTATAAAAAGAAAAATGACAACGATATCAATTTATCTTACCTCAATTTCCAAAAATCGCGGAGCATCAATTAAAATACAAATAAATATGATTGCAATAACGTAGTAACGAAATCTTCTATTTAATTTGGTTGAGTTGGGGTGACATATTCCACAGAAACGTTCAATTGTAATTGCCAAACAGGTATAAGTTGATCCTAAAAATAAAGATGTACCTTAATATATACATAGCCAGGCAATCTATAGTCTATAATCTGATAGATCTAAAGAAACTTAAACCAATTATTATACATAAATGTGGACACACATTCCCAATATTTCTTCAAATTAATAAAAATATTTCACTTGATGTACGAATCGAATACATTTTTCTTCTTTTGAATAAGAATGAAAATCTATATACGAGTCAAGAACAAATTCTTTCAAATTCTGGTAATGTCCCTTCCATTTATATGCTTTGTTTGATTGTTATCTATCTTTAAGAAGAAAAAAAAACTGTTGGTATTAAATTGGAAGTTAGAAAAAAGAGACAAAAAGGTCAAGATAGACAAATTATTCCACAAAAAGAATTTTTAAATATTAATTCTATAAGTTATATAAATTTAAAATGACAGATCACCAATCGTCAGTATGGACATAAGGAAAAGAATCAAGTCAACAAGAAAGCAAGTTTGTTTTAAAATATTGTAAAGGAGAAAATCCACTTCTAAGTTTTTTTGGTTCATAAATATAATGGCTAAATATTTCGGAGTTATTTTAAGACATATCGCGCAGGGTTATTGCTAAAATGGCACTTTTAATTGAGAAACTAAGGATTGTTGTCTATCGAATAGAGCAATCGGATAAATGTTACGACTGCACATGGAGACGATATGGTCCCTGAAAAAGTGTCCATCTTTTTTATAGCCCTAGGTTTTTTCCTATAATACAGTTGCAATTATTGGAGTCATTTTTTAATTAATCCAAATAACCTATTAATACAAATAAAAAATAATTGCTTCAGAAATATGATAGGAGTTTTAACTCCTTTTTGAAATATTTCAAATAAACTTGCTTTCTTGCTGACTTGACACAGATGTACAGCGAAGAATACAAGAACTAAGGAATGAAAGAAAAGTTCTGACAAAAAAAGGAAAGCCCTCAAAAATTAATTGTACTTTATCGTTCAAGAGCAGAATTAAGAAATAATTCTTAACAATTTGGTTTCATTCAGTAGCATGTTCCAGAATTAGAAATTTGGTGTACATGGACAAAAATAATAAATTAGGTAATATAAAGCTGAACTTATAAATAAAAATTATTTTTTCTTTTTTTTCTTAAAGCTAAAAAGATTAAATTAAACATTAGAAAAAACGGAAATTGTTGAAAAAATCAAGGTTTTATGCAAAGATATATGTTACGTGCAGCGAATTCTTATTTTATTGAACTATCTACTTACAAAACTGATTATAATTATGTTAAATAGAACTCCAAATATATTTTTTCTAATGAATAAAAAAAAGTAGAAATAACATTTTTCTTCTCATGGGGCCTATTTATACAGATATTTTTCCTCCATTACATTTAAAACTTTTTTAAAGTACTCTTCCAGCTTACACTAGAGCTTTGACCAAATGGCACAAAACAATTTTTGATGAAGCATAAAAAACAAATCTTTCCCATATGATTTACAAAATAATATATATTTATGTAATTTATAAGTCAATAATGTTAATTACAATTATTTTCCTTTTATGTAATTAAATTGCATCACATAAATTCAATTTTCAATTGCTTGAAATCAATACAAGCCCCCCTATGCCACAACCTGTGAACATGAATACTTACTTAACAACCATTTTTATAAGTTAGTTGATATCATTTATGATACATCATTTTATCAAAGGAGTATAACGGTGTTTATCTCTTCTTTCAATTGAAAAAAAAAAAACCCAATATTTTATTTGAAGATAACGTCATGGGCGTATTCGTATCTAACATATCACATCAATGTATGTAAATATGTAAGAAGTGAAGAAGAGTAGAAACACTATTTGGATGTTTATAAACTCCTATGAGTGAATATGTACATAATTTACCAAGATTCTATTCATCTAGGAATAACACAAGGATAGCGAATATTTAAAGTATTTTATGCTTACTCTGTAGAAAAGTTATTATTTGATTATTACGTCCATTAAGTTTCTCTTATTTTGGAAAATCCCCTCTTCATTTAAAAATAAATATGATGGATGTATTTAGACACACCACTTTATTCAACATCTGTAGGGAATATGTACGTGGATGAACATAAATTCTATTTAAATCCGACCTCTCAAAATTTATATCAGTATCTTTCCATAGCCAGAAACAATAAAAGAGTTGTTGGAAAGGGCTGTAACACTTTAGATATGTAAAAAGTTTGAAGAGTTGGACATCATGGAAATTAGACCCAATAAATTTTTCTTAAGAAATAAATATTTAGGTTTTTTAATGTGTTACATAATAACTTTTTAAATATTTTAAATAGGGGTTTAGTTGAGGACAAAAAATCCGTCCCCTCCCCGATTCAATTTAATTATTAAACTATATATTGTCAAGTCAACAAGTAAACAAGTTTGTTTTCAAATATTGAAAAGGAAAAAAATCATTTGTAAGTTTTTTTACTTCATAAATATAACGACCAAATATTTTTGAGTCATTTTAAGACCTAACGCAGCCGGTTTTTGCTAAAATGTTACTTTTAATCGAAAAACCAAGGATTGTTGTCTATCCAATGGAGTAATCAGATAAATGTTACGGCTGCACATGGATCCCTGAAAGAACATCCATCTTTTTTATAGTCACAGAGATTTATTTAGTTGATGTTGTCTAAAACCAGTTCATCTGTTTAAAAACTATTAAGAATCAACTACATCCACTATTATGCTCACCATGAATCATGAATCATAGTAATAACAGTAACTACATAGTCATAAATACCAGATATTTTTTATCCTTGATTGTAATCGGTATTTTCTTTCCTATAATTAAGTTGCTATTATTGGAGTCATTATTTAATTAACAGAAATATATTATTAATACAAACTCATTTTTGAAATATTTCAGATAAACTTGGTTTCTTGTTGACTTGACACATATGTACTTATTTCCGAAACAAAATTAAAAAAATATGATATAACTTTTTCTTAAATAATTGTGAGATAAATCAAAAATAAAAGTGTATGTAGTCAAAAAAAAACAAGAATAAAAAAAGCTGTCATCATACTATGTTAATTCTAATAATACAGGACACATCTATTGAATAAATTATTTTTTATGTATATTAAAAATCAGTTAAAAATCCCCAAATGATACTCTTTTGCAAAGGTGTCACAAAGTATACATTTTATGGCAAATGAATGTCTTTTTTTTCTACTTTTGTAGGGATGTGTTTAAATCAATTAAATAATTAAAAGCTACTGTTGGATATAAAGGAAAATAATATTAATAATAATAATAACAACTTTTTCATTCATCCCCTTATTTAGGAGTGGATATGATGTCTCTAAGTGTTACCATATGCCCTATGACGTCATTTTAGCCGTAGTTTATAAAAAAAGTTACAGATTTGAAATTAACCTGCAAAAATGAATAACTTTTATTATAACACTTATACCCCTTAGGATTTTTGACTGTTGGCCAGTGATATCAATGAATTCAAATATATTGGATCATGTTAATTATTATTTCCTTTTACATATATAATTTAAAAAGTGAAAAAAAAAATCTTTTTCATAGTTGTATTGTCAGGTTTATTTAAATAACAAGCTATATTTAAACTCCTGCAGCCTACAAGGTTATGCTACTCCTTACCTGTCATGGAGAATCCACTTCCAGGATATATTACATGTGGAAATAAGACATTGTATACATCACTTTGAAACTTGAAAGCTTGTTGAACCATGAGGAGTCCTCCACAAGTGATGAACATTAAGTCAAAGACGGCTAGGGTCAAAATAAGCTTATAGAACAACTTGAGTCGACTCATGGTGGATATTGTGAGAATAGAGAGAATGTTTCCAATGAAACCAAAAATACCTATCGCACTCACAGTCACTCCATCAGCCCAAATTTCAAGTGAGGCGCGGAGAGCTTCCTTTGGTAGTCCGCAAATGTCTCTTACTTCTTCTAAAGATGCATTTTTGATAAAGTATGAATGAATACTTGAATTAACGTCACTTTCTGACATGATTAATCCTCCTACAAAAAAGTGTAATTCTATTTAATAAACGGATGGGTGAGAAGCATATTCCCAGGGCTCAACATTGAGAATATTAAGAATTTGGTATTTGTACTAATATAAATATGTGGTTTAATATAGTAACTTAGTATAGATTTGTTCAAGTTATCTTTTCATTACTACTATAATATTTAAATAGTTGGACACTTAATATCTATGTTAATGCATGAATATTCTATATATGACATTTCATTCTCACCTTAAACATTTGCATAATGTTTACTTTTAATATTGATACTTACTTTTTAATTTAATTGATTACAGAATGAGGAAAAATAAAGTTATATATAAATGCACACAAGGAATGATCCATCTTATAAAGTTTTTTTTTATTCTTTGTAGAATATTTATAAAACCCTAAAAAAAACCAAATTTGATATGTAATTGCGAACAATGCAAAAGTTAAAGTTGATTCCCTTTCTAACGAGAAGCAAGGGATACACTTCCACCTGTTTATAAACTTATTTTGTAAGAAGCAACCATATTATTTTTAATTAATTGGCTCTGATCCTCTGCAGAACTATTATTTAATTATCTTTGTTATTTTTACTTTTATCCCCTTAAAAATATGGCTAAAGTATTTTGACAAAAAGTTGACATGGAACCAAACTTTTTTCTCGCTAGCTGCATTAATTTTAACGCTACTCAGCTTCAGCTTGTTTTTCTGCTTTCTTGATCTAATACAAATGAACAATAAAACAAAGAAAATAATTAGGTCATTAGCCAGCGCAAATGTGTACAGTTGATATCTATGTTTACAAACATATATCACTTAATATTGTCATTATATCTAGGTAAGTAATAGCGTTCATAGACTTTGAGGGTTAAGGGTAATCAAAAATAGGGCAGAGATATTAAGGGAACTTATGGTATGGTTTTTCACAACAGTTGAGTCGATTAAGGTGAGCAACTAGATGGAAAAAATAAATAGAAAATCTAAAGATTTCTTGGAGTTGACTTCCAAAAAACTTTGAAAAAACTTATCAAAGGCGAAACCCTCCATAAGAACTTTATTTTCAAAACTCAGTAAGACAAGGTCACATTCTCTTTGGCTTTGCATATTGTGTGACGTTATGAACATCAATTCATCTCAATGCCAAAAACACACATTCACATCAGTTTTATATAAGGACGATAGTATTGGCGCAGTAGTTTGATCATTTTCTTGTGCATAGTCACTTAGGAGTTGGAGGGGTCTGAATATCTGTCCAAAACCACGTAAAATAATGAAAAAGGCCAAGATAGCCTACATGAGGCAAAATTATGTAAGCCAAGAGCCATACTGCTCATAAACTATTGAGAAATAAAATCAATACAAGTCAACGATTCCAACTATTACATATAATTGGATACATCGCTTCTAAAAGAAATAAGAAATCAATGAGCCATTATGATTTCGTCATGATTGGAAAAACCCACTCAAGCTTTGTAACTAGTTTTGGAACAAGTAAAGACGTACTACACCATAAAAGCTTGTATCAGCTAAGCCTCCAATTTTTACTAAATTGTTATTATCATCATTCTCTTCTAATATTTCAAGATGCAGTTTTGGTGGTCCTATTAAAGAGTTAAAATGAATATTATTTTCAGAAAATATTTCAAATACAGCTTGGTGGCCCCCAAGTGCTTGCCCAGTTCGTCCATAGCTGGAAAAAGACATATCAAAAAGACCAAAAGAATTTCAAACTGAGCCAAACACAAACCACATGATCACTTTTTTGTAGGGAGGGGGGGGGAGGGGGAGAGAGGAAGGGTTATGCAAAAAAAAAAAAAAAGTTTGCAGGGAAAGAGGATCATAAAGAAATCAAATTTTCCACATAGTGTGTCAGAATTAATTAAAAGATTTGTGCATGACCCAGATATACAATTTATATGACCATCTACAAACTTTAATGTACAAATTTAATTTAATTTATAACAAAATAAACTGTTTGTAATAGCTCAAGATAAAAAGAGTAACTTTAATTTCTACACACACTTGTGAGTCCACTATAAAATTAAAGAAATTATCAATTATTTTTGACATAAGCGATAAATGTATACAATATATAATAAGTTCTAAGGGAGTCACGAATTAATATTTGGAGGGCCACTGCAAGTACCTGAAAGTAAGTACAATCCTATGAAACAAATTGGAAAAACGTCAACCGCATGATCAATTTCTGTACAAACTTACTTGGCTACGAGAAGTCTTTTAATTTTCACTAAGGGCACCATAAATTGCTCTATAACTAACTATGTAACCTCGAAGAACCTTGTTACTTCAATTATATACTTCAAACTATACTATCAGATTTTTTTATGTATACCTCAAAAGCAACATCTTCCAGAGTAAAAAGTTGTTCCGTAGAGCAAAAAGAAAAAAAAGAAGATAAATCTCTCGAAAATAGGATTGAATCTCTCAACCCGGGTGTGATTAGGTATGAAAACTCCCTTTTAGGACTCGACAACTAATTTCTCTATGGCTTTCCATGTAAATTGAATGTTACATCCATGGTAACCCAATAATAATTAATTAGTTATTCTATGATCTCCTACGTAATCTATCATTTGAGAATACATCGAAAGAAAAAATGTTAGAGATATGTAGGTTTATTGCATTATTTCTGCATAATATGTACATATATTTAGAGAGGGCTCCATCTTTGGATTCAAAAAATATTTATGTACATATCTGCACTTTCAAACCTATATATATATATATATATATATATATATATACATATATGTATGTACCTATTAATGAGTTGATATCTTTATGTAGTTCACGCGAAAATAACAATGAATTTATATATCAACTTTAGTTTAGCCACAAAATAATAATATACTGACAAATAGTTAATAGTTTATTTATTTAACATATTATATATTAAAGGAAAATATATATTTATACTATTTTTCTACTCACCTATGATGCTAAATTAATGAGTAATATTTTAATTAGTATATTCATTAAAATGCAGTAAGAATATAATGTAGATCGAATCATGCTGCTACTAAAGTAATTTTGTGAACAGTTTTGTTATAAGGAAAAAAATTTTCTTCATCAAAGTTTATCAAAAGACTTCATTGTCTTACTACCTTCTTGAACTACGTATAATGGACTGCAATCCAGATCAGAATTTAGTTAACTTCACTGTCAAATCTAAACTTAATATGATATATATTAATATTAATTTGTTTGACATTTTAACAAAATAAATAAATAAATTCATATAGGCAAAATGTCCTTGAGTAAATTATTCTAGTACCATTTCAAATATTCATGTTAACTGCACTCTGCACACATGACAAATGTACATTTATACATAACTTTGATCATAAATAATTAATGGATATCTATTTTTAAATACCCAGAGGCAATTTAGTAGTATTTATTTTTATGTAGCTATTAATTATATGAAGCATAGTACATACATATATGTAATTTAATAAAAACCCTTTTTCAAGAGTCTGAATATATTTCATTTATTTTGATAAACTTCTTTTTATAGCAAAAGCATTTTTTGCTCAATGAAATCTTTTTCTAAAAGGAATTAAATCAATTAATTACATGGTTTTGCGAGTTCTTTCTGTCTTTACACAAATTTATTCCTATGAATTATAAACCTTTCTTATCTTACAAATTGAGTTTACAATTTAATATTTTTCCTGATTGGGGATGTAGAAGGTAGATTCTACTAATAAGCTGTATGTTTACCAATATAAAATCTTCCTTGCTTCTGCTCTACAAAAAAATGCAATATTTTTTTTCTTTTTAGGTTTAAGAGAAGCATTCATTCAAGGAACAAGTCTATTAATCTTCAATTTTTTAACAAGCTGTTACGAACAATATGTTTCACTCTACAAACTAAATAATTATTCCATTGCATTTCTCCTTTAAAATCAACAAAAACTATTAATGGTTAATGGTACACAATACTCATATATCATAATCAAAAACATATGTATATATCTATCTAAAAAATAAAAAACAGCAACTCCGTACTATCTTCTAACCCCCTTCTGTAAAGTATTTTGCAACATGTAATATATGATTCATTTACAGTTCCTATCTTTTTTAAAATAAATGAGCAAGTGCAAGGACTTAATGAATAGAGCTTTAAAAATGTTTATTTCATTATGTACGCAGATTCCTATTCGTTTCATTTTTTTATTAATCACCTTTATAAATGCTTGTCTGGAATCACTCAAAAAATCAATCACTATACTACATGAAAAATAAAATAGTAAAACCTATACAAACTACTGACACATCAATTTGTAGATTGATTCACAAAAAAACTTGTGTAAACGTATATATATACGAAGTACAAATTAGTTTAGTTCGTTTTTTGTGATTAAAATACATTTATTTCAGATCGAAATAAATTAACAGATAGACCAAAGTACTGTTCATAGCTGGATACTACTTTTTTCCACCTCTCAGGCAATTTTTTAATTCCATTTCGAAAAATGTATAGTCTTCTGAGGCGATCCAAATTAGGAGCCAATTTTGGATTTCTTAACAAGAAGTAAGCCGGTGAGTGCCAAATCGACCTGCACCCGTCAGAACAACCAGTAATCAGAAGGAACAATGTCTGGCAAATACGGCGGGGGAGTTAAAATATTCCATTTGAGACTTTCCAAATATTTTGACGACTTTTTGACATGTTTAACAAAGTAAAAACAGGGTTTTTTGTTTTAAACTCAAATCGATATAATTTAAAGATTACTGACAGATGTCTTACTTCTCCGAAACAACTCTAACCAACTGTCACTATATAATATTTACAACAGTCAGAGCCATTTTTAGAAAACTGCCCGAAATAATTTTTACTCCTTATATGTAAATTAACAGATTGAATAACCTTTTTATAGCTTCTGAATTGATAAAAAATAACAATTTTGCATGTGTATAAGGAATCTACATATTTAATCAAAGGCATATCATGCTCCGCCAAAAGAGAATAGAAGCCTTTTGAATGAAAAAAAGACAACCCACATCTTTAATATATATATATATATATATAGAAAAAAAGAAACTTATCATGATGTTTTTTTAGCCAATAAACCTATAATGGATTTTGTGGAGTTAAAGAGTACTGATGAACTTCATCGTTAGTTTCAGATTATAGGTGTCGTAGACTTTTGAAAATATTTTCAAACTGACAAGCCGCATAATTTCCATGTTTTCATACATACATTTACCAATGTGAAGCAGCATTTTCTGTACTCTCGAAAATAAAATGCCACAAACTGAAACAGATTGAGTCTGTTGCACACATCTGAGGCCTTTTTAATTTTTAATATTTTGTCATTGAAGTGGTTCTTTATTAGGTTCAAAGTTGTGTATCACTTGTCTATAGACTTCATTTAAAGTATGTGACTTTATTGGGTTCCCTACCGGCTTTTCAAAAAGTATCTATCTACTTTTGTAACTATGGTAAAGTAATTTACTAACACAAGGCCGCACAAGGAAATAAGTGTGCCCTAGACTTTTTTTTTTTTTTTTTGAAAGATCATCTTAACTCACTTTTGTGTTAACGGTATAGCTATGTATTTAAATAATTCAAGCTATGAATAGCTAAACAGTCAAAATATTGCATACTTTTTATATATACCCTTGCATAGATCTTTCAAAAAAAAAAATCAGTATGGAACAAACAATTTCCTGGCTGAATGAAAAAAAGAAACAAACAACTGTTTCATGTATCATGTTACCAATTAAATACTTTTTAAAGCTTGAAATAAAACTAATTTACATCATGCCAAAAACATACTCAACTTCCTTTGTTAACAATGAAGTAAGTTATTATTACAATATAAATGCAAAAAATAACAATAATAAAGAAAAATGAAACTTGGGAATTAATTAAGAATTCGTAATTAACATACATACATACATAGCGCATTCAAAAGACAAATACTTAATAGGTCGATGGAATTATCCTTAGTCAATTATAAACTTTGTTATTTTTCTTAACTTATAAGCCATACGTATATACGAGATGTGTTAGACAAGTAATGATACTGATTTCGTACTAACTGAAGTTATTATTATTATTATTTTTTTTGACAACCATGTTACCCCTTCAAAGTAGTTCCCTTGGGCAACTATAGACCACCGGAGTCGTTGTTCCCAATCTTGGTAGCTGTTCTACGAAGTCTTAAATGGGCATGGCTTTTAACTGGTCGGTCAGAGTCTTTTGAATCTTCTCCAGAGTTCCTAAATGATGTACTTTGAGAACATGATTTACATAAATGCACTATCGGAATTTAGAGACACGTTGTGCAATAAAGCTTAGTGTTAAACTTGGTGAATCTGCATGTGTGACTTTGGGGAACACAACCACAATTCCTAATATCCACAGAATGTATGTATCTTTTCCAATGGCCCCTGTATAAACTATGGAAACTTTATAAGAGTGTTTTGCATTCCTTCGTAGAGTGTATGTACATATACTTCCGTATCAGTTTTAAAAGGCTTCATATCCTCGAGCGTAGTAATAGAAGGGATGAATTAAAATGACATTAGGCAATTGATGTACCTTTGTAATATGGTCTACCAATTAAACAAAGGAAAAGTTGTCAAATAATATTGGTAGATATTATTGCTCACGAGTTATAAGACACAATGAATAGGGAAGAACAGTGGGCAATAATTATTTTGGCATCCTTAAAATATTCGACTTTCTCACTTAAAATGTCAAAAATAATGAGGTACTCCTGATCTTTAATTTGTTTAACTATCGCGTATCATTGGCATAAAAGAAAATTGTTCGCCATTATGATCGTTTTGTAAAGGGTTTGAAGTTTAGTGTGGAATAGTTTTCTCGTGATATTCATTGCTTCGGTATGTTTTATTTAATCATTTTTTAATGTTTTAATAAAAAATACTACTTCAGTTATGTATTGTTGTTAAAACTTGAATCATTTTAAACTGTAATGTTTCTTGTGTTTTTATAACGTATATTTCTTATTGTATGGTTCTAAAACGAGTAAATACTTTTTATAAAAAAAAAAGATGCGTTTCCCTCAAATTTTGTTTTGATGACACAAATGTTTACGTTAATTATTATTAGAGACCTATGAATGTATGTTGTCTGGACTTCTTCAAAATTAAACATGAGAATTTTTAAAAGGAAATAAATAGCACTTCAATATAATTATATTAACAAGATGGTTTCCTACGATCTAAAGCTAGAATCCTATCATTTATAATTTATAAAAACTTATTTTTGCAGCGTAACCAAGATTAACAATTGTGTTATAATTAGGAAAGCTTAAATCCTGTTCTTTGTACAATTATACGAATACATTCCAATACCTAAAAACACATATTGTTCATTACTTATTCATAGTGTTGAAGTTTTGATTCTATAAAATATTTCTTACATTCAAACTTTGCTCTTTTTTTTTTTTTTTTTTAAAGATATAACTAAATCATTTGTGCAAATTTCTTCATGCAAGGACAAAGAAAGTATTATGCATATTATCCTTTTGTATTTATGCATTTTTCTGTCTCATATATCTTGTCAAAATGCACAAATATTAAAAGATTGACCTATTTGTAATTTTATCTTATTTGCAAGTTAGATTGTATGTACATAAATAATTCTAACACTAAACTCAGGAACGGATGCATTATATTGGTATCGTTAGCTGGATAAGAAATAGTATTTTTCCACCGTTTTAAATTCAGAAATTTAGGAATACAATTGAATATAAGGTAGAATAATTAGACATGTCTACAAATTTGAAATGTCAACAAATCCGAAGGGGTATAAGTATAAGAAAAAATTATTCAGAGAGCTACTAAAAAACAAGTGCAATAGAGGGAACTTTTTGTGCACAGAAGGATTTCTGCTGATTTTACAATCCTTCTGGCTGCTAGTAGTTTAGAGGCTCTAGCGTAAGTCCTTGATTTATAGTGGAATTTTAGTCAAAACTGAATGAAAATTTACACATTTGGATGAACGATTTCTTCTTAGTTAAGGAGTCGTATCGAGGGTTGGACATTTCGTTTGAAAGTCGTGGGTCTCAGCTTTTGAATGCATTCCTTAGTAATACATTTTATGTAATATTCAAGGAGTTATTTAAGTACAAACGTCTTTGTGGACTTTTGGGTCTACACCTGCAAAATCTGGAAATGGAATTTGCATTGAAAGCACTAGCGGATCATTATTTTTTAAAGTTGGAAAATAGGGCAAAAAAAGTGGGGTCCGATTTCTCGAAAACCGTCAGACTCTCGAAAAAAAAAACAGTTTCAGATTTAAAATCAGTGTGCAAAACTGAATAACTGTTATTATACTTAAACATTTAGGATTTTTGACATTTGAAATTCGTTGACCTGTGTTATTATACTTATAGAACAAGAAGTTTCTCTAGTCTTCAGCACTGCCTTTAGCAATAGTATCTTTTGTACGTAGTCTTGGATACCACACACACACCACATGCCCACAAACTAGTTTTTGAATGATTAATTCTTCTATATACTTGGATAATTCCACCACAATTCCTTTAATAGATTTATTACTTAGATTGAAAATGGTTTCTTTCGAATTTTGTAAGTATTCTTGTATAAAATCTTTTTTTGTTTATATAACATAATATATCTATTTTACTCAATTGATAATATTATGAAAATATATAATATTATCCAAAGATACAAAGTTTGAAGTATCTCCTTTACTGTGAAGAAATTGATCCTTCAACACAATATAAAGTATTGTACCTAAGTACTTAAAGTTCATTATATTTATTTATGTTTGAATTTATGTAGCTGAAAGGCTCGAAGCCCATAAATCTCAAAAAAATGTCTGACATTAATGGATTTAACTCGCTCAAAGTTAAAAGTAAAAAGAAAGAGAATTTAAAAGCCTTTAAAGAACTTTTAATAATATACAAAACGACCATCATCATTTAAAAAAAAAGCCCTACAACACTTAATGTAATTATTAAAAAAGTGATACATATGAACAATAAAGGAAAGTATTAAATATACATTAGAGTGTTCATTAATAAGACGTATGTTTTTATTTGTGTTGTTCTATGATTCTCTGCTTGGATCAATTGAAAAACCATTTCAGGATTTTAAAATATCCTATGTATAAATTTATTTCATTTATTTTAAAAGTTAAGATATATATGTATATATAATGCGCAAAAATTGACATGAACTGCAGGATCTCATATTAAATCTTAAAACAAAATCTAAACAATATTTTTTTAATGATTAATTAGTACTCGTATAATATTTACATATATATGGTTATTTAATATTATTAACTAAATTAAACATGAAAGTCTCTACACGTTTAACTCAATTTAATTGTAGTTTTAAATAAATATATTAGTCAACATAACATATTGAAACTCTATGAAGAACTATCATTGATCAAAGAAACGAAGAAAAAATGAAACTCACAAATAAAATTAGTCAAAACTGCCTTAGACTTTCTCTTATTCTATTCAACTGCTTTATATGATTATTATAAAACATTAAATATATTATAATATGCATAATAATGAAACATGAAGCCGCATTTTTCTTCCAATTGAAGCAGAAACATAAGCCCTCCCGCAAATGCTGCTTAAGTACTACAAAATTCGACTTATTCAACAATGTTTCTTTATGGTTTGAAACTCAAATGGATAAAAATGGAATATTATATACAGATGTCTAACCTCTTGAAAACAACCTAAACCTGGTCATACTAGGAATCATTCATAATAGCAGTGCCATCTTTAGAAAATGGCTCGAACTAACTTATACTCCCTAAACATAAAGGTGTAAATCTTAAGCATATCGTGCAAAATATAATTAGAGGCTGGAAATTTATACATGAGTTTTTATCTTACATAGCTGTTTTATTAATCAATCAACTAAGAATCCTTGATATAATAGTAATTCAAATTAATCTTCTGATAAATATGATGAATTTTTAATTTCCTTTCAACTCCATCCCAAAGAACATCAATGACTTCTCCTATAAAAGGGTAAGAGAATGTTTACTTGTCACTGGTACAGTAAAACGTCATGACAGTTAAACCTGCTCTTCTCCCAAGCATTAATCAAACTGCGAGAGTGACCATATCACTTTTCTTTAATTTTTTTTGTTACATTAACGGTATCACATACTATTTACAGCCCTTTAGATGCTGTGATATATTTTTGAACGCTGGAGTTATTCTAAATAACTTACAACAGTTTCGTAAAACGTTACTTGGAGTCTTAGAGCAAATAGCTTCCAATTTGTGAGAGAGCGAAGCCCTCCCCCACTTTGAGTTGCTGGGCATGTAATCTATACAACAAATTGGCAAAGGAAAATCGTTTGATCAATTTATGTCACGCACTTACTTTGCTAATAAACATTTTTTTTTGTCTAAATAGAAGCACTAAGGGTAACATGACTTACTTTAGGTATAACTGACTCTGTAATCTCTATGAACTCATCTTTTTAATTCAATTAAAATAAAATAAATTCTGTGAAGGCAAGAAACATACATATAAATACATCATATGTATTTAGCAAAAGCGACATCTTGCGGGGGGAAAGTTTTCTGGTAGCCAATTAAATCTCCATTACTTAATAGACTTGTTTCATCACATTGTTTTTTGTTGCACCTTTTTCTTCATTAGTTGGTAAAGGATGTTTAATGTTTATATCTACAAATATATTGTCGAGTCACCCCATCCGCTGAAGAACTCTCCCAATCTTCTTTCAGTTAGAAAACTGCTGCTTTAGAGCCTAAAGTCTTTTCTGCTTATCCTGTGTGGAAATGAATCTTTCGACTCTAGATTGTATTTTGTACAAGGCTCCCTTTCTATCTAATTGATTTTACACGTATATACAATGTATCTAAAAAATAATATCGATTATAATGTGTTATATAATTACAAACCTATCAAAAAGTTTTTTTTTTATTTATTGATTGATTAATTTTTACTTTATATTAATTGAATCTACCATTTGAAATATTTGGAAAATAAAAATAATATTAAAAAAAAGCAATATTAATGAGCTTCATGATATCCTTATCATTAGACTGTCTGTAAGCAACACAATGACTACAATATATGTTATAACACATACATATATAAGTACATCATCTTCAAAAGAGTAAAATTAGAATTTAGAACAGTGTTCAAACATACTTGTGTTTCAAAACTTAACTACAAAATCAATTGTTTTCACTATTCACATACAAACAATGCAAATTTTGTTTGATTAGAATCTAATTGAGGCTAATGCTTTGTTGGTTTATTGTAATTCTAATTGTTTTTGAAGTTCGATATTAGATTATCTTTAAATGTTGTTTGAAATTCCATATATTTAAGTATATTTCTTGATAACTTACTTGTTCCTTTTTTTCTTCCCCATTCATTAAATTTTATGCTTACATAATATACATTCATATGTATGTAATTTTGTATCCACAAAAATAATAATAATTAATTAGTTTCCCTTGTCTTTGTAAAAAATACTACTACTAGTACTTAGAGTGTACATACATATTTGCATAAAATTTATGCAAATGAAAAACACAAGATTACTTATTTGTGTATATACTTATAGTACATGGTCTATTCAATTAATAATTAATTTATTAGGCTTTTCTCTAGAGAACAGTAATAAAAATAAAAGCTATAACAAATACTTTTCCTAATTAGCTTCTTTTACGACTTTTTTTCTCAAATAATTATTATTATAAGCTAAATATCATAGATATTTGCTAATTGTGGCACAACGAATACTATTTTTGTTTCAACTTTGTATTGAAAATAGTAAAACTTGTTGAGAGGAAAGTTTTTTGAGCTTTCTTCATTTTGAGGAGAGCAAATGTTTAGAAAATGTGTCTTTAAGAAATTCAATCGCTTGTACTATTTTATATGGTTATTTTATTCGAATAATGAATTTTTCTTTATGTTGATTTTGTTTGGAGTTTCGACTGATTGAAAATAGCAAGAATGAAAGAAAAAAAAAACACATTACTTTTAGATAATTATTTTTACTTAATTTGATCTCATTTGCTTTCTCTTACTCATAGACTCAAGTCTACATAGATAGTATTTGTGAACATCTAATGTTGGATTTATTGTCTAACAGCATACCCAAGTTTTTTGAATATGTCGAATTTTATTAAATTCTATCATCGACAGTTGTGCGCATCCCCATAGGAAGGAGCTATAAAAATTATCTACTGCTGGTATGCTAAAAAAAAAATTAAAATTGACTTGGTAACTCTGACATTTTGATAAAATTTTAGCAGCTTTATTTGTCATGACGTTGAACTACATATATTAGCTAATAAGAGATATTATCTTTTTAAGAAAGAATGGAAATAAATTAGTAGATATTCACATCTATCAAACAATTATATTGTATCAAGGGTTTTAAGTTCTCTTGATTCAGCATTTTATTGATTATATAGAATACCTAATGCTGTTCAAATATTCAACCAGTAAACATTTCACATTCAAGTAAAAGCTTAAAATTTACAAATCTATAAGGAATATTTAAAAACTACGTAGAATATTCTCTTTTTCATATTTTGAAATAAGTTAAAGTTCCTTAATTGTGTATAGACGTCTTTGGTACAAAAAAGTAGGCGCAAATATCTCTAGAGGATCTATATATTTATTACTCTTAGGCATTGAATATATGATTAAGTAAAAATAATCTGATTATAACTGAGTTTTTTTTTGTATATAAGAGGATCTTTGAAATTGAGTGCTTTATATTTATCCAAGTAAAAAATTGAAGTCTTTGTTAAAAAATTATCTAGAGGATCATTAAAGTCTCGAGTCTTTGACTTTAAAATCAAGTTAAGTCTTCAAAATACGGACTTGAGTTCGAGTCAAGTATCATATCTCGAGTCCGAGTCATCGTTTTTAATGTCTATAATCTAATTATATACATGTTTGCGCATTTTTCTCCACATTTCTGTAAAAAATCTAGCATTCATTTTAGGAAACGAGTAAGGGAAAGGAGTAAATATGTACTTAAATTGATTTAAATTTTACGCATCCTTTATTAATTGTTTGTAGATAATTTGTTATAGGATTTACATCCTTGAACATTGGTACTGAAATATGTAAGTACCTATGTAAATTCTAGTTATGTGTATATGCAGCTATATAAAGGATATCCGTTGATTATAAATATTTGTACCTATTTCATAAATTATATTTAGGAATACCATACAAATAAAATTAAAAAAGTAAATATGTACCTTCATTCATAAGTAGCTTACAAGAAATAAAGTTTATATATTTATTTGAATTATATGTTTGAAAAATATAAATTATTCATAAAAGTCATTGCTTCATTTTTGTTAAATGAATAAGTGTACAAATAAAATGTTTTGTGAACATAAAACTTACATATGTATAGATTGGTAGCTACTTGTCAAAATTAAAACTTTTATATAAGAAAAATAATTACTATTTTGTTTTTTCACTCAACACGTGGCTATAATTAGAGTAAATAGTAGTCCTTGCGTTGCCTGAGTTATATTTTGTTCCTCAATCTAAAGGTTAAAATGTCATTCAAACATTCTAAATATTTAATAATGTATCATTTATTAATTAAAATTAAAAATCAAAACCTCGAACTTTCAAAAAGCAAATGGATGAATTTGAAAACAAAAAACTAATTGTACATATGTATAGTTTTGTCATTGCAAAGCTACCACTAGGAAATGAATCAAGACACTATTAATACCCTTTTGAATTCATAAGACACTTTCAAATAAGTTGATTTTAATAAGAGTAAATTCAACTAATGAAAACAGGAGAAGGGAGAATACATACATTGTATGTTTGTTTATGCCGAAAAGTGAGTCGTCAATTATTTCAATCTGCTGAGGTTATTTGAGATTTTTTGTTAGAGCATGAAGCACTCATATGTTGTTACAATTGATACTACTCATAATTTTCAGGGGAACAAAAATATGAACCCTGGAATTGTCTAATGTGTCATAGAATGCTTATTCATTAAGATATATTATGGTTTTTTTTAAATGATAAGTAAAATTGCTAAATTTTGTGTTTAGTACATATACATCAGTGGATTTATTACATTCATCAATTTAAATCGATTTTATAATGTTTTTTTTTTCTATAACATACCTCAACAGACATTTAAAATTAAGTCAGTTAGTATATTTTATCTAAGTTTGATTACTTTTTAACAAGGAACTCTTTGTTTTTTGAAGGAAAAAAAAAGTTTTTTTTTTCTTAATTTTGTATTTTGTATAATATTATCTTAATTAACAGTTCAAGTATACAAAAGATCATTTTAATATATTTAAGCCAAAGAATATATTATTCAGTACGAGTCAATATGAAAGATTTAAAAAACTTTGTAGAGTAGAGTACAATTTTTTCTCTCCTCAATTTTGTTAACAAATTTTAGATGGAAAAAATATCCTCACTTCAATTTTTAAAAATCTAACAACAAATGATTTAATTAACATAAGGCTCAAAGAAAGTACTTTTGTTATTTTTTTTCTTGATTATTATTATTTTTTGGAATGAAGATGAATATTAATACTTTTAATTCTTTTAATATGGAACATGTTTCAAAGATTAAACATGGTAAAAGTTATGAAAAGGTACTGAGAGTGTCTCAAAGAAAGCCAGTATAAATGTTACCCTACCTTTTATTCTCTCATCCTTATGAACTTGAGAAGAGTCATCTATGGATTCATTGTGCAGAGTTTTTTAAGAACTCTGGACTGTCTTTCAAGATTTCATTATCCATCTATTCGATTGTGCATAGTAGTTTTAAGTTAGTTATGTGACGGTGAGCCTATAATTGGGACAGGATAGTTTGTGATAACTTCCAGAGTTATTTTCTCTCCTCAGGCTCAGACACGACAGTCTTTTGAATCAATAATACGAACCATTTGACTCTTACACATTGCTTTTGAACTAAAATGATGTGCATTTTGATCTCTTTGAAAGGTTTTACATCT